>JAFBJS010006225.1:0-10083 GCA_016785265.1 Paraplagusia blochii
GGCTGAAAACTGAAATACAGGAAAATAGTTTGTTATGTTGATTATACATGGTAAAACATGGTAAAAAAAAAAAAAATCTGTATTTAAAGAATAAAACAATTACAAATGTATAATATACATAGAGAGATATAGTGAACTCGAAGCCTAGAGGACCCAAGATCTAGGATATATCTAAGATACAGTATATTGGCACTTTTAAAAGTGTTCGCAGCAGCTGCTGTTTTTTTCTTGCATCATCACATCACTTACTGTCTTGGTGTAGTTGTTAGGGTGAAAAATCTTTTGGGCAAAAACCGAAAACTTGTTTTCAACTCCGCTGAAGCGCTAATTCATTTACCCATAGCATAAAGAGTGAAGCCTGATAACACACACAATAGTTACAATACTTGGTTCAAATAGTGGTGTTAGTTGAAAAATGTTAAAAAGTTACTTGCTTTTATGTTGGAATGATTGTTGGTTGGATAGCACTGTGGTTATATATTATATAGGGGACAATAAACACAGCATAGAGCACGCTTTTCTGTTCCTCCCCCTGATTGGCTCATGCATTGAAATATGCATGAATCCCCCCCTCCTTGATATTTTATTTTGTTGATGTTAGTTATTTATGCAAACTTTTTGCTCTTTTGATAAGGAATGCTTTGCCGTATTTAACGTCCTACAATGTCTCCTTAACAGTCACTCTGTCTCTATTCTAATCATTGAGTCTCTATTCGTTTTTATAATAACATGCATTTTTGGGCTGCCCTCAACTTCTACCAGATGTCTGTCAGACTTGCCTGGTGTGGACTTCTCTATCCACTCCTCTAACCCTAACCTGTGTGCTAAGTTTAGTTGCCATGAAGAACAAGTAAACTCTACCTTTCCTTTCTCATGTAAATTAACATGCAAAATCTCCACCTGCGTCTTTAGTTGCACATTTGAAGTAACTTTCCGGTTGTGTATTTGGATTTATTTAGCTTAAATGTTTGCCTTATATTTCCATTCTAAAACTCTGTTGCCATCTCATTTGGTGCCTTTTAGTGGGGTTACCATCTGCAGGAAGGTTAACAAGGGGCTGGTACAGCTTGGTGGTTGTGCAGACCACTGCCCCCTGTGACACGGAAATAAATAGGCGGACAAAGATAGAACTTTACTGTCGTATAAATGTGTAGGAAAGGGTAATTCAGTCTAGGGCAGGTTGATAGCATTGTGGAGTAGGTATCTAAAATAACATAACAACAATCTGGCCTCGACTACATTGATTTCCCTTTTTTAAGTAGTTCTCGGAAAACGTTAACTGTGATATGAAAGAACAGTTAGCGCATGTTCTCAGTTGATCTTTTATATATGTTAGTTCCTTGCAGAACCTCAATGTCTGAGTCCTCCTATAGTCACAAACCAGTTTGACCAATCACCACCGACAAAGAGAGAGCTGCATAGGAGATTTCCACAGGTGACTGAATGTTCTCTTTTCTTTCTTCCACTTTATAGTTCTATTCACATTGATGGAATAAATAATTATTGAAGGCGGGTCTGCTCTGGGGACGAGCAAAATGAAAGAAAATCCATTAGTTTTTAATTTCTTCTTTTAAGTTTGGTGATTACAAGTAATCACAAAAGAGCATTTTCATGTAGTGTATCAGTTCTCGGCTCTGTAATCTCTCCTTACCCAGTGGACCGCTTATTCTATAGTTTATATTACATATTACCATATTAAACGTTGTAACCCGTGCAGTGTAAACAAATAAAAGCACTGGGGTGTCGTACTCTTTTTCCTTCACTTTTACAACATTCTTTTTGTTTTAAAGAAACACATTGTCATTATATAACATTATTTAATGGAAAAATAAGGGTTTATTTATTGGGTTTACGGCCAGAGTAGCTGCTGCCGCTGCGTGATTTCTTCAGTGATTTCAACACCGCAATGACACCTTTTAGGTTAGCGACACCAGAAATAGTGATCTGTCATCACGTCTATTATGGTTCTGTTTGTGTGAGACGAAATGGGAGAAGACAAAAACAAGACAAAAGGCATATGAGGTGAGATATGATCAGAGCAAAATATGATGAGCAGTATTGTAGAAAATAGATCTGGAGATATGAATAGACAACAGGAGTAAATTAAAAAGGCTATGACATAGAAGCGTCATATGGACACAAATCGTATAAGTCATCATGTATTGATTGCATAGTGTTTTGTTCATGATATCATTGTATCCAATCTTGAATTTTGTGTAACCCTTTGAAAATAAAAAAAAAGTCAGGATATGTACCTCATTTTATTTAACTCAGTTGTAGAAAGTGTTTCATTTAAACAGTATTGTGTTATTTTGTGATGAGTTGTACGTTATTTAGTGATAGTATCAGGTTATTTTGTAAGTAAATGATAAGTCTTACGTAAATATGTGATTAAATGTTAAATGTTAAACCGAAGTCCACCTGCTAGGGTATAATAATAATGATAATGATAATGATAATAAAATAATAATAATGATAATAATAATAATAATAATAATAATAATAATAATAATAATAATAATAATAATAACAATAACAATAACAATAACAATAACAATAATAATAACAATAATAATGACAATAATAATACTAATAACAGTAATAATAGTAATAATACATTTTATTCTGTTGAGGTGGTGTAACGCTATCATAGGTGATAGATTTTACAAAATAAAGTAAATCACAAAATAACATGATACTATCACAAAATAAGGCGATAGTATCGTGATAGTATTTCAAAAATGATGAGATACGATCACGAGATACGATTGCAAAATATCATGAAACTGAGCCCATTTATTTTTTCGTGGCAGTTACTGTATATTCTTTCGTAATAACTCGATCATTTTCTTCCATTTGAGTGAAAACAGACATCTGAACTGTCATAGTTCTGTGTTCTGGTGTTTAATAATAATGTAGGTAATCAAAAAAACCTCAAAGTTGAAGCATGATCGTATTTACTGCTTTGACATCTTGTCTCCATTTTGTCTCTTCTGTCCCAAAGCTCTACCGTTTCATCTTTACACTTTCACTGCCTTAATTAAGTCAAATTTATCAGGTTGGCTTTGGTTCTGAAATATTTGTCCCCTCTTCAGAACTATATTCTAGCACTCTCTGTTCTTCTCTCCGTCCTCAAGTCTCTCAGGCCCCTCTTTAAGCTCAGCCTTCTTTCATCTGCTCTTTGTATTCCCACACTCCCTGCTTAAACTCTGATTTAAAATTTTTTGTTCTTTCTGTCTCTACACATCGCCATTTTTTCGTCTTTCATCATGTTTCCTGTCCTCTTGTCAAGGAGCATCCTCCTCCAGTACATGTTGATTTGGATCCGTTGTTGCCCTCATGCTGTTACATAGTATAAGCTTCAGTACATATTTGATCACGTCAGAACAAAACACTCCAGGCAGATTGTTAATTCCTAATTGTTACAAGTCAATGGTGGCTTAAACCAAAGGCTAGTAACTAAAATTGAAAAAGTGTGGAGATATTTGCATCCCAGGGTTACATGACAATGTTAATTGTCATAGTTGTCAGAATTTAAATTTAAAAAATCGATCTGTCTATCTGTCTATCTATCTATCTATCTATCTATTTATCTATCTGTCTGTCTGTCTGCCTGCCTGCCTGCCTGCCTGCCTGCCTGCCTGCCTGCCTGCCTGCCTGCCTGCCTGCATATACATAAATATATATGTATATATACCAATATACCATAACCTATTCGAGGTTAATATTACAATTTACAGAAGCTTGCGTCCATGTTTCTTCAGGACAGGCCATCAAGTGAACCCTATTATTTTTCCCTCTCCTTTCTCTGTGTATGAGCAACGTGATCTTGGGTACTTAAAAATACAAAGTAATGTAAAACTTACATCAAAAGGGATGTCCCTAAAAATGTCCTGTCCATTCTTTATGGTGAGGAATTTAATGCAGGACTAGAATTATCCATGTTCTTCCCAGCTGCCCTCTGTTGGCTCTAACGGGGGTGAGGCTGGCTCAAACCTTTCCAGACAAAAGGTGTTGGCTGCCATTTGATGATGGGGGAGGAATACATCTTAGCACCTGGTAGTGCTTCTGGGAGGAACACTTGGGTGAGGCTGGTCTTGTACCAGTGGGGACGTAGTGGTTAAGGAAGCGGCCTTAGGTCCGCAAGATCCCCAGTTCGAAACCCCCTACTGCCCAGTCACTGCTCCCCGGGTGCTCAAAAGCTGCCCACTGATGTGTTGATGATGGGTTAAATGCAGAGGCCAAATTTTGTTGTGCGCTTTGGTGTAAATCACTATGATAAAAAAAGGAATTTAACCTTAAAGGGTGTGTTTTAGCGTGGCTCAACTTAAGCATAGAAGACATTGGGGTCTTCATCATACCCTTGGCTTTGATCAGCCAATTAGGGGAAGGTTGAACATCATCATCCAAGGTTACATGTCTTTTTAACAAAGCAAACGAAGTGAGCAAAAACACACTTTTCAACCCTGAGGTGTACTGTACAGGGTGGCAGTGGTGGCCTAGTGGTAAAGAAGGGCACTTGAGTTTGCAAGGCTTCAGGTTGGAATCCACAAGCTGCCAGGTTGCCACTGAGGTGTTCTGAGCACCGACCCGAATAACTTACAGTGGGCTCACCACTCACAGGAAGGCTCACAGAATGGTCCAGTGTCCCCTGTGACCTGGTGACAGATATGCAGAGAAGATGAATAAATGAACCTACTCTACAGAGGACTGTGAAGTCGCTTATGTAGTTATTGATACTGTTAATCCCGATGACGATCCATACCCCTGCTTCCAGCTGTTGTTAGACCCCATGGCCACACCATGAGAAACCCAGATTGTACCAGGAGCTAAGGAGAGGTGGTGTAACCCCATCTAGGTTGTCATTCCATTAGAGTTTCTAGACATCAACTGGTTGTACTGGTTAATGCCAAGAAACAATTGTGTAAATTTTGCACTAAAGCATAGTATTCAAAAGAGCTGTACTTAACTGATGATAGAATTTAATTGCATTTCAGGGCAGTGGCCTAGTGGTTAAGGAAGCGGACTTGGGTCTTCAAGGTCCCCGGTTACCGCCAAGTTACCACTGAGATACCCTGACCATGGTATCGTCCCTACACACTGCTCCTCGGGTGCTCATTAGCTGACCACTGCTCTCTTTGATGATGGGTTAAATGCAGAGGCCAAACTTGTTGTGTGCTGTGGTGTGAATCACAACCTCACAATGCCAAAAAAAATAAATTTCTTTCTTCTTCCATTTGTTGGAAACAAACATTTTCAGACAGACATTCTCCACCTCCCTCACTCAATGGACAAGAAGTGTGAGAGGAAGTGTAGGTAGTTGTAAGTAGTACATCTGAGGTCTCATTATTTTCAGGTTTAATCCTAATCTCAGCCTGAACCAGGTGGTTAGCACAGGCAGTAATGATATCTGCATAGACCACTGTCGATTGATAGTTCCATAACCATAAATAGAAATGAAAACCAGTAACTGCGGTGTGCTTTAACCGACAGAAATTAGTGGCAATGCAATATGTTCTTGCCAGAAGAACCCCTCGATGTGAACTTCAGACAACAAGGAAAATGGTCCCAAATTATAAGATATCTTAGGTTAATGAGCTACTTTCTACAGTTTGCGAGGGTACGATCTTTTAAATAGAGGTGTTGGCATAAAAAGACAGCGAGGAGGCAGGCCAGCTGATACCGTCATTTGACCTCCGCTCTGGTCAACTCGGCTCCGTTCATGTGTGAAAGACCTGGTGGGGGTGAATTCTGAGACTGAAACTTTTGCATCCTTCATTTTTGTACTTAAGTTTGTTCTGCAAAAAATTACCAGTTAATGTTAGTTACTTTCTCTGGATTTAATATGTAAGTTTTTTTGGGCAAGCTGCGAGTCATGACCCACACTGCCTACTTTCTCCAGTTGGTAACACATAGAAAGATGTGGATAAAAGAAAAAAAAAAAAAAACTCTGATTCGTTTTTTTGTGCTCAGTACATAAGGAATTGCTGATTTGCCTGTGAAACCAAGTGCTTATATGGGGAAAAGACACTTGAACCTGGCAGTTAAAACATTTAAGCCCTTCTGTAGGGTTTCCCTATAAATCTATGAGAGTGGAGCAGTGAGTTTTAATCTCCTGCTTCTGGTGAGGAGACAGCACACCCAGAGTCAAAAGAATAGATTAGCGAGGACTCTTGATTGGTTTCTGATTGTCAAACCTGCAGCTGCAGCAGCAGCAGACACTCTTCAAGGCCATTCTGTGCAGCTCCAGGTGAAGTAAACATTGTCTGACTGTAGATGAGCTGTCTACATCTTACAAGTTGTTGTTTTTTTTTTTTTATGTTTAATGACGTTATTTGTTCTTTTCATTAAAACATGGAAAAAGTGACACCTTCTGGAGGTCAGGGGAGAGCATGTTTATGTGTATTACTGTATATTGTCCGACTATAAGTCACAAATTATTTCACCCATTGGCTCAATTTGTGACTTTACTTATAAGTCCTACTCAAGTTCAACGTATACATTTAAAATAAATTATGTCACATGTTTGTATTTATACAGAGACCACGCCAAAAGGCCACTTTGTGCAAGTATCTGCTACTTATGTGCAACCAAAAAATTACTAATGTTAATCTTCACACTGGCAGCCATTACAGGGCACCCTAGCTGGCAACTTACTTATGTTTATTTTTTTTTTCCTTTCGTTAAGACTTTTTTTTTTTTTTTTTTTTTTTTACTGGTAACTTGTAGTCCATGAAAACTGAGTATTAATTGGTGAAAAAAAGCTCTGCAATATCCCACTCCCTGTTGACCAGACTTCATTAAGAGCGGGGTTGTGTGTTTGAGTCCTTGTCCAGGAACAGATCTGTTGGTTTCATGGGTATTTGTTATCATACCTGCCTGACACATACAGTATGTATTACATACAGAAGATACTGCATTTGGGCCCCGGTATATATATTTTTTCTGGGAATCCATATTGTACAAGTCAGGACATTCAGGACCCAAGTCATTTGACATCATTTGTGAATCAGTTACTCATATTGAAAATGAATGGGGATATTTTATTGTTGACTGAGTGATATCTGAGCAACAAGTATTACTAAGTATTAAACTGAACTCCCGGGAAACTTTGGAATTGTGGAATAGATACAAACCACCATAGTATATTATAAATTATAACTATAATGAATCTTTTTTCTTTTTTTTTAGTCTGATATATCGTAAACTTGATTTAAATGGTACTTTGTCTTATATGACAGTGTGAATTGGGAGACATTTTGTCTAATTAAGACAGACTTGTTCCCATTTGGATTGAAAACCCCTTTTGTTAATGAAAAACTAACAAAGCTGGTTTTAAGTGTTTTCCTTCGCTGTTGTTTGGATCGTCTCCACATCAGCTTATTTTCCACAGAGCTCTGCCACCAACTTCCAGGTATAAATGACAACCTACTGGTGAAATTATTGATATTGGTATTGATGTAAAAAAAAATACTTGCAGCATTTTAGATCAGGAAAACCCTCTCTCAGGCTGGCATACCATAAATGAAGAGACATTTCTAAAGGGCAGTGCTGTGTTAACAGTCACATTTAGACAAATAGAGGGATCTTTTTTTTTTTTCTCTCGACACATTATCATCCTGATCATTTCTTAAATGAAGCATTTACCAGGATGTGCGAGAACAAGAACGGGGGAGTGCTCAGGGGAAGGTGGGGATTGCTTTCTTAATTAAACGAGGGGGTGGGGGGGAGAAAGAGCAGGAGCATTGTGCCACAGGCTGGGCTTCTGCAAAGAAAAAGCATTTATCTCATTCACTGCATTCCCCTGTTCCTCGTTTTTCCATCACAGAGTTGGCTCAGTTACTCCGTGGTAGGAAACAACATGAACTGCAGTGTGCTGTGGTGCATTTCTTTCACAAGGCTTAATGCGACCAATTAAAAAAAAAAAAAAACAGTTGCACATTCTGTACCTCATTTCTCTGCACACCGTTTGTTTTTGTAAGAGACCAAATTATTACAAATCCTGAACTAGAGCTTTAAAATGCATAAAGATTCTTTTAACGTGGAATTATTTTTGATCATCTTAAATTCATTATTCTTAACTACTTGCATCATTTATCTGCCCACAGAGCTGGACTCTCAACATATGGAACAGTTGACATTTAGAGCATTTGTACTGCATGTACATATAGAGCCAGGCTCTTAAGTATTGGGTTCCTTTACTCTGTCATTTCATTTAAGACAGCGGTGTCAAACTCAAAATATATTGTGGAATTCACTGTAAACATGCATGTTTTCCCTTCTCTCCAGATATTAAATCTATATATTTTTTTTTCGTATCGAAACATTAAATCTAAAACAGTCGCAACTTAAGTAAATCAACACGAGAATTCAAAATATCAAAAATAATTCACAAATCAGTGGTATTTCTTACTTATTATGTCCCTTCGTAGCATTTTGAGATATTTTTTTAATGTAAATCCTTCTTTACAGAACAAAATATGCTATAACATAATGCATACATTAATTAATATAATATGTTCTGACAGTATATGGGGTCTACATAATGGTGGGCCATCTCTAGTACATTTTATTTTATATTGATTTTATTTTGTGGGCCAGATATTATTACACTGCGGGCCAGATTTGACCTACGGGCCAGACTTTGACACCTGTGGTTTAAGAGATCCTGCTACAGTACCTTTTCTGCATTCATAAAAGTTTGTATCATAATTTAGAAGCACTCATTACTGACAATTTTAAATGATTTATATTTCAACAGTTTGATGAAATGTCACAGGGACTCTGGAGCCTTAAGGCTGTTTTACAGTTTTAATTAAAGCAGATATTTTATTATCTGTGTTGTGAGAGGAAACATCAGGGATGTCAAGAAGTCTATCCATTAAACCAAATAGACAAATGACAAGATTAAAACTTATCAACTGCAAATAATGTGTACAATGTGTGTGCAGGAGAGCTGTCAGGAATTCTATGGAAGTGTTTGACTATGAGGCGTGTTGTTTGTTGTATAGAGGACAAAAGACAAGAATGTCTCCATTGAAATTTGTAAACTGTAAAGGTTTTCTTACAAGTTTCCCTGAATGTTTTAGTGTAAACAGTGTTAGTTTGTATTAGTTAGTAGTAGTCATTGTAGTTAGGACTGTTGTTATCAATGAACTACTCGTGTATAAGAGACAGGTACCAATCAATGGTGATATGCACCAGGTAGTTTGGCAAAAATATCAATACCAATATTTAAGGTCATCCCTAATGTTTCCATCTTCATCCCAACTAGGAGAGGGGAGCGAAAGGCTGCCGGAGAGGGTTGGGAATCAAACTAGTAACCTTTCAATGACTGGTGCTGCCTTTGCAATTCTGCCTAACAACCTAACAACTTTGTCCATTCCTCTGGTTGGTCTCTGTAATCATCTGGTCTTCATAATGGCTGGTGAGAACAGACAGAAGACACACACGGAGACGTGTTTCATGGAGTCCTTAAAACAACAGGTCAACACAGACTAGGAAGATGTAAATATGGGAACGCAGCCGATGTTTCATTAAACAAATGAACAAGGTGATGACACAGAATCATTGTTTCTGTTTTCCACCTTTTAAACCACGTTTGGAGGACAAAAATGAAGACATTAACACACACGTCTTCTGTCCCTGCCATAACATCATGACTTTTACTGATAAGATGTGACTCACCAAGAGAGATTACGTTACAGTGACCTCGCCTATTTACGTTTAGAACTCTAAAACGGCAAAGATATCTTCCAACCACACCGTGAATCCAATTATTCGCCCCGAATAGTCGTGACAGGGGTTCTGGCCATTCCAGTTCCATCCTCATGTTATGTGTGGGTCACCATAACGTACGTTACAGTCAAATGTTATACATGACGGTGTAAATGTCGTCCGATTCTCCACGTAAATTGGGCGTTGACTTTACGGTCGTTAAAGATGCTAACTAACTTATAGAGCTCAATGACTTCATTTTGATGTGACTTTGACATACTGGACATGGACTCCAGACATTTAACTTGGTCCAAAAGTATTTTATCGCAACCAGTACAGAGGTGAGAAAGTAAATGGAATACACAG
>JAFBJS010006225.1:36134-56193 GCA_016785265.1 Paraplagusia blochii
CCCGCTCTCTCTGTGTGTGTGTGTGCTGTCTCTTATACACATCTAGATGTGTATAAGAGACAGGTATAGGAATGATCCTAGAGATGAAGCTACCAGGTGGGAGACAAAGAGGAGATCCATAGACGCAGTGACGGGAGACATGGAGGTAGTTGGAGTTAGAGTAGAAGATACAGAATGAAGGCAGGGAAACCTTTGAAAAAGGGACAAGCTGAAAGGCAAAGAGGAAGAACACTCAAGTCTTTAATTTGTTGATGAAATTGTTGACCTGACATGGTCGGATTTGGCAGAGTCAACACTAGTCTACACAATGCAAACACATGTGATGACCAACAGGGTACATGACACATTATCAAATGTCAGCTGAGTACAATTTAAGTCGAACTTGGAAGGAAAAAAATATATACATATAGTTTTGATTCAAAGGTGAGACTTTTTATGCTGCCAGTACCACCATAGTATTTATGAAGAAGTCGGAGAAAAGATAGGCAAACCATGGGTCCCTATAACACCTGTTTACAATCCTTAAGAAGCATAAGCTTAGATGGTCTGGAGAAACATCACCACAACGTTAGTTCTTGGAGGGATCATCCTGCAAGGAAGTGTAACAGATGCCTGAAGAGCGGAGTGAAAGAAAAACAGGGAAGACTGTAGAAAGCGATGAAATGAAGGGACTGGTAAAAGGTCATTTGTGATGATCTTAGGTTGTGGGACAGGAAAAGGAATAGATGTGATAGAATAATGTCAGACATGGTGCCTGCGTAGTGACACTACTATATATTAATTAATTTAGAATTTAGAATAAAATAAAAAACAATCGAAAAGTAAAGTTACAGAATATTTGCCATTACATTCTTTTTTTTGTACATATATATTGTCTTCACCAAATGCTCTCACATAAGGCAGACAATAATGTGGTATGATGGCCACAGTGTCACAGTTTGAAAAGGTGATTCCACCAATTAGTAGCCCGTCAATCTCGAGACAACTCCCCAGTCTCTCAAACCTCCTGGGGTGATGTTTGTTTCCATTCAGACCTTGTTCTCTCTGCAGCCCACTGAGACAGGGGACACTGTGGAGTCTGGTCCTCATCAAAACAGCTGCAGAGGTTTCAGCACCACGGACAGCGTCTCTGAGGGCTGCGTGTGTTCCAAGTCTGAATGGAAAACAAACAGTGTTACATCGTAATCTCCCATTCTATATATATCCCCAGTTTGCAGTCCTCAGTTGGGGAACCCTCACAGATGGACACACCGCATCGTCCACTGGGACAACCGTGTAAATCCTTTTGGTTCTGCCATTTGGCCAAACCAAACTGTCCTCTCCACTGTGTAACTGAGCTGAACTGGGTCCGGGGCAGACTGTCAATCTCACCGAGCGAGTTGTGGGAAAGAAACGACTCACGACGCAACTATACAGCGACACAACTAAAAGCTTTATGACTTATTTCCTCCGTTTTATGTTGCGGCGCCAAACGTCTCCATTATCGCTGACATTTCCAGACTGTGTCGTTGACAGATCGCGCGTCTTGCGCTTCTTCTTGTTCCCTCTTGTTCCCTCTCTCTCCCTCTCTTGGCCAGATGCTGTTTGCGCTCATAGGGTCATGACGACGGAATAACGATGCTTTACCAGCAGGTTCCCGGGGATGGGGGACGCCATCAGCCTCCTGCAGCTGTATGGGCTGCGGTCCGATGCCCCGCTCTCTCTGTGTGTGTGTGTGTGTGTGTGTGTGTGTGTGTCAGCTGTCCTGTATGTAGATGATGATGTTGGATGGGGATGATGCTGTTGCTTTGGTGGGACAGATGCGAGTCAGTCGTGAACAGATGCGTCAGAATGTTGCGTTTTACTTCCAGGGCGTCTCTTCGGAGACGATGATGTCAGTTTCATGTTCAGTTTGACTCGGGAAACACAGAAATGACGCGGATACTGAAAGTCAAATGTATGGTAAACAAGTAAACAAGACCCCCGCCGACCACAACCGGACCGACACCACTCTGGTTCCCCGAGTTGATCCAGATTCATCAAAAAGAATTCGGTGTTACAGAGTTAAAGACGACAGGAAGCGAGGGGACCGACTGGGGTCTGACTGGGAGAGAAACGCATCATTTTGTCGAGAGAGAGAAGGAGGGAAGAGAGCGAGAGGGAAGGGGGTGAGGGTGGAGGGTGGAGGGTGCGCGCATGTCCAGTGCCTCCATGCAGACTGTGCTCCCAGCTCGCCAATCATTCCAGCGACTTTCCCCACTCTTTCTGCCTCTCCACTCCCCTGCTCTTCTTCACATGTGCACCGGGCGCACGGCTCTCTCCTGAGCGGACACTGCGGGGGGAAACTACCATGGAATAGGAATACTGCTGGACAGAACGGGGGACATAAATTTCTCATCTTCTTTCTTTCTTCTCTCCCCCGTTTGCCCCCCTCTAGTCTTCGCTCCTTTTCGCATTCCCTTCCTGTACTTCTGTCTCTCCCGATGTCTCTCAACAGTTTCTGAACGGATTGGAGGAAAGTGGGGGAAAAAAAAAATGAGGATGATTATTCTGTCTTGGCACTTTCTGGGATATTTTTCTGCCCTGTGGGGCTTGGCGGTGGGGGCTTTCCCCAGCTCAGTCCAGATAGGTGAGTTGGAGGCTTTTTACGCACGGACACTATGACAGATGTGACACACTGCAACTGAATATTGGCGGATTGTGACAGGCGTCAGTCTTAAGGAAAGGGACAAACAAATGTTCCACACACTTAAGAAGTCTGTGCGGGTGTGCACGGGCTGAAGTCGTCTTCTCATGGCTCATGTTTGGTGTCCACGTCCACTGTCCTCCCTGCGGGTGCTGAACTGAGCTCACAGATCTACATTTATATTAGATATATCACCGGGTTTTAAGCTAGAGTTTTGTGTTGGACTTTTCTCTCTTCCTTGTGTAGATACTGCAGTGGTCTCTCTCTCTCTATCTCTCTCTCCCAGGCTCTCTCTCCCCCTGTCTCCCTTTCTCTGTCTTCCTGTCAGTCTCTGTCACAGCAGGAAAGGCATGTGTTTAAACAGCTTCATACATAAAGTTAACGTAATCCAACACCTGGTACATGATTGTTTTACTGCGAGCCAACAGACATCAATCTCTGTCTGTCTCCCCCCCTCTGCCTCTCTCTCCCTCCCTCCCTCTCTTTCCCCTCCCTCTTTCTCAAGCATGTGTGTGATAATAAATGCACTGCATCACTCTTTGTGGGGGGCAGCTCGGAGGTCCTATAATGAGATTCATCTCCTTGACTCTGTCTCTCTACGGCTGCCAATAAACTTAATACGTTAAATATATCCTGCCTGACACATACACACACACACACACTCTCCCTCTCTTTTACACACACACACACACTGATTCAGCATGCACAATAATGTGGAAATGCAAGCATACTTTATGCGGTGCAACGCGTGCAACCTCATGCATGTGCAGCATGTGGGTGCAGACTTGTAAACCCCGGGTTGAGGCATGACGTGTGTGTGTGTGTGTGTGCACACCGCAGACGTGGACACAGGCTGATGATGGGGGGTTTGTGTGTTGTTGCATGTACTGTAACAGAAACAGCGTCTCCCTTTGGGTCTGTGCCACTGACCAGCTCCTTTCTAACCCTCGAATATACACACTTGATGGTTCACTTAGCCTCCTGGCAGTTCACTTGGAGAATCATTTGCATATCACTGCATTGCACACAAGTCTATTATCACTACAGGCCAATGCAGTGTCTTTATGTGTTTGTGTAGGTGGACAGATAAAATGCACGTAGGGTTTTCCCTGGTCCCTGGTGCAGCATTGTGTCACATCAGGACACAGGGATTCCTGAAAATGTTTGCGTGCACTTTTGCAGCACACGTTGACCCTAGCACCTCATATATATGTTTTAAAAATGTTGCAACCATAACTCTGACTTCACTAAGTTGGCTTTGTTCTATTCGAAATTCCGCTGAAGATAAAACTTACACATCCCGCCTCGATATCTTGCATGTGATACATTTGTCTCCAATGACTGATTTGCTAAAACTGATGTGTTTTTTTTTTTGGTATCTAGTCAAAAAATCTAAAACATTCAACAGACGGAGCATGTCACAGTGATTTGTCCCTTTCTCCAAATGCCCTGCCTCCTACCTCCTCCCCTGATGCCTTTTTATCGCCCTCTCCCTTTCCTGTCTCCCTTATTCTCCTGATGCCGTGCCAGGACTTCACAGCGTGCGGGTTAATCTCAGTGTCGTTCAAAGTTGAGAGACAGCAGTCAGCAACACCAGCAAATCAAGCAGTTCCAGATATTTTTTAACAGACCAGACCATGTTCCAGTTTTACCTTCACAATGTTGTTTAATCTTCATTCATACATTTTATTTTTCTTCTGTTTTTTAATTATTTTTTCATTAACATCCTCTACTTTATTCCATATGTATATAAAAACTTGGTTTTTAAAAGTAATTCCACACAAACCACTCACCTTTTTCCTTCTGTGCTTATTTTGTGAGTTCTTCTTTTCTTTTTGTTTTTTCAACCCTACGTTTTTAGTGAGTGTTGTCTCTTGTCCCCACTGACTGCTTTCATGTTGTTTCAAACCCAACATCTCTGCGTCTGCCTCACGGTTGGCTGCGCTGTTTCTTTTTTTTTTTTTTTTTTGATTTTCTACTGTTCTTCCTCTTCATCGTCGCCATCTCTTAAGTTCTCTCTCATTTACTTTCAGCAGTGGTATGCAAATGGATGTAAATCCTTTTCCCGTTCACAGCCATGTATAGTACAGTAGTTGGGGTGTGTGTTTGTGGCAGTCAGAGGATGAATTAGCAGACAAATGACTGTATGTGACAAATCTTATGAAGATCTTAACATGTTCTCTTCCTCCCTCCTCCCACTCTCTGTGCATCCTCTACCCCCCACCTCTTTATGTCCATCCTACTTCTTGTCTTCCCCCTATTCTATGTGTGTACCCTATCCCCCCCCCCCTCCCTCTCCTTCCTGAATGCTCCCTTCGCCCCTTATCCCTCCCCAGGCGGCTTATTCATAAGGAATACAGATCAAGAATACACAGCATTCCGACTTGCCATCTTCCTTCACAACACCAGCCCTAATGCGACGGAAGCGCCCTTCAACTTGGTGCCGCATGTGGACAACATAGAGACGGCCAACAGCTTTGCTGTCACCAATGCATGTGAGTTGTCTTTGCCCGTCTGACCTGGGAACGCCTCAAGATCCTCCCAGATGAGCTGGAGAAGGAGTGTAAGGATAGTGAAGTATCCCTGCTCCAAATGCTGGCCCAGCAACCCGGTGCAGATAAGCAGACTAGGACGGATGGATGGATTGATTTGTCCAGGTCCATTATTTCCAATTCCGATATCAATGCATAAATCAAATGCATGGAGTTGTTTGCCTCCAAAACTTAGCAGCTTTTCACGATTTTACCACATTTAGCAAAACCCAGACATTGTGTTATCAGGTTTTTCATTATTGAAGGAACATCCCAGGAAAAGTGCCTTCCAGGTCTTTACATGAAAAGTAATTTTCACTGCTTAAATAATAGAAATTAACTAATGTAATATCTTAGCCAGATGACTGTGAGGAACTCTCTGTGCTGCGTGCACTTTTATTTGTCCTCAAAGATCCTGTGACACTACTCGAAAACTCAAAACTTACTCAGACTGCAGCACACATTCTATTCCATTCCTATTTGTCTGCAAATTACGGCATGTTTTTTTTTTTTTTGTAATATTGAGCTCAATGTATTTGTGTTGCATAATTAAACAACCACTGTTGTGATGTACAAACAAAACATGGACCAATAATCAAAATGTGATTGTTATACGAGACAGAAAATCCACCTCTCCATCAGCTGCAGCCCCAATGAGACCAGTGGCTCTAACCACTAATATGGATAAAAATATGAATAAATATATGAATAAATAGAACAAATAACAATAGACAATAGAACAAATATGAATAAATAGTCGTGCACTTCTAGGTTGGTGTTTCCCAATATATATATATATATATATATTTTTTTTTTTTTTTCTGGGGACTTTATGACCCAAGTCAATAGACATTATTCAGAAAACATTGACTGTTATTGAATATTATTGAGGATATTTTATTGTTGGCTGAGTGATCTACAATTAGTATTACTCAAGTTAAAAGCAATTAAAACCCACATTACCACTAGTCCATGCAAACATGATGCCAGATGAATCCCCCCAAAAAACATTTCTTGCCACTCGCCTGAGGGAAGCAACTGAATCTTTGGAAAACCGTGTTCTTGGTTATTTAATCTTTATCAAAAGTTTGAGTTCTAAGCATAAAGAAGAGATTCATAAAGTTGAGATATTAACAAAATGTCAGACTCATTGAGAATGGCATCGAAGCAAAATTATAAATCTTAAAAATCATTACATTAAGTAATAACAAAACAACATGCTACATATTATCGATATGTTTTGATAAAGAATATTATATATAACATATAAACTAAAAAGTCACATTTTTTATTTTACGTGTAATTTGATGTCTTATCTGTTATTAGTATGGAACTCTCAAGTTCACATTGTGGACATGAACACATGTCCAGTTTGGGCAGTTGTAACCTTCCAGTGGACTCACCATTTGGAGGAAGGTTCATGTGAGGCTCGTATGGTGCATTGTGATTTGGGTGAAGCTCATGGAGACTGCTGCTTTTGCAAACCAGTAATGAGCAATATAGCCATGTCCAAACTGTTCCACAAAGGGTCAACATGGCTGTTGATTTTTTGTCTAAGAAACCATAAACATATAATTTGACCAATCAGCTGTCGGTCACTGAGATCAGTTGAACAAACTCAGTTGTGCTGCTGATTGGTCGTCACAAAAACCTGTATCTACAGTGGTTCTTTGTGGATCAGTTTGGATCGTGCATGGAAGGAAGATGGATGGAAGATGCTTTATTTTTAAAAAATCCGATTTGGACAGTTTGGTAGTTTTGGAATTTCCCTGCAGACCACCCAGTCCATGAGTTCAGCTATATGCTATGCAGTAGAGGTGCGTTCATGGCCAGTATGGGGAGACTGTATTTTTCCATATTTTCTTGTTGGCCTTTGTCAAATATATGTAGAGACTTGGTATTTGGCCAGAGCTGTAATGCCTCTCACTGCTTCTCTCTCTCTTTTCTATATCCTTGTGTGTCCTGAAGCAAACTTTCTTCTTCTGGTTGTTTGATAATGTCTTATGTGTTTGTGTCAGTGATGTAAGTGCTCATAATGTGACTCTCTTTATCTGCGAGAGTGCTGTAAGTGTGTCCTTCGGTGTATTATTCTATGCGACGGTAATGGTGTCGACGGGACAATTCTACGGCTCATCAGTGTCCCAGCGAGAAAACAGTGCAATAATAATTTAATTCACCTGTTTTTGTAATTTTTATGTACAGCACAGCAGTTTTATGAGGTAATAACGTGTTTGTGAAAGTTGTAATGGAGATATGTTAGCATTTGGTGTTTATATTCTCAGATTACCAGGCAGGTAATCTGAGAATATATACTCGTCCTTTTCCTTATAATATCTGCATTACTAGCATAGAAGCAATTTTCTACGTACTACTATAGAAGACAGCTGACATTATGGAGAGGCTAAAATATGCCAGTGCACCAATACCAGTAACAAAACTGGTGGGAAAACTAGTAAAAAGCTGGATACCATATTTAAACACTCTTAGTCCATTTACCCTGAACTGAAACTGCCTCTTGGACGAAAGATTAAACTAATACTTAATGTCCAGATGCCTGACCAAACACTTTAACCCTGAGTTCAATGTTTCATTTCCCGCATGACAGCTAAGTGAAGTATTTACAATTAAATTTAACCAAATGTTCTAAGAATGTTTCTGGTCGAAAAAAAAAAGGAAAAAATACATCTCTTTTTATTTGTACCAGTATGGTGGATAAATCGGATTCTTTGAGACCAAACTATGCATCCCTACTGTTGTAAAATCTTTATTTTTAACACATAAGACAAAGAAGTATCAGACGCATCACAAATGAAATGCAGGATCAACCTTACAGCATTTGTAAATGCCACCCTAGTCCGACACACACTTTTGACATCTACATTTTCATCATTTATTTCCTTCCTTCAACTGAAATAAAAAGGTCGTCTCTTTTTTAAAATTCAATTAAAGATGGCACGAGTTTATGGAAGACATTTCACGGAAACCCTCGGAGCTACATTCTGAGGTTTTTTGTGATCATGGATGTAGTAAAATAGGTTTATCACCACTCAACGTGAATGGGTCTGTCTGAGATTGCCAAGTAAATAGTCCATTTATGGCCTACCTTTTAAAACTGCCGTCCTCGACACAGAATCTGCAAAAATGAACCCGTATGAAGGAGACACATCGCCAGACCCTCCCATCATCTTGAAGTCTTGTAAATTTCACCACTTAAGACAATTGTCTTCACCAGTTTCAAGTAAATACAGCTGCAGCATAACCAGGGGAGAGCACACACGCCCTCGCCCCCTCCTGTGGCCCCCCCACAGCCTCCATCTTCAATGGCGTTCTAAGGTCAGCTGGGAGATGTTTCAGTTAAGCTGGTGTTTAACTGTCTCACCTCACTGTCAGCTGCAGTGCTGGGGAAGCCCACCTCTGGGTCAAACTGCTTTGTCTTCCCTTCAAAATAAATGTTAGTGGAGTGAGGAAGATCCCTGGAGTATTTTTAACGGCTTAAGTCAGCAGCTCCATGCCTACATCTTAATATAGTTTGTTTTGTCCCTGCTGAGACACCAGACAGTTTGCTCATATCTGAACACAGCACAGACCAAATGTCTTCTCCAACACTTGGAACTCGCCCACGTCTTGGCTTTTGGTTCTCCCACTGTCCAAAACTCTACGTCAGGGCTCTCAAACTCAAATAAGTTGAGGGCCATTGCCACCACTGTCATTTCACCAAAGGGCTGCACAGGCTATCAATGTTTAACGTAAAATAAACTTAAAAATTTTGTTTTTTAAAGTTTCCCTTATATTACGTGTAAAACAACACTGCAGATGCTTAGAGACATCCAAAAACAAATCAGCAGGAATTGAACGCGAAAAAGTCTGAGGACCACGGTTATGGGAACTATAGAATTTACCAAAAAAAAAAAAAAAAAGAGGAGAGAAAATATAAAAAAAAAAAATATATATATTATACTTTCTTATCAAGGTAGGGACCACACAATATCATTCCACGGGCCACAAATGGCCTGTTGGCCGCAAGTTTGAGGCCCCTGCTTTGCATGATTTTGTGAACTATCTGGGGTTATTTTTCATTTTTTTTTATTATCATACTTGAATCGGCAATCTGCAGCAGAGAGGAAGACACTCAGCAGACAACGAATGGGACATAACCTCGTCTCATCCCTTTTGAGCTGACTCTGATATTAATACTAGACGAAAACCGTTATAATAAGTTCCAGCACCCACTGAAATCCCTCCCTGTTTCTCCATCTCCTTCTCACTGTTGCCTTTATTTCCTCAGACTTTGTCCTTTATCCCCTTCTCCTGTCCATTGACATGTTTCAGTGTCCAGCCTTACCTCACAGTCATGGGCAATGAATCTCCAACTTAATCCCTAACTATTGCTCCAGGTGCTGAGCATCACACTAAATTAGAATAGGGAATTCTTCCTCTGACCTTGGCTGTCTATTCAGGTATTCAGAACTCTAAAACGGATCATAAAAATCCCCGGTCCCCACAGTTTTTTTTTTTTTTTTTTTCCCCTATTCACTGTGGAATAGAACTCTTTCTTCTCTCAGGGTCGTACACTTTTTCATCTTTTGCTGCAGTCTGACTTTTTTTAAATGTTCATAAATGCAAAAAAAAGTCTTCTGTTGTTTCATGAATATGTATATTAATGCATATTTTTGTATCCGTGTATGTATTCACCCACGGAAAAATTACCATCAGTCTCAACCCCTAACACCTAACGCTATAGAGATGGGTGTCGCTGTGTGTGGATGAATGGTTATGACCATCCATTTCCATGCTATATATATATATATATTAATGTGCATAGATATGTGTCTCTGCGTCTTTCAAGGCTATCTGTGTATTGAGACCATGTGATGAAGACAGACAAAGAAAGAGCAGATGTGATGGGGGAAAGAAAGAAAGAAAAATAGTGTGTCTGATTTGTGGTGCCAGGCTGATGAGACATAGTCTTGATTGTCTGTCCTCCACTGTTGAAAATACCTTGAGATTTGACATAAGACTTGATTGTTGCTTCAATACCAGAAAAAAAAAAAAAAATACAGAATTTCCAGCTTTGTCCTTTTGATTTTAAACTGTTAAAAATATGAATTATATTTAACCTCCTGTGGCCACATATGTGGACAACACTTTCTAGCTTTTGTGTCCACAAGCGTGTGCACTGTGGAATTGTTTGGTCCTAGAAGAGAAATTTTTCACAGTTTTCAGTTTTTAAATAGAAATAATAATAATAATAATAATAAAAAATGCATGTAAAATAACAGCATGGGCCTGAGGAGGTTAATTCTGATTTAGTGCTCCGGAGTTCATACTGGTCTAATTACCTCTAGTAATGCTTAGTTGCATCTATTCTAGGTTAGTGGTGGCCTAGTGGTTAAAGAACTGGACTGGGTTCTGAAAGGGTTTCAGGTTAGAGTCCACCAACTGGACCACCAACTGGAGTCTAACCTGAGCATGGCACCATCCCCACTCACTGTTCCCTGGGCGCTCAAAGCTGCCCACTGGGTTAAATACAAAAGTTACATTTCTTTGTCTGCAGTGGTGTGAATCACAATGCCACAATGACTTAGTCCTTACCTATCTGATCAATTCTGTTTTGTAGCTTTAATGTCCAGTCTTGTCCAATTTACTTGAAGTAAGTAGTCAATTGGGTCAATTCTAGTCTGTTCCATTCCAGGTCCTTCAGGTCTGTAGGGATGGGATTGAATGTGACCAGGTCTTCTATAGTGTGTCCAACTGATGAGTTAGTCAGACAGTCTAACAGTCTAGTCTTATAGTCTAGAAAAGTCGTCTCATATCTGGTTTGGTTCAGATTGAGGACAATAGACTCTTCAAGCCCTTCGTGAGCTTGTCTAGTCTGGAGGGCAACTGGACGTTGTAGGTTTCTTGAAGACGTTTCACCTCTTCATCCAAGAGGCTTCTTCAGTTTAACCGACTACAGGGGAGTCCTGGTATTTAACTACAAATAGGCTACATACCTGTGAAGTTGGGTTGTTGTAGAAAACAAAAGGCTAAATGAAGGAGGTGGGGATGAATGGGTGAGAGATCAAAACATTATAGGTGGATGAAAGGTTGTGTCTTAGTCCGCCTCCTCTGGTAAGAGAAGGTTTCTCCAGATTGACGTGGGTGGCTTCCTTCACTCCTCTCTCAAACCATCTGTCTTCTCTGGCCAGGACATGGACATTCTCATCCGCAAAACTGTGTCCCTTCTTTTGTCTGCTCTACGTATCACTGGTCTGGTCTTGTCTAGTCCTGTGCATTCTAGTCATTTTTTTGTCCAGAGTCGTCTAGTCCACCTGTTTATGGTCTGTTCTATTCCGTGCATCAGATATTTTATTTATTGATCGTGTGTAACCTGGAGGTTAATGGTTCAATCATTACTTACATAACCATATTTGACAAATGTAGAATAACATACACTGGATACAGTAAATTACACTCTGCCTATAGTCAATTCCTCAACAATCAATATGACTCATGTTGTAATTGACTGGTATCTATGGAGTCCTGTAGAATGAACATCATTATTACTGCAGCTGAACATACCTGTGTCACTGATCTGCAGCTTCTGTTGTTGACACGGTCTTCAGCTTCTCTGCTCTGGAGATATTCCACTTAATCCAGGGTGAGGCTAAACGGACGAGTGCAAACATTTCTGTGGAGAAAAGTGGAACTGACTCTGGGAGCAGCGCGGCTTCAGTGTGGTGACATTGGAACAGATACAGCATGTGTCAGGACAGAAGCGCATGTGACAGGAATGTCAAAAATCCAAAGTTATTGCAGCTCGTTTAGAAAAGAAGTATCCGTCCACAAGGGACACACACACAACAGTTTGTTATCATACACATGGATGATGCTGCAAACCTGATGGACAAGTGTACATTTGTTAATAATGACATAAAAGTAAAGGTTAAAATGACAATAATGAATGATTCACCTGCAGAGCAGTCATAGTGTGTTTAAAGGTAAAAGCACTAACAACATTTTCCGGTTGAATCAAATCTAAATCAAAATCTATCACAATTCTTTCTAAAAAAAAAAAAAAAAATAGGTCTTGTACTTTAATATTGGATTATAGTTGGACAGATTGGGAATTATTTTACCTATGATTATGTCTGAAATACAATACAACTCTTTCACAATAAACTGTATTCAGGTTTTGAAGAGCTTTGATTTTCCCTGCAGTGATAGAAGGGAACCCATCAATGAAAATTGGCAGAGAGGGAGGTTTGAGATTTTAAAAATGGAACTTAATTCACTTGGTATAAATCTGAGGTCAGTAGAAAAATCAGCCATGGTACAGCTGTCCCAATCTAGCATTACTAGAAAGGAAGGAAGGAAAGCAGCTCCTTCTGATTGTGACATTGTGATTCACACCACTGCACACAACGAAATGTCACCTCTGTATTTAACCCATTACCAAAGTGGACAGTGGGCAGCTTTGAGCACCCAGGGGAGCAGTGAGTGGGGACGGTGCCATGCTGAGGTGACTTCAGTCGTAACCTGGCAGTTGGGGAATTCAACTTGGAACCCTCCGGACCCTTCCTCAACCACTAGGCCACCAACTGCCCCTACTAGTTCACTACTAATTCATACATATAAATGTTATCAGGGTTCCTGAAGCAACAGAAAAGCTAACCTCAGTCTGGCCTTAACAAAGGACCAGAGAACCAAAGGAAGTCAAATGAAGAACTGAGGTAACCATAGTCCAACATCATACACCTGGCACAGTGTTTCACCATGAGCCACCAGCCTGTGGAAACAGAGCTCCAGCCTCAGCCTGGCCTTCACACTCTGCCTCCAAGGGACACGTTCAGGAGAAGACTGAGATTTGGGTGGTGAAAGGGGCACCAAACAAAAGATGAACTGAAGTTAGGACGACAGACAGACAGACAGACAGACATGCAGGCAGGCAGGCAGGCAGACAGATAGATCCATAGATAGATCTGAATATGTATAAGACCTGTATAAGATAAGATTTAAGAGCATTATTTCACCATTTTTTTT
The DNA here is from genome assembly GCA_016785265.1 of Paraplagusia blochii. Taxonomy (NCBI): domain Eukaryota; kingdom Metazoa; phylum Chordata; class Actinopteri; order Pleuronectiformes; family Cynoglossidae; genus Paraplagusia; species Paraplagusia blochii. The sequence continues at coordinate 49,353 of JAFBJS010006225.1, forward strand.
GTACAGATTCTTCATGTTCATTCATAGTTTTGATGTCTTCACTAATAAACTACAATGTAAATAGTCATAAAAAATATAGAAAACACATTGCATGAAAAAGGTGCGTCAAAACTTCTGGCCTGCATATATTGTAAACACAGATTTTCATTTAAATTCAACTACACAAGAGCTGGAAGAGCAGCCGACTCAGCCACTCTTGTGTTTATGAAATCCTCCCGTTGTATCGTCGACTTCCCCATTTCCATTAACCAGCCCACTTATCTTGTATAAGGGTGGAGACATTCAGTAATGACACTTTAGCATCATCTTTGTTGTTGATGTTTTACGTATTTATGTGTCTTCTTAATGGCCATACAGGGGGAAATTGTATGAAAGGATATTTGAAACTTGTGGCAAGGAGAAGAGATTTACATTGTGGCAAGACCATGTTTATTCACATTAAGGGCAACCGAGGAGCCTGATGACTCTGAGAGGGGCCGTTAATGTGTTTTCTTGCATCAGGATATATTGAAATACTTTCTTCTGAGTATCAGTGCAGAGATAATCTATCAACCCTGAAACTTTTACATCCTCAGGTGCTTTAAGAAGAGAATTGCAGAGGCACAAATATTGGAAAAGCAACAGTTAATGGGCTTCATTTAGCAGCTCTGAAATATATGACTTGACCAGACTGCTGTTTTCAAAGTAGGGGGCAGGTCCCATTTATGGGATGGAGAGCTGTTGCATGGTGGATGCAGCATTATTTTTGACCCAGATTTTTTTTTTTTCTAATACCTAAACAAAAAGGGCAGTTTGGTTGTGTTTTAGGCAGTTGGTGTTGGTGGCCTAGTGCAGTGTTCCCCAACCACTTTTTTGCACCACGGAGCAGATAAATATTTTCCTACCTATAGAATATAGTAGAAAGTGCACCCGGCCTATAATTATCTGCTACCAAACCGGTATACAAGGGAATTGAACACAGGACTTTCTGCCCTCTCCGACTTGGTGGCAGGCAAGAATCTCTAATTTTTTGCTACATTGGCAGATTGTAGTTTAGTAAAAAATGTTAAGTTTGGACTGCATCTTTTTATTTTATCAATAAGTAAAACTAAAGTACATTTTCCCTTTGAGTCCCACTATAGCCCTGTACCACAATACCTATGGATAGGCTCAAGCCCCCAGACCACGGGTTGAAAACCCCTGACTGATAACACTGATTTGGCCTTTTAATTGGTTCAGTATTACATTGGTTTCTAATTTTCACTTATTGCTGAACAATTTGGAACTATTGGAAGTTTTGACATTTGCAGCTATTTCTCACTTGTATCTGGGCTAACCTTTAGCACAGTGTTCCCCAACCTTTTTTGCGCCACCGACCGGTTAAGTGTCTCAAACTTTTTCTCACGGACCGGTCGTTAAGTAGTGGCAGATAAATACCCCTTAATAAATTCAATTTACCAGTGTTCTGAAATATGTTCCTACCTATAAAATCTTCCTACCCAAATTAACTGTGCATGGGCACAAGGATTTCTCAAGTGCACACAGCCTATAACTTTCTCCTACCAGACCGGTATACAAAGTTAGAATCTTGTATCAATGAATGATCATTTTTAGTTTATTGTTGTTGTCTTCACTGAGAAAATATTTCCTAATCAAATATAGTTGCATTATTGATTATGGAATCCTAGCCATTCAATTGTTCAGTTGTGGGTATGGGTATGGATCAAGTGGAAGTAATAGCCTGATGGGTACCAGTCCCCACCCCAGTGGTTGGGGACTACTGGCCCAGTGGTTAGGGAAATGGACTTGGGTCCACAAAACGCTTTGAATCCCCCTACTGGTGTGTGGGCACTGCTAAGGTGTCCTTGGCATGGTATCGTCCCCGCACACTGCTCCCCGTGCTCACTACAGTGACGGGTAAAATGCAGAGGGAAAATTTTCCCAAAAAAGACATAATCCTTTAAATACAGTTCAATAGAAATATGATGCATTTGCCATTAAATATTAGGACTTGTGCCCAACAATAGGCTTTTAACTTGATCAAGGTTCAACTAAATGTGATCTCACATCACTTGACAACTTTAAAGTTGTGCAGAACTTTTTACCTTCGCCCCACGTTTTTATGCTGCATCAGGAGTAAAAAGTTAATTGCTGGGTCTCATTAACTGTGTTCATATACTCATCAAGGCCAATATATATTTCTGTAAGTGCTCTCTGAAGAGTCACTTACTCCCATCACTTTAGTCTGGTCTTAGCAGTAATTAGTAAACAGCAAACCTTGCCGTTGAATCGGGCTCTTCGCTGCAAAATGAATCTGCACATTTTGCTCCAGGTGAAGTTGTTTCATTTAGTGATATTAAATAAAACAGCAGGTCTGACTTATTTCATTAGAAACTTCTGCAACAGGGACCAAACCTGACGTCCCTCTGTGCTCCAGCCACAGTGAGGGTGCGTCTGAGGACATTAAATCTTATTGGGTTTTGGAGCAAGTAATGAAACCCGTAAAGAGAGTCAACTATGGAGAGATATTTCTTTTTTTTTCAGTGTCAGATTTTATGATTGTTAAAGATTATCAACTGATCAACAAATGTTGGTGGGAACTTTCCTTTGCCATTTTTAAAAGTTTCTATATTTGTTTGATTAAAGTTAAAGTTTTTTTTTATAGAAATATAAAGTTGCTGTTACAAATTTCCCTTTATATTTCAGTGTAAGCGGCACTACTTGGTCATAATTATTTGTTTCAACTCATTCAAGCCTATGTCTAAAATATGGTTTAGAATCAGTTTTGTCCACTGTAGAAGACTACAGGGAGATTTCCTCTGTATCGATATAAAGATAAGTACAGTCATGGTGGGATGATGTTGCCAGGTTGTTGCCATCAATCAGCAATTTAGTTGGTCTAGCACAGGGGTGGGCAAACCTTTTGACTCGCGGGCCACAAGTGGTCCTAAAATTGGACACGAGGGCCTAGTCAAAAGCAAAAAGATGGAGCATATGTTTGAACTAAGATAATTGTCACGTAAAAGTCCTGTGCAAAACGGAAAAAAAAAGATGCTACATTTCTAATACCCTTTATGATGCCATTTGCTGGCAAAATACAGGCATTGCTAGCAAAGGGCAGAAGTATAATGATAATAGAAATATTTATTTAAAATTTGGACAAGGTTGGCGGGCCGCATTAAAATGCTCAACGGGCCGCATTTGGCCCCTGGGCCTTAGTTTGCCCATGCTAGACTCTAGCATGATTGTGTGTCAAACTGTGTAAATGCATGCAAACACAAATCTTATGTCGCCCTGAAGAAGCTAGTTTAGCATATAATACCTCGCCCCAAGCAAGCTATTGTGTTGTAAGCTTAACCTATTTTTATTTTTTTTTCACAAGCTTAAGATTGTGTATTTTAGAGAATTTAAAGCATAAAAAAAGGGAAGCAGGTTTATCAGACACCGTACCATGGGTATGGATGTATATTGAACAGCTGTTTGTTACTGTATGTGGACCTGCAGAGCACTCGAATTTCACTCGATTGCTCTCTAAGCCATTGGTGAATTCCTTGATGTGGTTGTGGACTGCCTTGAAGCAAAGCAAGGCAGGGAGGGTTCTCTTTCCAGGTTTTTCGGACTACAATTGTAGTGCAGCAGGGTCACATCCTCCTACATTGCGTCCTCTTGCTCTGCATGATGACGCAGTGGGTGAAGAAGAAATATTCTATTAACCTTCTGTCAGTCAGAGGAGAGAGATTGCTGTTTTCTAACACAGCGTTACCCCAGTTTTCTTCCTTTCCTTTCAACCATAGGACAACACACTATACAATTTATTACATGCCCACGTTCCCTGGGGAACAGGTCTTTCACAATGGTGTCGTTGTGTCACATCTACACACATCCGCGCAACCGTAACTGTATCCTCCCCGAGACAAAACAATGCAAATCACAAAGACATGCTGTAGTAAGGGATGCAGAGGTGCTGAAAAATCGACTGGAGCAAGACTGACTGTGTGATCTGGTCTTAGAAATATGAGCAAAAACACAAGACAATGAAGAAAGATTAAATCTGAGAGATAAATACTTTTTTGTTCGCAGAGCATTTTGCAGTATTGGTTAGTTAAACAGATAATATGTAAACAGTCTCAAGTTTATAACAAGGGGTAATTGCTGCTGTAGAAACAGAGGGGGACCTCAAGGGTATTCAGTGAAGGCCCAAAAAACAATTTTGTACTACTGATATATTTCCTTCAATATTTTTTAATTCAGAAGGTATACTTACTCAACTAATAATTCCTAGTTCATCATAATAAACTTGTACATTCTTTTTTGGGAAACAATGGGTTGGTAATGGGACAAGAAATATACCAATTTCAATTTTTCTTGCAGTGGTTTCTGGGTAAAATACTGACTTCACCCTGCAGGAATACTTGCAGGGACTTATGTGGCTGTAAAGAAGGTCCGTGCAGTTCAACTAAATGTGGGTAGCATTACGGTTTGGCTGTCGTCTGAGCCAATCATACGCCAAGAAATGGGCGGGATCATGTATTCCTTGTCATCATGAATACCCAGAGGATAGCATACATGTTAGCCACTGCCAATGAGTGTGAGGGACAGAAGAAAGTTATGATGGTGAAGCAAAAAGAAGTGGTTGATAAATATCAGATTATTTATGTTTTAATATCTTAAAAAAACACAGTAATTTTGATCATTTAATTATATTTAATATTCACATTGAAGTTGTGCAGCAACAGCATCTGCAACACAATCAGTGGTCTCCTCCTCTGAAAGTGCTCCGTTTGCCAAAGGAATGTAATAAATGCACACAAGATGTCAGTGTAGGTCAGAGCCCCATTTTGTGGAAACTTGGATGAAAACAAAGACACTGCGGCTCTATTCCTAATCTTCCTCATGTTGAAGAAGCTGGTTGGCTGCGTTAACTATTCAGAATTTTTAATCAAGTGTTTAAATAGTTCTAGTTTCGCCACATGCTAACAAATTGTTAGGTTTCTTAATTTAAATAGAGTGTTTGAAATACTCTGGTTGCAATCCCAATAACACTATCAGAGGGTTTTCCTGCAACACACACACACACATAAATTATAAACTTTTACAAAATCCTGTTAATCCTCCTAATCCTCACCCTGACCTTAATCTGAACCTATTTCTACCTTCAGCTCCAAACCAAATCTTAATTTGCAAATTACTCACCCACTCAGTAGTGACCTGCAAAATGTACCTGTGACTTTGCAATTTTTTTCAGAAACACATCCTCACCTCTGACGCTGTACCACACACACACACACACACACACACACACACACACACACACAGAAGTTTCTTTTTGTCTAATGTGTTTCATTCAGGCCGCCACTTCACACGGGTCATAATGGCTGTGATGCAGAGGAAAATGTGTCTGTATCCTCTGCTGTTTGTTTTCACTCCCTGGAGTTTGAAAGATGAAAAGCATGTGAGGAGATGGCAGTGGATTTTAACTTTCACGCAACCCAGCAGCAAAACGCAGGAGTGTTTACAGTGAACGGAGCACTGTTAGCGGTAATTGTCTGTGACGTCCCTTTGTTCCGCTCACTCTTGGCTGCGCTGCCTGTGTTTTCATGTTGTGATCAAAGCATTTGCATTTGCAGATTTCTGTTTCCCTCCTCAGTTCCTCTCACGTTGCACTTTTACACTTGTAAGCACGTGTGTGCAGTTGATCTGAATCACAGAGAAAACACCGTGAGTTTCTGCTGCAAATCCATTAATTTTTGTTTCATTTTTTTATTCAATGAATTCAATGCCTTACAAATTAGCACTGACCAATAGGAAAAGGGGAAGGCGGGGCTCTGTTAGTAACAGAATTATCCCTGTATCAGGTTCTTCAGGGACAATCTTTTGCTGATCGGTTTGTGCCGAACAGAAACAGTATATAAGTGTTCTTATTTTGGGTTCCATCATAAAGTTGATGTCCTCAAACTGGTTTAAGAAAACAAAAATCATTCCTTGAACAGTTACTTCTGTCCCTGGTCAGCTGTTTAACAATAATTGTTGGAAATGTCTCTGCAAAATTCACGTTGTCTTCCCATCTGAACTCAAGAAGCATCAAATATAAAGAATTAGCTTGCACTTTAACAAATAACACAGTATTCCCATTTACAATATTTAATGTTGACCAGTCCATCATTAACATGGACAAATATATTGATATTTTGTCTCAAACTAACATTTTCCATATGGACAGACTACAATATTGACCTGTTATTGTTGTCTTTGAGATGTGACAGTAGTTGGTAGTCAGTCCTCCCCATATAGTCTGATGGTCCACCCACTCTCTCCATTCAGTCAGTGAACGTTACAGGAAGTCAACCTCATCAGGTCATTGGAGGCTACCATAGACTAGACTAGGAGACCAGTGATTGACTGCAGATACACAGGACTTTTAAAGAATAAAATTAAACCACTACTAACCATTTACCTTTTTTTCATTTCTAGTCCACATCAAAAAAAAAAAAAAAACTAAATAAAAATATATAAAAAAAAATATATAAGTACAGATTCAAAGCCGTTTGTGGAACATGATTTGATTGCTGTACCATTCACTGCGAGTCTTGTCATTCTGTAATAATTATTTTATCTCCATAATAAACAAGAGGTAAAAAAGACTTTCACATTATGTAAAGTGATATCAAACTTTCCCAAACCTACAATTCATCATAGTGTTCTCTGAAGGCATGCTTCACATATGAGGACTCATAGTTAAAAAGGTTGGTAGACCAATAATTTACGATGACAGATCTATATTTCCCTTCACATATTCTGTGTAATATAGCACTTCAAGCTGTGTTCTGCTCAAAGAATTTCATCTTTGGAGATTTCTGGAAGA
>JAFBJS010006231.1:0-22941 GCA_016785265.1 Paraplagusia blochii
TGAATCGGTGCGGACACGGCAGTTCCGCTGCGCAGCGCCAGACGCGCTGACGCACACGGAGCCGCGATCGGTCGCCCGGCCGCTGTTCCTGCTCCGGCTCCCGCTCCGGCGGGGCTAGTCGCCGCAGCAGGGCCGGACTGTGTGGCGACGGCTGCCCACCGCCCCGATGGCACCGGTGGCGTGGTTGTTGCCGTCGCCTGCGCGGCGCCGCGTTCCTCACCCGGACTGGGCACCGCCTGCTGTGGACAGTTTTTAACGGTGTGTCCCTAAGCCCCGCAACCAAAGCATTTCATCCCCGCTGAGCTCGCGAAAATCACGTAGTCATAATCATCTACTCTAACCATGAAGCGAAGGTTGAGCTCCTCGTTTCGGTTGTTGAGTATCATAAATAATTGTCTACGGTGAAACACTACGTGTTTCAACAATGGGGATTTGCACCCGGACAAGATCTTACGGATCGGTGAGACCACCTTACCGTGCCGGGACAATTCCCTGCTGAGGAACTCGTCAGTGATGAAGGGGGGGACGTTGGACACGATCACCCTGGTTGCGGGTTGGGACAACGGAACCACTGGCAGAAAGTTGTCCCTCACCGTAATGCCTGTCTCCACGATCCTGTTCACTTTGTCCACTCGATCCAAGAACAGAACCACGGCGCTGTTCATGCGGGCGACCGATCGGACGCTGTCATGTCCGACCTTCTCCCCCACCGCTAACCCGATCTGAATCTAAAAAGATATATAAAAGACAGTTCAAGTAACGAGTGGGTTATTGCACATGGATGGAATTCCAAAAATTGCAGATATATTATGTTATATTATATTGCACATATGATAGTGGGGTAATTATGATTATGAGGTAGGCAGAGCAGAGACAGAAACAGGTCATGGCCAGGGTGTGAACTGTCGTTGATCATGGTCTTGGCCTTGTTGAGGCAGCCCGAGGCGTAAGTGTCCATCAGGGAGTGAAGGGGGCAGCCAATAATCCTCTGTGCTGTCCTGACAACTCTCTCTGGAGCTGATGTTCTCAGTCCAGGAGATGTCAGCAGAGATTTGGACACCCAGAAACCTGTATGTGTGGAAAAGGTCTCTTTTCCACACATACACAACTCTTCACACAAAGGTGTGAAGAGTTGTTTTGATCACACCTTTTTAGACAAAAACTGCTCCTGATGTTAATGAGCAGTTTTTTTGTCACATGTCCAGATGTGAATGGGAGTCGTTGTCACACCCGTCTAGAGAAGCCTGCTCTGGTATTGATGAGCAGTTAAACTTCCTAGGATGGGATCTCAAGGCAGAATGGTATGTAGCAGACAGTTGATGACGCAGACCTCCCCCTCTATTCACAGTTGGTTGTTCTAGATGGGCATAGATGGCTTCCTTCACTCCTCCCTCAAACCACCTGTCCTCCTTGTCCAAAATATGCACCTCTGAGTCCTTGAAAGAGGGTCCCTTTTCATTGAGATGGAGATTGGGGCTGCTGGACGTTTGTCAAGGTACTGGACCTGTTTCTGATTATGCCATTGATTTTTGCACCAGGTCCAGGCAGAGTGAATACACTGGAGGTCCAAAAAAACCTTAGCAGTCACCCAGCGAGACGGCATAGTGGGTCTGATGAGTAGAACGACGAGTAGTCAGAGGAGCGGACAGAATAAAACACAACGATTTTTTCCAACCGCAGTTCGGTAATAAAGAATCTATCACTCGGTTTATTGCAAAACAATGTCCTGTGTGACAATCTGGTTACAGTGCTGTCTACAACTAAACCATTCTAAAACTGTAGGCATGTATTTCACTAAAATAAGTAGAGTGTCACTTGATCCTGATATACTTGTCAATGGAGATAAAATAGAAACTGTCAATCAGTATAAATATATTGGGTTAATGTTATTATCTTATTTAACCATGTTTATGAAATTCCTTTTACCCCTTTTAAATAGGGGTAAATGCTGCAAATGTTGCAAGATGCCAGATGAAGCTGCAAAATGACATAATTATATAAAAAGTATTTGCATATGTATTGTATTTTATTCTATTTCTATTGTATATGTATTGTTTACTTCTTGCCTTTTTACATCATGCCCATTGGAGTACAGATGAAAACTAGCCTTTGGCTAATTCGTTCTTATTTAACCATGTGTAATCATGTTTATGAAATTGCATTTCCCCTTTTAAATAAACTAAACTAAAACAAGGTAGTGGTGGCCTAGTGGTTAAGGAAGCGGACTTGGGTCCGCAAGGTCCCTGGTTCAAAGCTGCCACGTTGCCACTGAGGTGCTCTGAGCATAGCACCGTCCCAACCCACATTTCGTCCCAACTTCTTGTGGGCTCACCACCCACAGGAAGGCTCACAATATGGTGCAATGTGACTTGGGTGGCGCCAGCTGCCCCTGCGACCCAGCAACGGACAAGCAGAAGAAGATGAATGAATGAATAAACTAAAACTAAAAAAGACTGTCAGATGTATAGTTTAGTTGAAAGAGGAGTTGAAAAATTTCCAATGAATCAAAATGCACCGAACTGAATCGCTGCCATTTTTTGTTATCTTTAATAAAATGTCAGGAAAGTCAATCGTGTGTAATAATTTGGAACATGCATTATGGGTGCAGTTGTGATTTTTTTTAAACTATTATCAATAGGAGGTTAATTTAAAAACATTTGAAATGATCTCTACACTTTTCTCAGATTTTCTAAAATGATCTGTATGATTTCACAGTCACCAACCATTAGAGAACAATTTAAATGTTTTTGAGTGAACCTCCCAATGATAATAGTGCATTTGAAAAGAAAAAAAACAGTAAAAATCATGCAACATAACCTCATTTATGTTATAGCTATTAACCCATTGAATAGGACTGGACAAATCTATATTTAGGATTACAATGTGATTACAATGTGTCTTTTTCACCACAGGACAATAAATTTTTGCCATGTTCACAGGGGTGAGCTGGAGACAGAACATTGGAGATTGAGATGATTGCAATGATCCCAGAGTCTCCTTTACAGGATTCCAAAAAAGTTTCACTGTGGACATTGTCGTTTTTGTTTGGTGAGTCACAGACAAATAGCAACTGTCAAACCAGGAGATTTTGTTTTGAGAACTGTTGAGCAGCACAATGAGTTTTTGGAGGAGCTTAAGCAAAACCAAACTCTTCATAGTGTAAATGGTGTTAAACGAGAGTGTGTGTTGAGTAAACACTTGTCTTTCTTTCATCCTGTGACGGGGCCTCCCCCTGATATATTAAACGACACTTTTGAAGGCATTGTTCCACTTGAATTGGCCTTTTGTCTTTCTGATTTGATTTCTAAAGGATTTTTCACACTGGACCGACTTAATCACAGCATCAGATCTTTCCCATACAAATATACAGACAAAGTCAACAAGCCTAAGATCATTGCTAAATCAGCCCTTTCGAAGAGGTCTATCGGTGGCAATGGTCATGAAAATTGGGCACTGCTGCGACTGCTTCCTGTAATGGTTGGTGGTAGTGTGCCAGAGAATGAACCATCATGGGAAATATTAATGGATCTGAAGGAGATAGTTCAAATAGTTCTTTCTGACAAATTCACAGAAGCAACAAAGTTATCAGATCATCGCTTTCTACTTACAGCCACGTCTCCTGATTTTGTCTTAAAACCAAAACATCACATAATTGAGCATTATCCACACCTCATACGCTGTTATGGTCCATTGGTGGAACTATGGACCATGAGGTTCGAATCCAAGCACAGTGTATTTAAGAAAGTTGCCCGTGATCTACATAACATGAAGAATGTACTACTTTCCATAGCTACAAAGCATCAGCAGTTAATGGCATACAATTTGGATGGACAAAGTCTCTTTAAGTCTGACTTGTACATTGACAAAGTTAGAGCTGTTCAGGTGGGAACTTTGACCAGTGCACAGCAATCTGCTGTGTTAAAAAAGTTACCACATATTGACACAGTCTCCATTACTCATAAAGTCGAACTGTTTGGAACACAATATACTCAAGGAATGATTGTCACAGCTGGGCATTGCTATGGCCAGCCAGAGTTTTTCAAAATTTTGAGCATCATTATACATGGTGACAAAGTATTTTTCCTGTCAAAGAAGCTTGTAGTCTGGTACTTTGAGCATTATAGGTCTTTTCAAGTTGAGGACAGCATCTAAGTAATTGTTGTGGATGTCAGTGAACTGAATCATTACTGTCCTTTGCCAGGTTATCTTGTTGGAGGAAAGCTCTGGGTGGGTGGGGATAATGGTGAGTGTAACGGTTTTTGGATTATGTTATTCCAAAAATAATTCAATAAATTCCAATGCCGTGAATGTATTTTTTTTTACTACTAACCTAAACGTTTTCTGTTTCATAGGCACTGTTGCTTAGAGTGGTGATATCTGCTGATGAAGCAAGGCGTGTTCAACTTTCTCAAGTTCCGGAGTCAGTGGATGCCCTTGTGGATTTGATCAAACAGAGACTACAACTTCAAGGGGATTTTGATTTACAGTTTGAGGACCCTGATTTCCAAAATCCTCGCTGCAATTTGTCAGATATATCCGAACTTCCACCTGATCGTGCAGTTTTACACATTAAGTAGAAAGGCGCGTGGCCTCCTGAAGATGATAGTCACTCCCTTAGATCTATCTCGTCACTCGACACTGCAAGTTTAAGCTTCTCCGAATGCTCATCACCCGGCCCCTCACCCACCACCTCAAGAAATTTACGCAGTGCTTCAGGGTGGCCCTCTCCATTCCCTATCCCCTCTCTGTCACTTGATGTTGAACTCAAGTTAAGAAAAGGTAATTAGGCATATGATGAGACCAAAAAGGGCATTGATGTTACAAGAGACATTAAGACAGACAAAATTGCCCAAGCTTCTTTTGACATAAAAGCGTATCCTGAGCCTCATGAAGTTGAATCCATTGCAGTTGCTTTGATTACCAAATACCCATGCCTCAGAGAGGTTGATGGCAATGGTTATGATGGATGGCTTGGCAGCATCAGGAACAAGTTCAACAACTTCAGAGCAAAGCTGCGACTGGCTGGTTGCAGTGAGGGTTCCCTCAATTGCAAACGAAAGGCAGATGGGGACACTGCAACATACACACTGAAGAGGGCCAAGCGTGGTGAGATTAACCATTTTCCTGAACATCCAAATCAGCATGATGATGCCTCACTCGAACAGCAAAGGATGCTCTTGGTGGAAGCGTCAAAGAAAGCCAGAGTAGATGAGTCATTCATAAGGGAAAAGATGGAATTAACCTTTTCCCTTAGGAGAAGGGAGGTTGTTGATGACCAGCCCATGGTGTTCGAAGTACAGGATAGATGGCCTGCTTTGTTTTTTCAAAGAGCAGGTATGAATTTACAATTTTTGGCTTTTCTCTAATTGCTGTACACCTCTGTTCACAGGTCTGTATCCTGAGAACCCTTCCACTGTGTTTGACTAATACCTTTTGTACATGTTGAATTGTGTATTTGATTGGGGAGGATTTTTTTCGCATCACAAACAAGATGCTTATTGACAACGTTCAGAGCTGCAGTGGAGAAATACACTCCCAAAAAACAGCCTTTGGAAAGGCTATGGACAATGTCTTGGCAAAGCTCAATGATGAGGTATGGTATATTTGAAATATTTACCTTTGGAAGACACTGCTCAAACTGGGTAAAATTGTGAGTTGCTAGTTGCTACAATATTTTTTTATAATTATTGGGAATAAATTTCTAGTAGGAAGTGTATCAACTCTCAACTCATGTGACCGATGTTTGTCTTCTTTTTTTTTTCATTCTTCTTTTGGATAGACCTCTGACATCATGAGGCACCGCAAAAATGCTGCTCTTCAAGAACTTCCAGTATTTCTTCGTGAGGAACCTGAGGAACTTTTCAAACAATGCCTTGTAAGTATTCATTAGAATTAAGCAGTAACATATATGTTAAAATAGCATACAGTGTCTTTTATTGTCAATATACATATACACATGTACTGTGTACACTATACACATGTACAATGAAATTTTAATGATCTAAATGAAATTTAGTACAGGAGGAGGCAGAACAGAACAGATTTGCAAAGCCAATGTGAATTTAAAAGACCTTTTAAGGCTGTGTTCTCCAGGAGACCGATGCAGATGATGTGGCTATCAAGGGCGTGGCTGTGGGCATTCTCCAAAAGGGCAGAACATTGCGGTCATCCTCGAAGAAAGAGTTGTTTTGCAGGATATCCCAGACACTCTGACAGCTCTGGCATACCTGTTTGGCCTTCTTTATGCCCTCAATATTTCCTACCAAAAGGCTCTTAAGTATACTTTTGATACTTTGCAAAATGCGTTCATGGAAATTGGTCCAAAATGCACACAGGGTGTGCGGTCTCTGAAAAACAAACTCTCACTGTAAGACTTGTCATAAAAAATATGATAGGAGGTTATATGGTGAAGTGCATATACTGGGTTAAGTACAGTTTAAGTTCCTTTCAGTAACTCACATTGTCATTATTTTTGTTTTTGAGTATGTGTGAGAAAATAAGAATATAATGAAAAATTTTATTTGATTATGTTGCACTTACGTTTATGTTTTATCCTCAGACCTCAGTTTTAACCTCCTTACTTGGGCCATAGACGTCCATAATTTTTATTGCACTTATCACATGTTAAACTTGTGGCCGTTTAGGTTGGGCAGCTAATGTATTTTTTGTAGTACTTAGTCCTGATGTAACCATATGTGAACGTGTATTTTCAGTTTGAAGGGCCATGCTTTGAGACAAAAAATGTCTGTTGCCCATTGTATTTAGAGTTGGAGTGGCATGTTGAAACTCAATTGTACAATGTTTTTCTTTTTTTTTTCAAAAGGTTAGTGAAATAAAGTAAAAAATGTGCATGTTCATTGTGCATTTCATTATTATTATTATTATTATTATATAATATTAAATATTGAATAAATTAATATTTTTAAGTTTTGTAATAGTGAGGAACAATGAAAAAAGGTATGTGTAGTTAAATGATAAATTGTGATAACCTCAATCACCTTTTTGAAGTTCTGTGAATGGCACTGTTCAATGAACATAGAAATCTAAATTGGCTGAATGAGGGATTGAAAGTAAAGCCCGGCACACACGGGGAGGATTTGGCGCGCGCCGATTGCTCAGCGCCAGATTCTCACCGTGTGAGCGCAAATTTACGTGAGCAATTGCTCACTTGAGGCCGTGAGCAAAATATCGATCGTGCTCGATTTCGTGAGCATCTTTCTCACTACAAATGATTTGTGCGCATGTGTTATTACAAAGAAGCAACAAGATAGCAGCCCGCACAGTCTTGTTGAATGAGACTATAGAGAAGACTATGAGAAGATAAATTCGTAGATCTTTGGCAAGACCATCCTTGCCTGTTCGACATTCGTCTCGGCAATTTTAAAGATAAGGACAAGAAGGAAGAGGCGATAAAAGAAATTGCCACGAAATTGGCGCACACGGGTAAGAATTGTAATTTCCTGTCCTAAATCTATATCATGATAAACATTTTTTATGGGCAAATTACATGGAAGGAATAGTCAATTATACATAGTTGACTATGAATATATATATGATTGTTCTTCATGAAGAATACAAATAGTTTGTTTACTATGAGGTAAACAGTCTTCTGAAAAAAATTACTAGTAGTATTTGGTGTTTCACTTCTCCATGTTTTATTTTGTGTGAATTGAAAAATGTATATTCACTTTGTCACATTTTACATCATTTTGTTTTCATTATTCCTCCCCGTGTGCACCGGGCTTAACGTTCATTGACCTTACTAAGAATTCTTAACTGGGACAACAATGTTCTCATAGTTGGGATTATCATCTGGCGTTCATTGGCAAAATTAAAAATTCTTAGTGCATACAGTTGCCTTGAAATTTCTAGTATTCTCAACTATTCTTTTCTTACAGTGTAGTGACGGTAGCTAGGCACCCGGAGGGACTCCTGCCGCTCCTATAAAGCAGCATCCATATCATGTCAATCCTTTGAAGCAGGCTTTATTAAAAAAGGAGATGAAGTACATGCTAGTTGGCAACATTACTGAGCCTAGCATGAGCGTCCCAGCCTCTTTCCAGAGGTTGATGAATACCGTTTTGTCTGGTCTGCCAGCTGTAAAGCCTATTTCGATGTAATCCTGAATAGCACTTCTTGGCCTGCACATCTTCATCAGATGAGTGAGCACTTTTTGCTGCCAAACTCACCATCAACTTGGCTAAGTGTGAATTTGGGAAAGCGACGGTCACATACCTCTGTAGATTCGTTGGAGGGGGTAAAGTGTGTCCGGTAGATGCAAAATTGTCTGCGATTCTGCACTTCACTGCTACTTTTGAATGTCATGTTGTTGCGCAGGTTTCTTGGTATGGTGGGCTTATTACTGCAGTTTTTGCAGAATTTTTTCCACTGTGGTGGACCTGCAAAAGACTCCAAAGGTTCCTTTTACCTCGTCTGAACAGTGTCAGGGAGCTTTCGAGATAAGGCACTGCTAATGTCTGCTCCTGTATTGACTGCCCCTGATTTTTCTGAGCCTTTCTTTTTGGCAATCGATTGCCAGTGATCTTGGTGCTGGTGCTGTCCTTTTCCAGACTGGTGCTAAATCTGTCCACCACCCTGTTTGCTACTTCTCAAAGAAGTTAACCAATGAGCAGCAGCGGTATTCCACCATTGGCTCTGGCCCTAGTTCTGGCAGTCCAGCATTTTGAGGTCTATCTGGGATCTTTAGAGAAACTGGTTGTTCAGTGACCATGACCCTTTCAAGTTTCTCAATTGTTTGGGGAATACAAACCAACGTCCCATGTGATGGAGCTTGGTCTTGCAGCCTTTTAATATTGAGATTCAACAAGTTCGTGGTAATGACAATGTGTTGGCTCATACCTTGTCAAGAGTACCCTAGCCTCTGTTCATGCCTACGGGGAATTTGTAACCGTAGGCATGTTCGTGTTGTCCATTGTGTGTTTGCATATGATCTAGTATGGGTGATGTGTTTAGGACATTGTTACAGCATTTATGAGACAAGTCACTATGTTGGTATGGAGGTGTTATGCCCCTCTATTTCCAGTTGGTGGTATAGTTCACCTCCTGCCTTTAATGTTTTTGTCTCTCTGCCTTTTCGTTGCATTTTCACATGTTGCCATCCAGTGGGGGCAAAGCCATCCTTTTATAACCTGTGCCTGGCCGACTGTGTGCTCTCTTCTTTACTAGCCAGGGTGGCTTATCTCTCCATGTTGTTTTGGTTGTGCTACTTTATATTACCATTCAAAATTATAGCTTGAAATATTATGTTTGTAATAAACTACCCATAGACACTGGCTGTATGGACTATCAGTCAATTGTGTTACCTCCTTAAAACTAACTTGTAACACGAGTAAAACATAAAAAGGAGTATGAGGTAAGATGGACCGAAATGAAGAAATAACCCTTTCTCTTCAACACATACATGCACAAGTCCAAGTGACCATGACAAGGGAGCACAGATTCATTAGCATCTACAACTACAGTTCACAACATTACCATGTTCTTAAATCCCTAAGGACAAAGCCCTGGATTCTTTAAGGCTGGAAACCACCATGTCAAGAATTTATTTTTTGTTTCCTTTCATGAGTCATGCCATTATCTAATCCTTATCTATCAATGTGTTACCATATTGTATTTTTCACTAATTTCAGCTCTTTTTATTCAATTTTGTTGATGTCAGAAAAGATAGACTAATAGCTCCAATGCATTTTAATATTATTTACACATTTAAAAATTATTTACAACATTTTTTTAATTTTTTTTTAGAAAATTAAATTATTTTGGTAATTTTCTGTAACTATTAGCAAAATAACAACAAAACTTTACTGTCAAATTCATTGTTAAATATAATCTAACTGAAAATGTGACATTTGTGGAACATTTTACAAAAATGTGCAAGTTGACCTCTTTGCCAGAAGACGTGTGAATGCATTGTGCTGTTCTCTAAGTGACATTTGCGTATAATAAATATAATCCTTGTTGAATTTGTTTTTCTACTACTTCTATTCATGCCTTTTAAACATATTCAATTCAAGTCCAAGCTTCAATTAAAGGGCTTAATATATGTTTTTCATTATTTGTCTTGAAATAATATATATATAACATATGTAAATAATACATAAACATTACATAAACAGACAGAAAACCTATTTAGAATTTTTGGTCAAATCTCTTTCACAAAGGTTTTCAACAACCCATCCTTGTTTATACAGACAGCCATTTGTGAAAAGGTTTTATCAACTTTAATGAAGAACATATGTTCTGTTAGATTTTGTTTGTAGCAAATATAACAAATAAGATTTTTTATATTTTTTCATTCTTCTTCTGAGAAAAAAAGTTTGGTATATAACATAATTGCCAGTTTTATTTGTTGTTGCAGATGGTTTTTCAGTGTACATGATGTGGTGAGAAATTGACACATTGATTGCTGTGTAAGATAAGCAAATACAACCAATACCATGAAAACATTTGTGTCAACTGAGTTCTCTTTTGTCTACACGTGGCAGAGTCTTACAGTTGTACTCTGTTTGTGGCACAGACCTGCCCTTACTTCACTTCTTAATCTTCATTTTCCGGCTTTCCTCTCCCAAGGTTAAAACTTCATGCTGCTGTGATTCCCTTCCCTCCTCCGTATCACACAGTACAACAGCTTCATGACCACTTACAACAGGTCCTTGACCATTAGGCTCCTGCAGTTTGCTCTGGGGCAGTGCACAAAATCTTAATTTGGCTTGGTCCCAGTGACTGGGGGTCACCTAGCTCCCATCCCTAGATTAAAATAGTGCCAGTCTCTGAAGTCCTTCCATAAACTAATGGCTTTTGTTGCTGTGAGCAATCCACACATTCTCCTACATACTGGGGGTCTTCTGGCTTATCATGAACCCTGCCTGTGCTCTCCTTGTCTTTTTCCCATCTATCTAAAATGTATTTTCAAAGACCTCCCTGAATTCTACTCTATCAACCCTCGCTCAAGTGCAAAGGCATGCAATAATGAGCTATGTGCAAAGTAGTGAGGATGCATTGAATTGAATCATGCAAGGTTTTATAAAGAGTCGGAGCAGGTGTTGTCTGAAGAAGGCCCTAAATCTTGTCTCTGTCATCTGAACCTGACTGTAGTTTAAGCAGCCAGGGTAAAGGTTGTAAGTGCCAGGGAGCTATTCACACACAGAATGCAGATAATATACTATGTTCTGCCATACTTGCTAAAAAAACATTTAATTAAGTCAGCATAGGGTATGCTATGTGACCACTATATATATATATATATATATTGTGAGGGTGGTACAGTGGTTAGTGATCAGCTGTGGCTGGGAGAGCGGACCAGTGGTGAGGCTGACGCTGCACCGGGCGCAGGTGAGCACAGTTGTTTTAATGAGATCTCTCCCTGTGTAAGGAGGAGCCGGGACCGCAGGGAGAGAGATCAGCTGTGAAGTGCTGCAGCTGCTGAGGAGCAGCCTGACTCGGGGACTCTCAAACCAAATTTGCCAACACGGGACTGCCCCGTGAACGTGGCGCAATAAATAAAACGTTGTGTCTCTGACTCCTGTATCAGTGCCTTTCTCCAGAGAACCCCACTCATCATATATATATATATATATATATATATATGTATATATATAGCCCCAATCTAACGAAGATTTAGTGAAATGGTTGGATGGTACGGATTTTTGTCTATGGATCAGTTTCCTGCTCCATTGCCCCACTGACAAATTGGCATTAGGCATAGGCACAACATTGGCCATTTTTCTGCCCACTAGAGCGGCGAGCCAGTAGACACACATATACACTACCATTCAAAAGTTTGGTGTCACTTACAATTTTCCTTACTTTTGAAAGAAAAGCACTGTCTTTTTTCAATGAAGATAACTTGAAGCTAATCAGAAATACATTGCTAATGTGGTAAATTACTTTTCTAGCTGCAAATGTTTTTTGGTGCAATATCTACATTGGTGTATAGATGCTCATTTCCAGCAACTATCACTCCAGTGTTCTAATGGTACAATGTGTTTGCTCATTGCATGAGAAGGCGAATGGATGATTAGAAAACCCTTGTGCAATCAAGTTACCACAGCTTAAAACAGTTTAGCTGGTTAGAAAAACTATATAACTGACCTTCCTTTGAGCAGGTTAAGTATCTGGAGCATCACATTTGTGGGGTCAATTAAATGCTCAAAATGGCCAGAAAAAGAAAAATTTTCCGTGAAACTTGACAGTCCATTGTTGTTCTTAGAAATGAAGGCTATTCCATCAAGGTTTGAGGTGTATGTCACAGAAGAATATTTGTGAGACGCAAAACAACTGAAAAGATGCTGGAAGAGTGTCTGACGCCATCGGTCAAGCAAGGTGGGGGTAATGTGATGATGGGGTTGCTTTGGTGCTGGTAAGGTAGGAGATTTGTTCAGAGTAAAGCAATTTTGAGTAAGGAAGGTTATTGCTCCATCTTTGTGGACAGCGCTTGACTGGAGCCAATTACGGTACAATCTACAACATGACAATGACCCAAAGCACACCTCCAAATTGTGCGTGAACTATTTAGAGAATAGGCAGGCAACTGGAATTCTATCTGTAATGGAGTGGCCATCGCAGTCACCAGATCTAAACCCCATTAAGCTGTTGTGGGAGCAGCTTGACCGTATGGTACGCAGGAAGTGCCCATCCAACCAATCCAACTTGTGGGAAGGGCTTCTAGAAGTGTGGGGTGAAATTTTTCCAGATTACCTCAACAAATTAACTGCTAGAATGCCAAAGGTCTGTAATTGCTGCAAATGGAGGATTCTTTATGAAAGCATATTTTGAAGGAAAAAATATTATTTCAAATACAAATCATTATTTCTAACCTTGTCAATGTCTTTACTATATTTTCTATACATTTTACAACTGATGGTTGTAAATAAAAGTGTGACTTTTCATGGAAAATAAAAAATTGTCTGGGTGACACCGAACTTTTGAACTGTAGTGTACATCTATTCACACATGTCTATAGAGGTGTCACTTGGGGTGTGTGAACTAGCTCAGTTCAGATAATGGGTATTACTCTGCTCTTAGCAACATGGTGGACAACACAGACCGAATTTACAGTGTCTCTCATTTAAAATCAAATGTTTGGACAACTTTTTTTTTTTTTTTTCAAGAAGGGTGAAAAGATAGATAAAAGCGATTTGCCGACTCTGTAGAGCGACAATCGAATACACTGGTCCAACAAACGTTAGCAGTAACCCGGTGTGATGTGCGGGGTTCTCTGGACAAAGTCACGGATGCAGGATTCAGTCGCAATGTTTTATTACACCCACAAAGCTCACGGGGCAGTCCTGTGTCTGTAATTATTGTAAGGCAGTCTCTTGAGCTCACCTATATCACTTTCCAGATCTTTTATCGAGCTGGTGATGCCCTGTGTGACATTGAGAGTGTGCTGCTGACAAAACATTTTTATCTCTGTTTTACCATGGTCCCACCACTGCCTCAGACTGGTGAATTCACCTTTCCGCTGTCTAAAAACCTCCCAGAAGTAGATAAAAGCTTCTTCAAAAGATATGTCTAACGTTAAAATTGAGTTAAAATGCCAGTAGGCGCTTCTGGGTTTAAAATTCCTGATCAAAGCCTGACTTAAAAGCAGGCAGTGATCGGTAAAACCTACAGGTGTTATATTACACCTTTTAAAAATGCTAAAATGATGTTTAAAACATTAAAAGTGGTCAAGTCTGGCGGGGGAGATTGTGCTCTCTCTAAAGTGGGACCATGTAAACTGTCTGGAGTCTGGGTGCATCCCTCTCCATACATCCACCAGGCCGTGAGACTGGACCAGCCGCCTGAGTGCGTATTGAGAGGCTGGATGCAGTTCTGTGTGGTTGCGGTCTAAAAGCGCATTCTCAGTGCAATTAAAATCTCCCCCCAAGAATAAAAAATCTTCTGGGGCGCAGTCATTTAAAACCTCCCCAAGTTTCTTTTAAAAGAGTATCCTCTCTGCACCGACTGTTGGAGCATATACATTAATAAAAACCATCTTAAAATGAGGGAACTGAGCTTTGGCTAAAAGCAACCTCCCCATAATAATGTGCTTGACCTCCAGTGTGACTGGAGAGAGGTTCTTGGAGAGGAGAAAGCCAACCCCACCACTCAGGTTGGTGTTGTGGCTGAGGATGACACCCCCCGCCCCCATTTTAATAATCTTTTCAGTTCTTCTGCCGAGTAAAAACGTTTCTGTTGGCTGTTACTAATTTTTAAGTTGGGGGCGTCATGTCACTATTGTCTGATAGTGACGCTTCGCTTTTGTCTGATCTCATATTTTCTTTTAAAGTTATGTTTTTAATTTTGCTTCTCCTTTTTTGAGGTAGTTTTGGAGTTTCCAATTCCATCTCTGCTTCTTCAACTAAATCTGCCCATGACGCCCGCTCCCTGCCTGCTCCTTCCTGCCCACCTTCCTGCTCCTCTACCACCCTGACTTCTTTTTCTTCTAAACTTTTCCCTTCTCCAATCACTTCCTCTACCTCCACAGTAACCCCTTCTTTATCTACTCCCCCCCAAACCTTTTCCCCTCCCCTTCTATATTTACACCCTCTTCCCTGATATTTTCCCCTCCCTCCCCATTATTATTATCTCCCCTCTCAATATCTACAATTGTATTTACATTATTCTCACCGTGCTCTTCACCCACCTCCTTGTGAATCGGTGCGGAAACGGCAGTTCCGCTGCGCAGCGCCAGACGCGCTGACACACGCGGAGCCGCGATCAGTTGCTCGGCCGCTGTTCCGGCTCCGGCGGGGCAAGTCGCCGCAGTAGGACCGGGTTGTGTGGCGACAGCTGGCCACCGCCCCGATGGCACCGGTGGCGTGGTTGTTGCCGTCACCTGCGCGGCGCTGCTGTCCCCATCCGGACTGGGCACCGCCTGCTGTGGACAATTTTTAACTTTGTGTCCGTCAGCCCCGCAACCAAAGCATTTCCGAGCTCGCGAAAATCACGTAGTCATAATCATCTACTCTAACCGTGAATCGAAGGTTGAGCTCCTCATTCCGGATGTTGAGTATCATAAACAACTGTCTACGGTGAGACACTACATGTTTCAGCAATGGGGACTTGCACCCGGACAAGCAAAAACTCGGGCTTGGGAAAAGTTCGGGCAGGCCATTGAGGACGATTATCGGTTGGCCTCGAAGAAATTCTGGCAAACCGTCCGGCGCCTCAGGGGGGGCAAGTGGTTTCCCGTCCACACTGTTTTTACAGTGAGGATGGGGAGTTGTTGACCTCTGTGGGGAGTGTTGTTGGACGGTGGAAGGAATACTTCGAGGATCTCCTAAATCCCACTGACACGTCTTCCTCGGAGGAAGGAGAGAAAGAGACAGCCAATCTCCTGTGCTGAAGTCACGGAGGCAGTTAAAAAGCTGCTAGGTGGCAAGGCGCCGGGGGTGGATGAGATCCGCCCTGAGTACCTGAAGTCTCTGGATGTTGTTGTTGAGACTGTCTTGGCTGACACGTCTCTGCAACATTGCGTGGCATTCGGGGTCGGTACCTTTGGAGTGGCAAACTGGGGTGGTGGTCCCTATTTTTAAAAAAGGGAACCAGAGGGTGTGCTCCAACTATCGGGGATCACACTCCTCAGCCTCCCAGGGAAAGTTTACTCCAGGGTATTGGAACGCAGAATTCGGCCAATAACCGAACCTCGGATTCAAGAGGAACAATGCGGTTTTCGTTCTGGTCGTGGAACACTGGACCAGCTCTACACCCTCCAGAAAGTTCTTGAGGGATCATGGGAGTTTGCCCAACCAGTCCACATGTGTTTTGTGGACCTGGAGAAGGCTTTCGACCAGGTCCCGGTCTTGTGGGGGGTACTCAGGAAGTACGGGGTTGGAGGCTCTTGGAGAGCTGTCCAGTCCCTGTATGAACGGAGCAGGAGCTTGGTTCGCATTGCCGGTAATAAGTCGGATCTGTTTCCAGTGCATGTTGGACTACGACAGGGCTGTCCTCTGTCACCGGTTCTGTTCATCACTTATATGGACAGAATTTCTAGGCGCAGTCAGGTGCCGGGCGGTGTCCAGTTCGGGAGACACCAGATTTCATCTCTACTGTTTGCAGATGATGTTGTTCTGTTGGCCTCTTCGAACCAGGACCTACAGCATGCACTGGGGTGGTTCGCAGCCGAGTCTGAAGCGGCTGGTATGAAAATTAGCACCTCTAAATCCGAGGCCATGGTTCTCGATCGGAAAAAGGTGGTAAGCACCCTCCAGGTCGGGGGAGAGATCCTGCCTCAAGTGGAGAAGTTTAAGTATCTTGGAGTCGTGTTCACGAGTGAGGGAAGGATGGAACGGGAGATTGACAGGCGGATCGGCGCAGCAACTGCAGTAATGTGCTCGCTGCATCGAACCTTCATGGTGAAGAAAGATCTAAGCCAAAAGGCGAAGCTCTCAATTTACCGGTCAATCTACGTTCCTACTCTCACCTATGGTCATGAACTTTGGGTCATGACCGAAAGAACGCAATCCCGGATACAAGCAGCGGAAATGAGCTTTCTTCGCAGGGTGGTAGGGCGCTCCCTTAGAGATAAGGTGAGGAGCTCTGTCACACGGGAGGTGCTCAGAGAAGAGCAATTGCTTATTGAGCGACTATGTTGCCCGGCTGGCCTGGGAACGCCTTGGGATCCCCCCAGACGAGCTTGAGGAAGTGTCTAGGGAGAGGGAAATTTGGGCGTCCCTCCTACGAATGTTGCCCCCGCGACCCGGCTCCGGATAAGTGGATGAAAATGAATGAATGAATGAAAAAAAGATGTATGACCATATCCTGCAACATTTCTTTTGGCCACGATTGAAGCGTGATGTCTCCAGCTCATTGGCATATTACTACAGTACGTAGATGATCTGTTATTATGCCCACCCACTTTGGAGGACTGTCGCAGTGACTCCCACGAATCCTCCAACGACTGGGAGAAGAAGTTTCAAAGTTTCAAAGTCTAAGCTTCAATATTGTAAAACACAAGTATAGTAGAGTATTTAGGATGTAAGATTTGACATGGGACCATAGCAATTTCCCCTTCCCAGTTGGAGGGGATAATTAAGGCTCCAAAACCATGTACTGTTGGAGAAATTATGACATTTCTGGGAATGACAGGATTTACTTCAGAATGGATAAAAGACTATGCAGAAAAAAAACAGCTCCATTGAGGGAGCTAATGAAATAAGCAGACCAGGACACACTTCTCCGTCTCAGGGGATTTATTCTATTATAAAGGTTTCTGATATTTACAGTCTCTACTTTCAAAAGTAAACTTAAGGGTTTTCTTTTTGACTGTGCCCATGGTGGCGAACGGGTCCAGCCATAGACCCCATGTGGGCCCCATCGTGGCCCTCTATCTCTTTCTCCCTTCTATTCCTTATTCAACTTTTCGTCCCCGGAGTCTCTATTCTTTCACTAGAGTCCCATTGCCCTGGGCCTGACACAGGACTCTGCCTGCACATCTTTGGCCCAACTCCCCTAGCACCCTACTTTCTGATCTGGACCCTGGACTTCACCTTATGGAGCATATGAACTTGATTGGACCATGAATGGACTTTATAGTGCCCTTCTTTAATTTATAGACTTAAAAGAAATTTAAGTTTTTACTTGCTAATGTTTAGTTAGCCCGCCCGTCCGTCCTGGGTGAGGATCCGCTCCACTGTCGATCACCCTGAGGTTTTTTTCATTTTTTTCCCCCTTTCTGGGCTTTTGAGAGTTGTTCCTCAGCCGGTGTGCGGGTCTACAAGGGCAGGGGCTATCTATATATATTCCTTTTTATTCTTGTTTTTTTTATGCATGCTTGTTTGTAAAGTGCCTTGAGACAACAGTTGTTATGATCTGGCACTATAAACAAATAGAAGTTGAAGTTGCGACCACCTACGCTGCTGCTGCAGCTGCCAAGCCTGCAACTGCCGCCGCTACACCTGATGCTGTTGCTTCGCCTGATGTTGACAAAACCACAACTGTGGCTTGTAACAGCGTTGCTGTAGGACGCAGTGTGACTTCCGCACGGATGTCTACTGCTGCAGGTGGATTTGGTATGTACTCCAGTTAGCTGCGTGTTTCTCAGATATGATGGGAGAGAGCACATGTGTGTCACTCGCTGAGTCCATGCAGTCAAACGCTGCGGCTTCTGTGCCAGTCACTGCTGCGGCTCAGACGGTTGCATCATCACTCGATCGGGGTTACATAGAAAAGGGGGTGCCAGGATTAGGTATACTCTGCAGCAGATCTGGCTTTATTCTTGAGACAGACTAAGGTATGCAAAAATGTGGTTATACAGAAACATTTCCCAAATCTGGAGGTGTTTCAAACCTCTGCCAGACATCAGTGGTGCAAGAGTGGCAGGGACAGGAGCAGTTCTTTGTGATATGGCCATTGTGTATTTTCTTAAGTTTGTGAGTGATCTCTACAAAGAAGACAGAATGAGAGGGTGTCCAAATGTGACATATGTTATCAACTACTCCAAACAAAGTGTACTGAAAAAGCAGCCAGACAAAAAAAAAAACAATTTGTTGAGTTGAGCTTCCTTGTGGGAACACTAATTTTCTCAATCGCATTTTCCTCATTATTAGAATTAACCGACACCTACACCATACCTGACTGAAATGTAACTGAAATCAAGCACTATTAGTTCTAAAAGGAAACTGTTATTATTATTATTATTACTTTTTTAAAAATTTTATTCTGCTGCAAATACAAAACCTTTAGTCTCAAGTAACTCTCAATTTTGTTCTGTAGGTTGACGCCATCGCTTTGACCAAGCTGCATCTTTCCCCACTTTACCGGAGAGACTCATATCTGGCAATGCCATGCCGAGACTACAGAACCCTGCAGGAACAATGAGAACATCGGCAAGGCATCATGGCATTAGTCTCAAAGCACTCAAAACACCCTGCAGAAAAAAGACGGAAGTTGCTCAAAACAACAAAAGGCAAACACACAGGAATCACTGATTTTAAGAATATATGTATACATCGGGATTACTATACATTACGTAAATTAGAAAATCAAGTATGGTGAATGTGGTAAATTTATCTAAGCATTACGAATAAATAGAAATGTTTCAGGGAAAATTGTACAAATCTGTTTGTAGCTCTCAGAATCTTATAAAACATTAAAGGTTCAGACTTTTTAAAATAAGTTTTCCACATTGGCCTTGTTCATCAAGCTGAAAGTACCTAACACTCAGTGTGATATCACCCTCTGGGACCTAGACGAGTGCTCAGTAAATCGGCATGGGCAGTCACCATGGGAACACAAGACTTTGTTACTGTCCTTGCACAAATAATCAAATACAAGAAGCTCATTAACCTCCAAGTAAGAGTGAGAGAATGTAGAGTCTGAACAAGTGGTCTGACCTCAACTGCAACACATTAAAATAGGGAAATAAGTACAATTGGTCGTCAATAACACTGAATTACATTTTCACACTCAAGAATATGCTGCATTTTAGCTGCTAGGACAATAGATGTACTCTGTGTCTTGGAGCCTAGCATGGAAATGAAAGCAGTGGAAATGAAGAGTGCAGACATGTCACAAACCCTTAAATATGTATGTGTTGACACACCGCCTTATTGCTCCTGAATCCAGTACCCGGCACTAACTCTATCATCAGCTTGAGAATGTTCCAAAGGTTTTCAAGCAATGTCCAACTTTCCTTCCAGCCAATCAATAAAAATAAAGGCCTTCTTAGTGGCAGGTGATTCCTGGGGCCTGTAGTATGCTACAGTCGGACTGCCTCTGGAAGAAAACCATGAGGGAAAGAGGAGGAGAATGATTACTGGAAACCATTGGCAGTAGTTCCAGCCCAAGCTCAACCCTGCCCTGCCCACAGTTTTGCTCTCACAGTCTGTTCTTTATATCCTGTACTTCTAAAAGTTAACACTCTTTAGTTTATTTTTTACCCTAAATACCTCTGGGAAATTGGAGTCAAAGTACTATAGTTATGGTTTAATGTACTTCTCATGAAACGTTGATTGAGTGCTTTATTCTATCTATCTATCACCTCAACCTTCACCTGCACCTTTTCTTGTAGGGCCAAAGTGAGGGTTTTGAGCTGCGGACTCAATTGCAGACAAGGAGATTGGAAGGAAGAACAGTTCTTTTAATGTTAACAAAAGGAGACTCCACCAAGGAGAAAAGTCAACAACAAAAAAAAAAACTTTTTTTTTTTTGGACAAAAAAAACTGTCCAAAAACAGGTTCGGTCCACCGCTGAACAGGCTTGGGGCAGGAGGGTGATCGCGGGGACAGCGTTAAGACAGCAGCAGCAAAAAATTCTAAAATCAACTCCTGTTGATCTCGGCGGTGTGGGGCAATGATCTGGTGCTGAACCGTTGCAGAGCTGAGGCTTTAATACAGCTGATCGTTGATTGATATCTGCCTCAGCTGTGCTGGCGGCGTTGGAGTTCCTCCCCTCAGCCTCGGGAAAAGGGGAGAAGAAAACAAAAACAAAGGACCACAACACAATCCACAACACAACGTAAAATACTGTACCTGCCAATGTGGACTGTGAACAGATTATTTCTCTGCTGGGTGAAGTTGTGCACTTGAGCGTGAGCTCATCCTCAGTATGCTCCACAGATGCAGCCCCAGGTGTGGCAGTCCTGCAGCAGTAAACACTGTCACTTACTCCACTTTCCAAAACAGTGAGGTTTTCTGCCACTTGGCACCAGTGGCCTACTGCAAAGGTCAATGTGGAGGCAGACATGGGCATGGTGACGTAGTAGTGCCAGGTTGAAAACACTGACGAGAGCTAAGAAAGAAGACCAGGTAAACAGGAGAAGGTAACAGAGGAGACAGGTAACAGATTTACCTGTGAAATTTCAAAGAGTTTTTCAAATTGGTTTTGCTACTTATTACTCAGTCATATCTCCTGAAATCAATAACCACATCAGTGCAATGTGAAACAAGTAACGTTCCACCTAAGAAATATAACTCAAAATGACATGGTGTAAAACCTGCAGTGTGACTGAATACAACTCTTCACAGAAAGCAGTTTACATTACAGGAAGAGATATCTCTTTTTTGAAAACCTCAGACAGACAGGTCAACTTGAAATGTTAATTATGGTGTATTAAAAACGTTATGTTATTTTTCATATATTTTCTAAAGCATTTTGCAGTTAATATTCAGTTTTACTTTCTCAGAATGATACATAACGCACTGGAGTTCCCCTATAAATAAATATTTATTATTTATACTATTCAATATTTGTAAATAAATATTTTTATATATAACGTCCTGTTTTAATAAAGAAAGTCACAAACCAAAATATTTAACCAAAAATAACCCCAGGTGGTGTATCATTACATAATTGCCAAACAAAAAACAATAATAACAAGCATCAAGTCGTGACTGAGTGTGTTGGGTCACTCAGACATCACTACAAAATGTTGTCTAATTTTGCTGGAATTTTTTTGCCTTTTGCTTATTCTTTAACCTATCTATCCATAGTCTATGTATAAAGGTGTTTTTGAGAATTTCTAAGGGGCCCAGAGAACATAGAGACAGCAGTACACAATAACTTTCAAGACAATATTTAATGATTGAGCCTAGCGCCAAATCCAAATGTCAAGAAATGTCAGTTACTATAACTGTGCAAAAGAAGGCACTGTGAAATTGAGACGAGGAACAACTTCTTCATCTTCTCAGAAAACACATCCAGACCAAACAGAGTCTGCTCAGAAAACACAGTGAAAGATGGCACCACGCTAGCAGTCATTCTGTCAGTTGGGACAATAAAGAAATCTCCTTTGTTGAGCTTTTCCATAGACCATATTTACTATCTTACCTTTGGGTTTAAGTACAGACTTCTGAATTGTAAAATTGTGTTTACGCTTTAACTAAATAAATACTTAGTACTTAGCAATACTGCTTTCTGGGGGTGCAGCATAACAGTTATTCAGATAACAAATGTATGTACTGCATTTCAATGCATAGAAAAAATGAAAGTCCAGTCCAAGATTTAAAAAAAAAAGTTATCCATAAATGTCTCTTTCAATTTTAATAATCTCTTTAATTCAGATTAGACACATTTATGCCGACTGTTGTTTTCCTTCATCATCTTAAATTATTCAGTTAATTGTAATTTCTAATCCTGACTATTCAGTAACAGTCCACAAAGAAAATGATTTTATCATTTGACAGTCCTTATTTGTACAAAAGAAAAGAAAGAACTAATTGGAAATTGAGATTAACTGTGAAACTATGAAAGATTTTTCAGTTCACAGATCTGTACCTTATACTAGACTATAATAGAACTTGACTTTGACAAATAAATGGCTTACTTCTGTTCATCCTCCACAGGTACAGCATTTCCCTTGCCACTCATCAAAACCAAACACTCACTGAGGGTCCATACTGTAGCCTGTCATGTTGACATGGCAACAGGCAGCTCCTGGCACGGGAAAAGTGCCCGGTTGTTGATGGAGACCCAGCCGTGTAAACGCACACCCTTGAGATGTAAACAATAGTTAACAGTAAACACCTCTCAAACACTAAAGGAGTCCATGTAATACACACATGCAAACATATTGGGTCAAAATATAAAAGCATGGCTTGTCCATTCATACATGTGAAATATTCAATTTCCCTAGCACAAAACATATGCTTCAGTGTTTTCCAGACTCTTATGATTCTATGGCTAAAGGCACAACTTTAACTTCAACTTCAACTTTTATTTGTTTATAAAAAACTTTAAAAACATTGCAATTGGATCACAACCTAGTTTGGAATTCCTTAATTTGAATTCATAAATTATTTTATCATGATTCTTGCTTATTTTTGCTGTCTAATTAAGTTTTGAGCCTTTAATTTGAGATGCTGCAAAACCTGGAGCAGGCTGACCAGATGAGACACCTGTTACTGCAAACGCCAATGTAGTCTTTCTAAAGAATTTCAAAAATTTTGAGGGTAATATGTGTGTCCTTACTTTAATGTTTCTTTGTATTATTTAATG
>JAFBJS010006231.1:23011-55511 GCA_016785265.1 Paraplagusia blochii
TTAACCTAAAATTTCAACAATGTTTGTTTGAAGACGGATTGTTAAACAAGAATATTAGCTAACATTGTTTTAAATGAAAGAACAAACTAGTGTCTTCCCCAATCAAATGTGCCAGCAATATCGTCTAGTATTAATAAAACCCAACCTAAAAAAGTATACCCTTTGAGTACGCAAATGATAAAACTCTCATAGACCTGCTATATTATTAACAGCCCAACAAAAAGTTTGTGAGCAAAACCTAGCATTTGATTAAGACCATAATTGTGTTGGTTTTGTTAATGCTTATTTATTTCAAGTGACTTAAGAAAGAAAAAATCTTTAAAGAATTAATGGAAACATTACTGTATGACATAGATCAAGGCCCACCACCTATCCAGGAACCAGCACCAGTCCAAATCACAAGGAAAAAATAAACTTCAGTTATCCTATTTTCTTAATTAAAAATATTTCAGTCATATTCCTTTAGAGTTTTCATTAAATAACAATCTGACAATGTTTTAGGTCATTCACACTTAGGTACTAACAGAATCAAAATCAATCAAGAATCAAAAAATGTTATAATGTTATTTAAAAAAAAAATCGAATGATTCTTTGGTGTGCTTTTACCAGCCTGCAGTAAAGGCCATTTCTGGCTGACGGGTCCTTGGTAAAAAGAAAAAAAAAGGTTGGGGACTGCTAATCTAAACAGTTTTGAACAAAAACCTTCAGATTGTTTTGTCCCTGGTAAACCTTTTTTTATCAACAATTTGGACCATCAGACATGTGATCGTGGTCTTTGGTCCACCTCACAGAGCCACCTGTTGGCCTGGTCTCATAAAAGATCCTAATAACAGGAGGAAAATGTGATGTGACAAGTCACCCCCTTCTTTTTTACCTGCAGACCCCATCCATCTCTACGAAATTATAGCGATAGCTTGCAGCCTTCGCACCTGGGGCTCTGCTACACGTTATAAAAAGTTGGTTCTACTCCCTCCATTTACAAGAGGGTAAGTGTACAAGTGTCTGAGTAAAGGCTTTCTGTGGATTAAATGAACTTGGACCTGCTTTATCTGACTTGCACTCCGTTGAGATACCACACTTGTCAGACACAGAGGTGACATCCACCTCCTCAACCTTTGTCACATTCAGGTCACAGCAGTCTAGCAATAATGTGAAATCAGAGTCCCTGGTTAAGTCCCACAAATGTGTGGAACTGTTTTCTTTTTTTCAGCTCCAAGAACAGAACAATATTTCCACTTATGGCCATTCTATCAAAATGGACAGTCAGGTCCAATACATAATGTTTGACAAGTATATGGTTAGTATTGGCTTGTAGAGGAAGGTCATCTTTGTCAGGATTCAGATCGTCCTCCAGCTCCATGTCTCACTAATGGCATCAGAGTAAAGCTGAGTATGATTAAACCTGAAGAAAAGAGCAAAAATAAGATATTGTTATGCCCGTACTTCAGTTGTGACAATTTAGTGTCATCATAATCCTTCCATTTAGCATGCCTGCTGCATGACCCAGCACAGGCATTATAGTGGCCTAATAACCCTTTATGGAGCAAAAAAAAATTTCATGGAGGTGATTGAGTGCACAATGGTGTTATTGATATAATAACCACATAAAATAGGTTGTGCTATAAAACAAACCCTAACAAATGTAACAAGTTTAATAACACATTCATCTTTGATGATTAAGTAATCCGTATTTTATGTGTATTCTTCCAGAAGTTTCAAATTCTATTGCACTTTCATAGAACAACAAGATTTACAGCTTCAAGGTAAACTGCTGAAGTAAACTGTCAAATATACCCAGTAAAAACAGCCCTGCTTTAAACAAACAAACTTTTATATAAAAATAATGCTACATTTAATAGAATCACACAGTGGGAACAAAATGAAATAAAGTATATTATAATGACATCTGTAAGTATATTAGTAAAGAAAAGTCTTTCTTATTTTGAAAATAAATATGCAAACTAAATCATGTGTGATCCGATTTGTAAAAAATTTCCTTCAGTTGTGTATAACCTTTAGACGATCTATATTTGATCTCTTAAAGAAAAAAAAAAATCAAGCGTTTCCAAAAAAGCTGCCAGGGGATTGTTGAAAGAAAAACCACAGATTAGATGGTATGGGATGTTAATAATTTTACAGTAAAAAGTAACTAGTTACGTTACTACTTACTAAATTATAAAAGTAACTAATAACTAGTTACTTTACTTTTCTTTAAGACCACATTAAAAAGTTTTCTGTGTTCTGTAGTAACCATCATAATGAAATGTAGTGGTAGAAAATAAATGTTTAGACCTTTTGACAGGCATATTTATTGGAACCTCAACAATGCATAACACTAAGCATTCATCCAAAACATAAGTGGACTAACACAATACACCAAGAGTCCTTCTGTCTTTTTAGATCAGCATAGGGTGGTGTTAAATATTTGTTATAATATATTGTTATTCACAGTAAACATCCATCCATTAAGGTCTTCCGTCCTAGCGCTCAAGCCAGTGATTGTACTTTAAAAGGAGAAGCCTCTCAAACTTTTGATCTGATAGCCTGTTCCTCTTCGGACACAGAATCAGGCTCCCCAGGCTAAATAGTCTTTAGACCGGGCACTGGATGGAGTGGCTGCATTATATCTGCCTCTGCCTCTTTGGCAGACCCTGTGCTGTGCTGTTTGGTTGAGTTAGTTGTACTAGTTTCTGATTGCTGCTCCTGCTCCAGGACCTGTTTGCGGCATTCTGCAAGCAAAATTGCCTTAACGTGGTCTTTCCTCTCCTGGTAATGCAACCAACGTAGCTTGAACTTGGGTAGTGTCACAGCAGCCAGGACAGCATCTTCACTTGCAAGAGCTGTTGCAAATCTTGTTTTGATTGACTGAAATAAAAGAAATAAAAACAACAACATTTGAGTTATACATAATGGGCATTGTTTTGTGTATATATATATATATATATATATATATATATATATACTGTAATTGCATTATACTATACATAATAGGTCTAGTTTCATAATGTACATTTTTAGGGGCACAAAATGTGTAGGACTAACCTACTATATATGGCGTACAACATGCACATTGCACACTTTACCGCTAAAGTGATTTGCAGGTTTATTGTTTTAAAAATACAGTACATATTAATCACACTGTCACACAGCCTGAGTGACATTTATAAAATACAAAGCAAGAAGCTGATTGATTATATTGATAAAATAAATCACAGTTCTTACCTGCACAATTGCATCTGGTAGGCCACCAATAATTTGTAGTTCTTCTTTTCCAGAGTCTTTGACATCAATGTTTCCAGTGCAGGTAGGAGTGTGCCATAATAGCAATTCTCTTCTCCCTGAAGAATGACCAGCGCCACAGTAAGCGGCTGCATGACAGCACTGTACTCTCTTAGAAACTGAAGTTCCCTCTCACTGAGACATTTCATCTGGAGTTTGGAGCAGATGGTGTTCAACTCTACCACTGGTATACCAGAAATTCGAGCCAGGTCATCATAAAATGAATTCCACATAGTTGTGCAAGGTACCAGCAGCTTCTTCTCAATAATCTCATCCACAAGCTCAGAAGCTTGTGGTGACCGACTGGCCTTGTTCCACAGCCCTGCACACTTTGTGGTGGCGTTTCTGTAGACTGCTTTTGTTTCAGGTGTTGACAGCAACCACTTATCCACATCAGTGCATTAGATGGGATTTAGTGTGTGTGATGCACATCTTTGATGTGGGGGTAAGGTGATCACATCTTGATCATCATCAGCAGCAGAATCCTGCAATACATCCCCTATATTTGTAAAGGTCACCTCATCATCCTCTGCATTCACATCTTCATCCTCTTCTTGTTTTTGGAACAGTTTGAAGGCCTTTACAAAATTAGAGCCATTATATGTGACTGTTGTTTTATTTTTTTTTTGGGATATACCATGAGAGGACTGAATGTTTTCTAGCTCAGTTGCAATACTTTCATATGTATGCCAACCTTTGAATCTCCTCCTCCTTCCACGTTGCATGCTCTTTGGGTTTATCTACTGTGCAGTTACACCAAGAAAACTTTTATTATGAGCAATCCATATATCTGCAGTGGTAGAGAGGTATTCTAAATCTTCAAATGTATTTTTGAGCTCATCTTCCATTTTAGCATACTCAGTGTCCAGGTACTTTGAAAATGTCTTCCTGCACTATATCCCTACTTTCACTATCACTGGAGTTTTACCAACTAGTTCTCTGAAGGTGACCGACTCAACGGTTGACAGGGGTAGCATTTTATCAACTACATACCTTGCAATCAATTTGTTTAGTTGACTCTGGTTGATGGCCTGCTGTGGCGATTTGAAAACAATTTTTGCCTGTTTGGGTGGATGTGGTCCATTAGTGGCACTTGATCTAGAGGCAGTGGTGGGAACTTTGGGGACTAATTTAATAGTCCCATGCACTTTTGTTAGGTGCGTTGCTGGAGGTTTGCGTTGCTGTTAAGTGCTCTGGCCAGCGTTTTCTGTCCTGCACAGAGTTTGCATTTGAAAATTATATTTTTTTTCATCTTTTTTCCCACATAAGAAAAATAATAATTATATTTCCAAGCAGGGAAACTACTGTTGGTCTCGTCGTCTTTTTCCATGCTGTAGACTCATCCTTGATTGCTATCGTCTTGATTGTGTGCGTGAGACTGTTTATTTCCCTATATACAGGAAGACCCGCCGAGGTCTCCTTCTGATTGGCTTAGCATGAAACGTTAACCCATGTCAACCAATCATCGCTCCTTTTCGAGGCATGGGTTCAGTTAGTGGGCACGGCCGTCAATCGCTCATGACTGACACGCAGCAGACAGGCTCCGCTGCCACACAGTCCTTTCTCCTTGGCCATGAAAAACCCTCCTTTTGGACCACAAATAGAAACGAGTAATGATCTCTTTTACACCACAGTAACCATAACTGTGTTATTGTGTTGTGTGCGGCTGCGCGCGTGTGTGTGTGAAGCTGTTTATTTCGTATAAGGCAGGAAGACCCGCCCAAGTCTCTTTTTGATTGGCTTAGCATGAAACGTTAACCTATGTCAACCAATCATCGCCCCTTTTCAACGCAATGCGTTACGTTTTAGTTATCGATAAAAGTAGTTGCGTTACGTAAAGGCGTTATAAGTAACGCGTTGGTCCCAACACTGACCATATGCTATGCAGTACTTTTAAAAGTGTGTGTGATTACTGCCCCACTGTGTCTATCTGTGATTTGTTATTTTATTTAATACATGGATCATTGCTTTGATGACTACTTGTAAACACTTACTTACTAGATTAACCTTTTTATTAAGTATAATGAACTGTCACATATGCGTGTCATTTATCATAAATTACATCCATCCATCCATCCATCTTCATCTGCTTATCCACAGCCGGGTCGCTGGGCAACATTCGAGGAGGGATACCCAAACATGGTCTCGAATTTAGAGGTGCTAATTTTCATGCCAGCTGCTTCACACTAAGCTGCGAACCGCCCCAGTGCATGCTGTAGGTCCTGGTTCGAAGAGGCCAACAGAACAACATCATCTGCAAACAGTGGAGATAAAATCTGGTGTCTCCTGAAGTGGACCCCGCCCAGCACCTGACTGCGCCTAGAAATTCCGTCCATAAAAGTGATGAACAGAACCGGTGACAAAGGACAGCCCTGCTGTAGTCCAACATGCACTGGGAACAGATCTGACTTATTACCGGCAATGCGAACCAAGCTCCTGCTCCCTTCCAGAGACTTCAGGTACTCAGGGCAGATCTCACCCACCCCCGGCGCCATATGTTTGTACATATGACAATTTACATAAATTAATACTGATAAAGTTTACACACACTTTTTATATTGACATGTATTAAGATTAGGATTTGTCTATGTTCATCTGACTACTAGTGTTGTGTTCATGATCATCAAGTCTTTATGGTAAAACTCAAAAAAAAATTGTGAAAAAAACAACTCGTGAAATCTTTTAATAAACCTCTTCCTTCAAAAATGTATAAGAAATGTTCACATTTAAAACAGATTAACTTTTTAACAGGTAAAAACAAAATGTAATTTTGCTTTTGTCTATTAAAACTTGATTAAGTTTTTCAAGTTTTATTTAATGAAATAAACATTTAACCATAAACAATATATGGTACTTGCTTCAACTGCTTTAAATGATTTGTTACATTTCCACATTCAATAAAACACATAGAAAATAAGTCAAGGATTCTACTCTCCAGGTGGTGAACACACCCAACACACACATTAACCAAATTAGAACAAAGTTTGGGCAGTTTAAAAAATAGGTATACATTTAGATCAATAATTAATTCACAAGCTGTTGGAGATTCATCTTTTTATTGTAATTTTAACATTAAAACAGAATATAAATATGTAACCAGAAACTGAGCAAAATGTATATTTTCTTCGATCTAACAGGCATTGATAATTTTTCTGAAATGTATATGTGAACCTGGATTCACATTTTTAAGTAAACATTACATTGCAGTACACAGCCAAGGTTAGAAGTCAGGAATCCAGTACTGCATCTTAGTTCAACAGAAAATATGGCACTGTGTGAATCACACAATTGTTTTGTTTATGAACAAACAGGTTCTGAAAGTACTGCATTTAGGGACAGACACAACAGGCATTGAATCATGCTGATTAAAAATTTTCATTAGCATCATTATTGCTAATATTGATCAAAAATATGTATAATGAAAGAACCTTTCATAACTCTGTAAACATTTTAGTTATTCTCTGTTCAAGAAGATTCAGGAATATTTATTGAGTTATTTACATGTGAATTTAAAAAGCCTTTTTTATAACAACTAATAATTCAAACACCTCCACTCTGACGCAACATCTGACAGGACTGGCTTTAAGGGTTAGTCCAAAAATGACCAATTACATCAATACTCATGACAAAAAGGCATGTGGTGGAATCCTTTCAATGATCAGGTACAAAGTGACCTCAACATGGTGCTGGAATCTAGTGAAGCAGCTTTTATGTAAATAAACACAAGTATTTATTCAAATATTTACATACAAACAAAACACAAATATTACAGGTGCTCCTTTAAAAGGGAGTTGGCTTTTTACTGAGTCTGGAGGAAAATGCTGCAGCCTTAGAACTTGTAATCATGTGTGTGTATATAAATAAATATATATATATATATATATATATATATCTTTCCTTGGCATAATTCACCGCTCCCAGTCAAAGAGGTGGTCGAAGAACCAATGTTTCCCCTTTTCCATACTTTCCTTTTCCACCATCTACTGAGCCGCACTCTCTTTTCCTCCCTCATTCCTCACAGACCATTTTCATCCAAGAGGAGCGAAGAGGCAGTTGCATCTCAGTCGTCTGGAGTTCTACGAAAACTTAGGCGTTTGAAGGAATCCCTGACAGAGCATAATGAGATGGGAGAAGCACAAGAAGATCACCAATAATATATTTTTTTTATTACCACATAACATTTATAAGAGGAAGGCCAAAGAGGAGATTTATGGATGCAGTGAGGGAGGACATGGAGGTGGTTGGAGTTGGAGTTGAGGATGCGGAGGACAGGGTGAGATGGAAATTGTTTCTGCTCTAAGGAGTAATCACATCTGCTTTGAATCTAAGGTCCAACTCGCCAGGGATATATATATATATATATATATATATATATATATATATATACACAACAGTAAGAAGTTATCAGAAGCTTATTATCTGTAAAAAGAATCATTCTATCTCTGCTCTGCTTTATTAAAAAAGGTGACACAGATGGTGTGAATGGATCTCAATGTCAATGTCCCAATCCATTTGTTCCTTTTCACTTTGGCTTCATATAGAGTGATGAGAAGATACATTTTGTGTGTTTTTCCTTTCCTCCACCTCTTGTAAAAACACTGGAGTACCATTGACCTGGGGGAAATGTTTACCTTTTATCTAGTCGAGGTCTGACAATGGGTTTGTAGAGTTCAGGTATCTTCCTCTCCAGCATTGGCCTTAGGCTCTCTCTCAGGCGGTTGTAGTTCTTCTTTAGCTCCAGCTGGTATTCCTTCTGGTCAGATGTGATCAGATGTTTGTTTTTCTCAACTGCTTCACCACACCTACAAATTGCAAAGGTCAGGGTGAAGCAACATCAAGTACAACACTTGTTTACCATAGTGAAGTATTTAAAACACATGACTGCATTACATTCCAAAGGAACCATTTCCCCATATTGTGATAGAGGGAAAGAAAGGGAAGGACAGGAAACTCCTTGAAATTGTGGGGTACACACCAGATGTGGAGGTAAAAAAGAAAACAACAAAGACGACACACTGATGATTGTCAACACTGATAGTAGATAGTGGAAAATGAAGATTTTCATTATCCTTTCTCTAAACCTGTATCTAATTACCAGCTTTGTGTAAATTTTATTATAATTATATTTATTTTTGGTAATATCATTATTATCATCTCCTTTTATTTTTCATCCATTAATATTAATAGTGTCTTTTGGTGTCACAATCATAATCAGTAATGATTATAGAAATATAGCAGAATACTGTAATTCAACTCAGGTCTTATAAGTGACCAAAGCTTTGCATACATATCAGTACAATACAATGTATCTTAAAATGTACTTAGTTCTTAATCTTTCTTAATTCAATCTTATTCCTAATTTAATTTTACTTTAATTACTTTTTTTTTCTTTAGATGCATATGTTTCTGGTATGACCTTGACGCTGCTCTGCTAACTTCAGCACGTATTTAATAATTGTAACAATTGTTATGGTTTAACAATCGGCACTTACTGATACCGATATAGGCAGCTAATTTCCCCTGTATTAGTGTGATACCAGACTAAAGGCATTCTAAAAATAACTGTAAAACATAAACACACTACTTTAATATAAGTTATAGATTTTTTTATTATTATTTATATATTTTTTTTTCCTTTTTGTCTGAAACAGTCCTATGAATTTCTATGCAGCATTTAATGTAAACAAGAAATGTCTAGTGTTGGACAGAATAACTTTCGAGAAACATTGATTATCATTATAAACCAGGCTTATTCAGCCCTCACAACAATAGGCAATATAAATGGGAAACAGCTGCAGTATAAGAATAAAAAAAAGCTTCTTTAATGAGAAAAAAAAAATCTATATCGTCACAATGTCAACAAACTCTTCTCGTTGATGACACCGAACTGGGTTTCATTGGCAAATGTCCGAGAAATACTTATTTCGAATACGATTAGTCATGAAATAGCAAGGCTACAGAAACTCCACACGTTAAAAGTAAGTGAAAAGCTGGTTCTACAGCAGGAGTCTCAAACTCAAATAAGTTGAGGGCCACCCACACTATCATTTCACGGAAGGGCCGCATCAGTAATCAATACAAAAGAAAAAAATATATAAAAAATCAGTTTCCCATAGATTATGTGTAATACAACCCTGAACCAGAAGGGGGCTGTGAATGAGGTTTTGGAGAACTATAGGATTGACCATAAAATGTGGAGAACAAATCTATAAAATATTATTATAAATTCAACTTTCACATCAAGGCGGGGGCCGCAAAATATCGTTCCACGGGCCGCAAATGGCCCCCGGGCCGCGAGTTTGAGACCACTGTTCTACAGGATGATGAACTATTTTGCTCTTTTGTTCTTGTCTGTTCTTTACTGTATTTAACTCTGAGCCTTTGAGAGAGAGTGACGACTGCTGCTGCTGCGTTGTCATTTCATTGAGACCATTCCGTGTTGTTTTTCTTTACATCGTTGCAAAAAAACACCATGTGATAAAGTGTTAAAATCTTAGTCCCCACCCTCACATGACCAGCTCCTTGCAGTCATTAAAACGCTAGTTACTGGTGTAACCATGGTTCTATTAGTGGAAGACTGCCGAGGGCGGTGCTGAAAGCACTAGTGGAATGTCCTTACATCTGCACGTTGTCGACGGTCAGTCTGTAGTATCGGGCAAACGTACTTGTAGTAAACCAAGTTGCAGCAACACTAATCTTAGAAAGTTGCACACCTCCTAGGGCTGCCCAAGATGTTGCCTGAGCACGTGTCGAATGACAGTGAACAGGGAAAGGCACTACAGATCAAGTGGATTCATAGGCATGAGTGACTGCCTCCACCACCCAATGAGAGAGCCACTGTTTTGACAAGGGGCCTCCCCTATGTGTACCACCAAAGCAAACAAACAGCTGATTGGTTGTACAAAAAGCTGCTGTCTTATCAAAATAAGACTTCAGAGTTCCGACCCGGCACAACTCAGAACGTATGTCAGTGCCCTCTGCTGGTAAAGCAGTCTACAAAATTGGCTGATTGCTAATTTGTGGGGACAAGACCTTTGGAAGAAAAGCTGGGTTGGGCCATAATGACACAGTGTCAAATATGGGGCGCCAACAAAGAAAACTAGCACACACCGAGAGAGCATGTAATAATATTGCAAGAAGGAATGGAGCAAACGACTCAAGGACAATGTCCCGAGGGATACTCCTGAGGGATTCATAAAGTTCTATCTATCTATCTAAGTTTTAGTGGAGTGTGACAGCTACACTGTGGTTGTTTGTTTTGTACTGATGTTGGATCACATCTGTTGTGTACCATGTTAATAAAGTTCCATTGCAAAATCTAAAAAAAAAATCTATCTATCTATGTATCTATGTATCTATCTATCTATCTATCTATCTATCTATCTATCTATCTATCTATCCATCTATCTACAAGCTAATGCAAACTAAGTGAAACCACATCAACGGCCAAGCGGTTAGCTGCTTATGCTGCTGCATACACCTTACCTGTTGATGCAGCCCTGCCAAGCTCTAAAAGATGCTGCAGGAAATCCAAAACTTGGGGAATAGAAAAATTGAAGGGTTCAATGTTGCGATCTGCACAACAATCACCGAACACCTTCCACTTGTTTGCATACAAGCAGCGGGTGGACTCTGCTTGTGTGTTTACCACAGTGTTCCTGGTCCCCCCTGAACAATTCAACAATAGCCCGCACACTCTCAGCTTCAGACAGTCGGGGCATGGATCCATCAAGTCGATCCATCTGAGTCAGCAGGTTGGATCTGCTGGGTAGTTTGAGCACTTAGATCCACAGTTACCCAGCCATATGTCCTCCAGATTTGAGCAAACACATCTGGATGGAAGCACCATTACCCTTGACACAGTTTGCCACGTGACCCTCGATGATGTATAAGACAGTTGCAACATTGTCTAAACATACCAATACATGCCTGTCTCTCAGCACATTCTGAAAGTGGCACAGCGTCAACAATGTAGTGTGTGTAACTGAGGAGGCCAGATCCCGTTCATGCCCCGATGTCCTGAGCATTGAATGACAGCACCTTTAATTACCGGTTCAGCCTTCTTAAATCCAGAATTGGCCTGAATCTACCGTCTATTTTTGTTACAAGAAAACTGAAAAGAACCCTCCTGGGTGAACAACGGGGTCGACCACCTCTATGGCGCCCTTGTTCAATAGCAACTGAATTTCTTTTGCCAGGGTGTCTGACTTTCTTAAATTCCCCATGTCAGTTGGCTGCACTCCTGAGTGCATTGGTGGCCGGCGACGGAACTGCAGCTGATATCCCTCTGAAAGGGTCGCAAGCAGCCATTGGTTGGACGTTATAGTGTCCAATAAGCCAACTGATTGTCCGTAAAAACCCCTGTCGCCAGCGGTGGTCTGTCAATATTTCCAGCTGCATCTTCCTGGAGGGTTGGGGGGGGGTGACGATGGCAGGAACCCTTCCGTACAGATGTCGCACGGATGAGAGCATTCACTGTTAGAACAGCACGCACGCTCACGAAGTGCCTCATCAGGGGACACAATGAGTGAAGCAACGCTTGATCCAACTACCGGCATGTTCCCTAAACCATCCTCATTGGGGTCCTGAATTGTTGCTAACATGCGGGACATTTGGTCGGGGCAGCCATCCAGAGCTGAGGCTCCAACAGATGTAAAGTCACCACACTGTGGAACAACCAGAGTGGTACACTGTGTGGGACCAAATTGACGTTGGGCGTGGCCTTAAGTAGGCCTTCACATCATGTCACATTGTGACAACTTTTTTATGCGACTCTCAACTCTCAACGTGCAGATGCAAGGGCATTCCACTAGTGCTTTCAGCACTGCCCCTGACAGTCTGAAACGAAGGAAATAGAATTAGAAATAGAATTAGAATTAAGTTTTCTGTCCACAAAAAACTCTAGACAACAGACATCTACTGTAGCATTGATCATTGTTGTTGTCCCTTTAAATGACATCAATAATCACGTGCCAGTCAAAGTGTCAGTAGTACTGACTCAGTTTCCCATGAGGACTTCCGCATATTTGCCGAGACCGCAGCTTTGCAGCATTGGATTTAGATTTGGAATATTGGTGGAAAAATCAATATCATGTATTCCGATATTAAAAATTAAGAGCAAAAGAAATCAGACAAACTTTACGGAGTTCATCATCTTGGAGAACCAGCCACTCTTTCCCGTTCAAGACGCTGCTTTCACTAAACATGTGGAGTTTCTCGCGCCACGCTATGTCAGGACTTATCCCATTCAAAAGAATTCCTCGGACATTTGCCAGTGAAACATTGTTCAGTGTCGTCAATCATGTCATCAACGAGGAGAGTCATTTACGTTGCGACAATCCTCAAATGTTTTTTCTCTCATTGAAGAAGGCTTTTTACTCTTTAACTGCAGCTGTTACTATCTGTGCCCATTTATATTGACTATTGATGTGAGGGCTAAATGAGCCTGGTTTATAATGTTAATCAATGTTTTTGGAAAGTTAATCTGTCAAACACTAGACATTTCATGTTTACATCAAATGCTGCACAAAGAATCATATGACTGTTTCACACAAAATGGTAAAAAAAAATATGTGTATGTGTATATACAGTATATATATATATACACACTATATATGTATATATGTATATATATTTGAATTAAATTAGTATCAATACACAGATATGTCAATCATATATCATCCATAAATATATATACTTGTATATGTTTTTATAATACATATTTGGACAACCCTCCATACTTGTGGAGTCACACTTAAGTACATTGTAGAAATAGCTGAGTACAATTTGTTAAAAATGGAAGAGAGAATTTCGTGGCAGAGACCAATGTGTGACATAAGACACTTAGCCAAAAATAAAATCATTCTAACACCACGAATACTGTGCCTTCCTGAGTGAATTTATAGACGTCCCTGTCAATTAGCTGCTGTAAAATGGGCCTGTTTGACTGGACTTAGTGAAGAGAATAAACCTTTCAGAAGTTACAGTAAATATTTGCCATCCTGTCTGCAGCAAACAAGGCTGCAGGAATGTGACATAAGGGCTAGAAAATGAAAACCACCTTTTGCAGCACATGCACATTAGATGAAGTCACACACACACACACACACACACACACACACACACACACACACACACACACACACACACATATTCAAAACCCCAACTTAGGCACAAGCAAAAAATGGTCCTAGAAAAGGTCTAAACCTTAGTCTCAATATTGAATTTTATAATAGTAATAAGATTATAATGTTTAACTTAATGTATAATATTTGGGTTTTTCCCATACACTATAAGTTATACTTGCTCATACAAGCACTTCCTGTCTGTAGTAATTTTGGTAACATCACTACCTACAGCTGGCCTTTGTCCTTCTGTATTGAGTTTCTAATAGATGCCCTTCATTTTACCTAAAGTAATTCTTAATTTGAATTTATTGGTTGTTATTTGGTTATTTATTTAGACATACTGTATCTATCTATCTATCAATCTATCTATCTATCTATATATATATATATATATATACAGTATATCACATAGCATAGGGTAGAAATACAATCAATAAATTAATATTTTTTGTATAGTTGTAGAGCAGGCCTGAACCTGAATATGGACCTTTGCCTTCATAACATATGCTGCCTGCCTTTGTCTTGACCTTGCTGTTCTTTACTTCATCTCCACAAAGTGAAGTAAAACCAAGAAGAACTCGCCTACGCTGATAATGATTGCTGAATGTTAAACACAGAGAAAGATTGTTTCAAGCATTGTGCCATGTTGCAAATAAGTGATTTCCTCACCCCTTAGATTTGCAACGTGATTGGTGTAACTAGGGACCTACTGTCTTCAATATTCTGTTTTCAATAAAAGGAGAAACGGAGAAGTAACGTTCTAGGGATCGGGCAAGTTGTGCACATCTAGTGTTCTCATGAGAAATCTCACATTTTTCTCATGAGTAATTTGAACCGCTGTCTTTGCCTCATACTTTGATGAACGTGTGCATGTTTTAGGTTGTTTGAACTTGACAGTATGAAAAAAGAAACAGAATGTGAGGTTTTCCTTTCAAGCTTCTTACCTCATTATAAACTCTTTAAAACACAGACGTAGTTTATTGTGGTGCCGGAAGAGCTTAGGGTCTGCTGGGATCTCATTCAGGAAGACCTGGGCCACCTCCAACGGACCCTATTACAGGAGGAGAGGAAAACAAAAAAGACAAAGACAGAAAGCAGAGCAGAGTGGAGGAGGGAAGGAGAGCAGGTAAGAGAGGAAGCATTTAAGAGTGGAGAACAGAGAGGAGATCTGGATGTTCTTTATTAGGACAAGGGGAAGTGACCTGTATATTGTATATACAATATATTGTAGGGGTTATAAGTTGAAAGTTAATCATGATAAAGGGATCAGATCGGAGAAAAATACGTGATTAGACTCCAGCACAGCTGAGCCTGCACACACAAATCATTTGGCTAGCATTTACCAAGTTAAGGGTTAAGGCCACTATCTTGACCCACACTCACTACAAAAACTACAGCACACTCCCGTAGCCTTGGATCATGGCAGTTGTGGTCAAGTATGACTGATTAGCATC
Source organism: Paraplagusia blochii (assembly GCA_016785265.1). Classification (NCBI taxonomy): domain Eukaryota; kingdom Metazoa; phylum Chordata; class Actinopteri; order Pleuronectiformes; family Cynoglossidae; genus Paraplagusia; species Paraplagusia blochii. The sequence continues at coordinate 37,872 of JAFBJS010006231.1, forward strand.
ATAATCGTACATCTCTTTACAGTGTTGATGAGCATCAGTGTTACATACACAACCTTCAGATTGGTGCATTGGACCTGTCAGATATGACAGAATTCAATAAGGCTGAGAGAAGGAGGAGGGAGGGGTGAGGAAGCGGGAGCTGGGGTGCCTATTTTTGTCATTACTGTAGCATTCAGCTCCCGCTGGCAGGACCTGGAAACTATCAGATCAAAGAGATTTCTGGTTTAGTGTGGCTTGAAACGGGAACATGAAGGAAGAGGAGCCATGAATTGTCGTTTTAACTAAATAAGGGGAGCAGCAGAAAAAGGTTTAGGGTTGTGGATGGGGCCAGGGCTTTGATGTGTCATCACTGTCATGTCTCCCACCTGCACACTTTGGCTACAATGGCACTATAAATGTGATGAAGATAAATTAAAGTAAATTATTCTGGTTTGCACTTTAAGAGGGGAAACAATGGGGCAGCAAAAAACCAATCACTTCAAACAGCTGCTTTTGGTTAAACATGAAGTCTAAAATATATTCAGTTTAATGAAAGCGGACAGACAGAAGCATAAAAATATGGCGGCAGTGCCTTTATTCTGAGAAATCCCTGCACAGCTTCTACATTACCTGGTTGACAGTGGCTCCTACTGACCCTTGCAGCAGCATCTGCAACATCTTAGCATCAGGCTGTTCCCTGTGTGTGGCCACAGCAAGTTCTCTGGTCTTTTTCTGCATGTCTTCTATAGCCACTTCAATAGGAGTCAAGTCAAACTGCAAAAAAAATGCATCCAAAATTCTACAAAACCACAAAACACACAAAAACTAGAACTAGAAAATGCCTACACCCAATGACTTTAACACACTACCTCCTCCTTCTGGATGACATTGATGCGGGTCTTGACATATGGAAAGGCGTGCATAGTGGTGAGGATGGTCTTCCTCTTATACTGCTCCTGAAGTTCACCCCGAGGACGTCCGCTCTTTGTAAAGGGAGTGGTGTACATGAAGCGCCGCAGGTTGAAATTCTTCTCAAAGTTTGTCAGCCGGTCTTTCATCTCATAGTCGTCAAAGTAGGGCTCCACGTAAGTTATTTGGATGTAAGCCTGAGGAAAATAATCCAGCTGTAAGCTTGATTATAATGTTGGGCTTTTTGAAAAAAAATTTAAGCCATCTCAGGGTAAAGCTGATTTGCATTGTTACCCTGTCTGTGAAGATTCTTTTTTCATCCAGGTCATGATAAAGGGTTTAGTTGTAAGCAACTGGACTTCATCTTGGAGTTGAAAGACGTTTCATTCCTCTTCATCAGTTTCTGGTTGTTGTTGGAGGGAACTCTAGTACTTACAGTATACTACTCTAGACCACTCCCTTCACCACTGGACAAAGGTGTGAAGAGTTGTTTTGGTCTTCTTTTTAGACAGAAACTGCTCTCGATGTTAATGAGCAGTTTTCTTGTCACATGACCAGATGTGAATGGGTGCCGTTGTTACAGTCTAAAGAAACCTGCTCTGGTATTGATGAACAGTTAAACTTCCTAGGGTGGGATCTCAAGGCAGAATGGTATGAAGACAGTTGATGATGCAGACCTCCCCCTCTATTCAAGGTTGGTTGTTCTAGATGGGCATAGATGGCTTCCTCCTCACTCCTCTCTCAAACCATCTGTCCTCCTTGTCCAAAATATGCACATCTAAGACCTTGACAGAGTGTCCCTTTTCATTGAGATGTAGATAAACTGCTAAGTCCTGTCCTGATGTGGTCATCCTCCTGTGTTGGGCCATGCGTTTGCAGAGTGGTTATTTGGTCTCACCAATATACAGATCTGAACATTCTTCACTGCACTGAACCGCACAGACCACATTGTTAAGGTTTTCCCTTGGAATTTTGTCCTTGGGATGAACTAACCTCTTTCTGAGTGTGTTGAAGTAGACAGGAATGTTGTGTTTGCTGAAAATCCTACGTTGTTTCTCGGATACTCCTAAAACATAGGATACCACCATGTGTCCTCCTGTTCCGACTTTTTGTGATGTGTTTTGTAGTGGTTTCTTTATTCCGCCTTTTACATGTACATGTAACCCATGTACAAAATTCCAAGGGAAAACCTTAACAATATAACTACTAAAGTTCCCTCCAACAACAACCAGAAACTGATGAAGTTCCTCAGTTTAGGAATGAAACGTCTTTAAACTCCAAGAAGAAGTCCAGTTGCTTACAACTAAACCCTTTTTGGACATTCTTACCATGTGGATATTTTCCTTTTTAATGTGTGACATCTGATTATTACACTTTTACCAAAGGGTCCTTCATACATAAATGATAACACACATTTAAGTTAGATAGACAAATACATGAATTCAATACAAGATTTATTTTATAGCAAATAATTTGATTAAAAATGTATTCATATTTTGGTATTTAAAATAGAACAAGTAGGTACGTAGTCATGATTCATCTACTAGCCTTACCCCCCTGACTGAATTTTACATTTCTCTTTTTACTTTGTAATTAGTCAAACGTTTAGATTTGACTAAGATTTCTCTTTTTAATTGTGGCAGTGGTGGCCTAGTGGTGAAGGAACTGGTCTAGGGACCGGAGGGTTCTAGGTTTGAATCCACCAACTGCTGGTTTATAACTGAGGTCCACTGAGCACGGCTTAATCCCCACTCACTGCTTGGGTGCTTAAAGCCGCCTACTGTTCACTTTAGTGTTGGGTTAATTGCAGAGGTCAATTTTTTTGTGTGTCACATTGATAAGGTGTTTGCTTTCCTTTCCTTGTAGGGTTTTTTTCTGGGTTTTCTGGTTTCGGGGAGGAGGCAGAATCAGCGTATAGGTGAACATTTATTATTTGTAAGTGTTTTTCGTCAGAATGAATGTTAGAGAACACTTTAATAATTACTATAATTTATATACTTTTTCTCCAATAAAGAAAGATGTGGTTTTACCACTAGACCACTGAGCTTAAGTTATAAAATGTGTGATTAATGTATATAAAATAAACAATTGTGTTCGTGATCAGAGGCTTTAAATCAGTACAGATAAATTGTCTTAATATCACCACCTGCATCAGGGTAAGGTAAACTCTTGATCCCCTGGTATATTTTGTTTCCTACATAGAATATTATAAAACAAATTTTGGAAATCATTAATCATCTCTGCATGTATTTTTAGTCTACTCTTTTTTTAAACTTATCTTGCTGTTGATGAATTGTGACACTATGGTTTCTTACCTTATTAGGGTTTAGCTGGGTTCTGTCCACAGGTGTTGAGTCCTTAATCATCACCAGTGTGTCATCTCCAATGCACTGACTGTAGAAGTTCTTGAGGACAAAAGACAAGGCAATTTCATTCTCTTGCATTGCCATATACATATAAATCCATCTTTGTCACACTGCTATGTTTTTTTTTGTTTTGTTTTATGGATGCACATAGTGTAAAGTGTTCTAAACATTTGACTAATAATAAAGTAAAATGTGTTAGTAATGCCAAAGCTTTTTCCCTTCCTTCCAATGCCTTGTTGAGAAGTTCAGGTTTCATTAGTCTGACAAAGCTCACTATATATTGTATAACATGCACATCTGGCCATATGCTATTTTCATTTTTTCTACCTCCAGTCTGTGTGAAATCTCAGGTAGATGTGTGATCCCTGGCTCCTTGTAAATAAATTCTCGTTCGTCCAGGTCACCAAACTGAGCCCCATAAAAACCAACACGGAAGTAAGTTCCAAACATCCTTTTATGGCCCTGGAGGGAAAGATAATATTTTTTTTTTTTATCAAAATATGAGAATCAGTAGATACAGCATAAAATGTTTTTATTGTAGCACATACAGAAAAGCAAATAAATTATAATAAATAATAAATATTTCATATAAATAAAAAATGTAGTCTTTTATAAGTAATTATTACCTTCTGAATAATGTTGTCAAATGCTCTTTGGAGTTTGTCATGAGTTGATGCCAGTTTCCTGAAATCTCTACGTGCCTCCAGGATTGGTATGATGATCTTGTACACTTCATTTACTGCCTCGTAAAGACTACCCTGAACCAAAGAAATTACAAGAGACACATAAATACTAATTTACAGTAATCCACCGTATTAGTAACTTCTAATTACTGTGTTGGCAAGAAGGCATCTAGCAATGTCCAGATCTTCTCTAAAGTTCCCTGCATTCAGCAATTGTGAGTACAGGATATGTTAGCATTTTACCTAAACTAATGTCAATCTACTTAATAGAAATACACTGTGAGGACAAATTTCCTCTTTATAAACATTGGTTTATAAACCAATAATAGTTTACGAAATAGTGATGATAATAGTTTTAAACTATCTAATAATTTCTATATATTGTTTTTCTGTATATATTTTTTCTGATTTGTGTAGGTCCAGTTCAGAGTCATAAAAAGTGTGACTATTCAGAATATAAACAGCCACATCTGGAGAGGCTGCCATTTATTACAACAGAGACACCAATTAACCATTCTAATATGCAATTCCCAGGTGTTATCATAATCATAATTCGTTCAAACTCCAAATATTTTAAAATAAACTAATGTATCATATCTAGCAGAATAATGTGCTTCCAAAGTTTAGAGACTTGGAAAAAAATGCTTAGAGTAACGTAGATGAGAATGAGGAAGGTAGGGAAGTACAGGCTGTAAATAATATATTTTTTGGTGTCAGAGTTGGACACAGAATGAGCCTCTCAAACTAATTGTGCCCTTTGCACAGCACATCTGTCAAAAGTATAAACATCCCCACAGAGATCTGCACACTTTAAAAAATGCATAAAGAAAAATAATATTGCTACAGTGTTTCTTTCTATAGTTGGAGAACCAGCAGGTTCAACAACATTGCTCCAAATTATTTTTCAAACACTTTTTTAAACCCCAACACAAAGGTGAATGCTGGGCATTGTCTCACGTTGGTGAAAAGTTCGGCTGCCTGCTCCAAGAGTCCCACTAGGCCACTCTCTGTGAAGTAGCGTCCTGAACACACGCCGTCCTCATCTGGGGACAGGATGTCATCTGACACTGCCGACTCCTCCAGCACATTGGGAGAGATGTTCTACGTAGGAAATCAGTTGCCTGGTCAATTAATTAAGCCTTTTAATCAATTTCTGGACTTTAGATGGTGATGTCCTACAGTGGTTAGTGAAACTAATCTAATGAAATCAATGACCATGCTGACCGCTGCAGATTAAAATGTTGTGAACTTGAGTAACGAAAAATATTACTCTGTGTGGCACAGCTCATCAATAACAACAGTGCTGTTGCTGTTTTTCAGCTGAAGACAAGCTGTTCTCACAACAGCTGTACATTTTTACATTTCCCTTATCTATAGTGAGCGGCACTCTAATTAACCAGGGCGGCATATTTATGTTGATGTTATGAGATCACAGCTCCCCATTTCTGGACGTACAACAAAAATTGTAAACTTTGTAACTGTGAGCTGTGGTGTGTTGTGTACTATGGGGTTTGGTTCTGCTACAAAACAACTGACAGGTGCCACAACAAACATTGATGGTTAATTTTTCTCAGTGTAATTGTTGTTTTTCTTTTCACAAAGTCCAAAATTTACTTTTCCATATCTTGATGTCTGCACATGTTATCTCTACCTGGAATGTGACACTCCCCACAGGGAGGTACTTGTGGTCCTCCAGCATGATGAGATACTCAGCTACCAGTGCAGCAGCATGGATTAGACACATGGCTGACTCAGTGTAACACTTTCTGTTTATGTGCTTCTCTGCCATGTTCTGCAGCCAGGTCAGACGGAGGTCAGGGGATGTCTGATAGCCCTTCGCAATCCTGAGGAGCATAATAGTTGTCAGTTTCCTTTTGACTTTATACTTGATTGAAAATGAAAATGACTTGAAAATGATTGGATTATAACACACATAGGATAGCAAAAGTTCACAAATAGCATAGCAGTTAAAACATTGTATATAGCACAAATGTATGTCCCATAATTTCATTATCAAATATTGAGTGTAAAAGAGTATTGTAAACTTTTAGAAAAGTTTACAATATTGCCACCAAAGGGGAAAAAAGCACACATGCAGTGTATCTAAATTGGAATTGATTTCATTTATCTTCTTCTAAAAGTTTTATTTCCCAGTAAATTACTCCCATTCAAGTTCAGTGGTGTTTTGAAACTGCAGTTGTGAATGTCAATATGGGGAATAATAAGAGAGGACAGTGGGCTATAAATGGGAATACTGCAAAAAAAAGTCATGGGGACTATATATTCTTTAGCTAGCATTTTAAAGAAGAGAAGAGTGTACTAATTGTCACTGATGCAGCACACCACTGAATAAAATAGTTGACCCTTCGCCAAAGTGAACAGAAGGCTCACTGAAAAGCTTTGGAACTAGTGTGAACCTAAAACTAAACCCTCATAAATTGTTGTTACATTCAGTAAACTTATCATCTTTAATAAAAAATCGTATTGTGTTATCAATACACAATTCTATTGTATTAAAGGATTATTAAAGGATCAGGAGTCATTGTTTTTGAGGCAAATGTGGAGATGAGTGAAGTAGACAGATTTGCTGTAGGAACTTTGCAGTTCCTTTTTTCACACACGCTAGGTACAGATTTACACAAACACGGAGCATTTGCATCTGGATTTGCACAAAGCAAAACTGGCTGTAGGGACTAAACAGTTACCACATGGTAACCATAGAGAAGGGAGCACATAGAGACAAAAAAGCTCAGACCACAGAGAAATGAGAAACAGCAGCATGGACATGAGCATGATGGTCTAAAAGGGCAGAGGGGTATTATCCTGTTTGTTAACTGTATCTTGTTTAATTTTCATAACTGTTTGTAAAAATGCCTGGGTATAAAGGTTGTTGTAATTTGGCACTTTAAACAAATAAAGTTTAAGTTGAACAGAAACCACAGTGAAGAGAGAAGAAAAACATGGAAAAGAAGAGAAGAAAAGCACAGGAAGACAATAAAGTATGGACTAAAACCTCACACCTGTACATAAGGTCCATGAGCATTTCAGGATCCTCCTGGAATTCCCTCATTTTAACTGTGTCTGACAGAATGCAGTTTAGATTTCGAAGGAGTTCCTCCACCTGTAGACAAAGACAAACACCACACACAGAGGCATATAGTTCTGAGCAAGTCAGTCCTCTAATACAGTAGTAGCAGCAGTAATAGTTTCCATATTTTCCAAGTGAATGTGTTTAATTTCATACTTGCGATGGCAGCTGTGTATTCTGCATCTCAATGTCCTCCTCAGCATATGCTAGTATTGTGCGTAGGGAACGCCGCAGGTATTCTTCCTGAAAATCCGAGGACTTGCCCACCAGAGAGGCAAGAGACATTGTGACCTGCATCTTCACTCTTGAGAAGTTCTGTCAGAAGCAGAAATCACATCAGTGGGAATTAGCATTTCAGGTTCAGGTAGTGGGTATTACTCCCTTCTTAGCAACATGAAAACACAAACGAAATTTACATATACTATAATATACATATTTTTTTAAAGAAGACGGCACAGTGAGACAGATGACTGGGTGACAATGATGGTGATGCTGGCACGGCAGGAACGACCAGTCAGAGGAGTGGACAGGATGAAATACAAAAGTTTGTCCAACTGCAGTTCCGCAATAACTCATCAAAGTCAAAGGCAATACAGAATCTATCTCTCGTTATATTACAAAACAATGTACTGCGTGACAATCTGCTTACAGAAGTGCTGTCTACAGCTAAACCTTTCTAAAACTGTAGGCATGTATTTCACTAAAATAAGTAGAGTGTCACCTGATCCTGATAAACTTGTTAATGGAGATAAAAAAACGAATTGTCAATCAGTATACATATCTTGGGTTAATATTAGATTAACAGCTCTCCTTTGAAGGCCATATTGACAAATTGTGTAAAAAAAAAAAATCAGTTCAAATCTTGCAAATGTTCATGCAATTCGAAAGGAGAGGCCAGATGAAGCTGAAAAAAATTAATTGTATAAAAAGTGTTTGCATACGTATTTTGTTGTATATGTATTGTATTGTATATGTATTGTGTGCTTCTTGCCTTTTTACAAGGCCAGGGGACTATTATATGCATATATGCAGACCCTTTAAACAACCTGGTCCTGAGATCCTTTTGCTAGTGCACAGTCGTAAACACCAGCAGATTTTTGACTGGCGTCAGCTCCTGTGTAGGCCTAGCAAGATTTCTGTCCTTCAGTTTAGTCTCTATCAGGACTTCCTAATATCTGCCATTTTTCTAATCTATCAGAGGGGCATGCCTTGTTGAACAATGATACTATGTCACTCTCCCTAATAGTCTAAAGGGGTTTCTGCTCTACTGCAGAACTTAATCTTTATGGGCTATTCAAGTGATGTGCTCATAGATTTTGGTAGTTTTAGCCTGGATAAAGTTCTGACATTCATTAGTCCAGCACCTCTGTTTTTACAGCCTAAGGATATGGGAGCCAGAAAGAAGCCTTCCTGCCCTAAGGTCCAGTTAATTTTTAACGGTGAATCTAATCACTAGCTCAGAACATTTGACTTAACTAGTTTTAAAAAGCAGTTTGAAATCAATATTTGTGACCTTTCCCACTCCATATTCTTTGGCTCTCTGTTTACACTTTCTGTCAGGACCACAGACCTTACAAACAGTCTTCCATCTTTAGCAGTAATAATAATGTGTATGAGAGAGGGAGATTAAGCCTGTGCTTGTGAGTGCGTGTGTGTGTGTGCCTGTGTGTGTGCCTGAATCCCCATCTATCTTCAGAATGACCAGCAAAGCGAGAAACTGTCTCCCATTAGCAAAGACATAATCACCCATGGATCATCTCTACAGCACAGCAGAGCATTCTGTTCAACTGAGCATAAAGCCATAGCCTTACCACTGCCCTCTCACAGTGTGTACCTGTGTGCATGCGTACATGTGCAAAGTAGTCTATATGATAGCTTATGTCAACACACCACCCTGCCCCTATATCTTTCTTCATTTCACACCCCTCTGTCTTTGAAATTTTTCAATTTGTTTATTTAATGCTTCTTCGTACTTCCAACAAATCGGGCACATTCTATTTTATATATATATAGCAAAATTGCTGCATTTCATTACAATTCAAACAGAAATACAGACAGATTATACTCAGCTCTGTGAGGTAACCTAATTTGATAAAAATGAAAGAAAGATAAATAAGTCTTCTGCTGTCACAGCAGTAATGCACAGTAAGCAACATAAATAACAGAGAAGGGCTAGATTCTTTTTTTCACTTTAAAAGGCCGATCGTAAAGGAGGTGATATAAAAGCAATGTGTTGTTTTTGTGGTGTTCTGCATCAGATTCCAGTTTGCACTATAATCAATTTTTCAAAAATGGTGGGTGCTATTGTGATTTGCAAGAGAGCTATTGATGCAAAAGATTATATTTTAATTGTAGAGAGAACTGAGATCATGGATAGTTATGTAGGCACGTAGCAGAAAATGCCAGCCTAGATACTTACACTAATGTAAACTCCATTTCATGCTTAAACCTGTGAACCCATGTGAACTGTGGCCTCGTCTCTTCTTATGACTTTTGCTTTTTTTTTTTACCATGGCGCCACCTCTGATGAAAACCCATCTTTATAGTAAGTTTGATCCCCCTTCATGCAAAAAAAGAGACCCCACGCATTTACACATAGCTTAAGGAAGTACAGGTACACGGGAATCCACAAACACACAAAGCAGTGTGATTGTCATTAGTTGAAGAGGGGCCGGAACACAGTGAGGCAGACAGTGATATATCTCTCTGCTCTCTACTCACGGACACATCCTTCAGCAGAAACTTTCTGTAGTAGCTGGAAATAGACATGGATGAGATATTAAAGCCTAAGAGGATAGGAAGAGAGGGGGGAAGGATAAGATGTGTGTGAGTGCCCGCCTTCCCTGTGTGTGCACCTAAATTAAGTTTAATCTAACATAAACACATTTACTCTTCACAATCTCTGCTGTTAGATAAGATTTTATCTGACAGAGAGCTAAAGCATGGCTGACATTTCCCCCTGTGTGTGTGTGTAAGAACATCTAGTGCAGCATAAACAAAGAACAATCTTAATGTGATGACATGGTTTCCACATGTGTATGAGTGCGCTTACGCTGGCATTGCTGAAGCTGTATCTCATTATGAGATAAAGTGTGGCACAGGCCTGACTCCTGTTCTCGTCTGCAGGGCTGCTGCAGTACTGTAGCACTTTCTGACACAGGTCAGCACATTGTTCAGCTTCCTCCTCAAACAGCATATCCCCGAACTGCACACAAGTAAAATTACACATCATAGCGGGAAATCATCAGGCGATGATTTCCCGAATGTTATGGAATGACAGGGCACCTGTCAATGAGTAGTGACAAGTACAGAGACTAAACAAATCTAACAGTAATTAATTAATTCATCTACATTCTCTTATTTGTTGCTGAGGCAGCATTCTCCAATATTGCCACCTACCACACTGCTACAAATTGTAAGCGTTCCTGTTGGTGGTGAGCCCACTGGAGGTTTTGTGGGTTGGAACAGTGCTATGCTCAGAGCACCTGCAACCTGGTGCGCATAAATAATTACGGAAATTAGGTATGCATTAATCTCTGCTCCTCGAGTGCTTGAAGCTGCCCACTGTTCACTATGGTTAAATGCAGAGTACAAATTTTGTTGTGTGCTGTGATGTGTATCACCATGTCACAAAAGCAGTTTGCTTTCCTTCCTACCGTGAATCAATTATAATTAATTTAGTCAGTTCAACACTGCTAGTACAAAAACGGATGGATCACAAAGACAGATAACAAATAGTAAATGTATGTGTTTGACATTTGTCCTCAAGTTGTAATAAAAATAATAAAATTGATTTCATGTAAATATAAAGAATAGTCTACAAAATTAGCCTTGTGGTCAGATCAGTCATTACGGTAAATCCTGAAGATGGACTATAAAGAGTTGTTTTCACATTTCCAGTGATGCTGTGGTCCCTAACAACAAGTTCCTTAATGCAGACCATAATGTCTGTTGGCTTCTGTGCAGTAAACAGAGATCAGTGAGGCTGATGTGACAGGCTGGGCATTTAACCTAAGTTGAAACCTAAAAATGTGAGCTTGGTATTGAGATGGTAATTGTGGACAAAATAACTCTTTTCAAAGATGTGCACAATTAATAATGTTGCTCTGTGTATTAGAGCAAGAACAAGTGAACGAACAGGGGAATTACTAGATATAAAGCTGTAGTCATTTTGTGCATATATATCAAATTAGTTAAAACCTTTGACTCTTGGCAGCACTGATAAAAAAGATAGCACATGTGCAGAATTATAAGCAGACTGGCCAGCATAAATAAACACACCTGCTTACATCTATGACATAGTTAAGGTACCTTGACAACCAGCGCTCTAAGTGTACTGAAGGTGTGACAGAGGAAAGATGTGCTCTGGTTGCAGGTAAGGGAGTGAAGCAGCACCTTCAGCACTCCACCCACCACACTGTCCTTACACTCAGCCAGTGGCACCACCTTGGCATGAGACAGGGGAACAAATCAACTTATTAGCTGCAGATGAACTGAATACCAGGGTTGTGACACTGAATGTTTAAAGTTTTTAATTAGCTATGACTTTCCTTAGAGAGTAACTTCTATTAGTATGTGAATCATAAAATATTTCTGCAATCAGCAATTATTTAATCTGCCATAAAGCTACCAAGAAATGAATTTACTATGGGTCATGTCTCTCTGCTAGGACTTAGTTCTTTCAAATCACTTTAGAGCAAGGAGGCTAAGCATAGCTCATTTCGATACAAACGTATCACACCATCAATTATGCAGAAACATAAATTAAGCTTAAATAGCCTCCTAATGGCACATAATGTATTCTCTGGCCATGAGGTTCTTACCTGCACAATGGTCTCAAGGAGATCCAGCACTATGAGGTTTGTTTCTGTTGCTAAGTTTCCACTGATTAAAGCCTCTTGATCCAACTCTGCTTTAGTTCTGTGTGAAAAAGGGAAGTAAGTAGACATATATTGAATCAAAGTAGAAACAACTTAATATTAAAAAAATACAAGACAACACTTCAACATACTTGTCCTGTTTGTCATTGGTTTGTCTCCACTGAGTCAGGTCTTTTCTCCAGCGCAGGTTTTCTCTCTGACCAAGAGTCCTGTCCATTCCTGTCAGGGAAATTTTCAGATTATGTGCTCGTTTTCTATTTTTTGGAAACCCTTCACTGTAATTTCCATCACAGTTGTAATAATATGACTTTTTGTGTCTTGATTGATTCTGCAGTGATTTTTTTTCTTCCCCACGCGTAAATAATTGGCAGGACTTATTTAGTGATTACGGTTCATATCCAGTAATACAATTTAACTTTCTACAAGTCATTTTATTGTTTAACCTACTGAATTTCACAAAATCCATTACCTGGCAATGTCAACATTAATCTTCCCTGACTCAAAGACTGCACATACTGTATATAGTATAAACAAGTCATAAAATAACAGAAGGCATTTCATGTGTCCACTTTGATTTAAAAGAAAAAAAAAACCTCTAAATGTCACAGAGAAACAGATCAGAATTGTATTTCATATTTCGTATTTCGTATTTCAAGAGCAATGAAAAGTAATAACCTCCAACTCGTTTCATCATTTCACCGCGCGCTCCCATGCCTCTCAACAGGGCTTCTTCCAGCTGTAGCTTAGCCTGCTGGGACTTCTGTAGGGCCTGAGTGCTTACTTTATCACTGCTCTGCTTCCCCTACACCAATACACAACAGTCAGAACATTTTCTAAATGTAAATATACTGTATGGTATACTCTGGCATTCATGGTAGGAAACCAGATAATTACTGAACACAAACTCACCTGGTATTCAAAACAGGATATGCAGATGGTGAGCAGCTCCAGCAGCTTACTTAGCTGTGAGGGAGGCATCTTTATAGTCCAGCGCTGAATGAGGTTCTTGTCAGCATTCTTCATCACCCACAGGAAACACACCAACAGATGGCGGCTGGTGTCTGCTGCCAGTGTGGCTACAGATTTACCATGCTGGGAGGAGAAATAGAGATCAACAGATACTACTTGACAGGTAAAGGTATTATATTTTCAATTTTAAATTAATTTCAATTAATTTTTATTTATAGAGCAAATTTCATGCATGAGGTAGTCTCAATGTGTTTAATGGGATTTTTAAGTATGACTTGTAACTCCCTGCCCTTATAGACCTTGCATCCGCAATGGGATTCACATTTACAATTCACATGGAGGGAGGAGAACACTGAGGCAGAAGAACAATGGCACCTCCTTAGCCTTGACTTTGTTAGTTAAAGGCAAGTCCAAAAAGGTGTGTCTTCAGCCTACTTTTAAAAAAGTCAGCAGACACTGCAGCCTTGATGTCCTCTCGTAGGCTATTCCAAAGGTGTGGGCTGCGGAACTGAAAGGATGCCTCACCGTGCGATTTTAGTTAAGCGGTTGGGATGTATAGCAAGGTGTAGGTGAAGGACCTCGGAGTCCGCAGGGGTTTTTAATGTGTGATGAGGTCTGACAGTTATGAAGGCCCAATGCTATTTTAACTTTGTTAACAGTATCTTGAAATCCATGCTTAAGTGCACGGCCAGCCAATGCAATGATTTTAAATCGGTGTTCCTGCCTCCCAGTCTTTATCAGTTCACACGCACCTTTTTTTTCATTTTAATTACTTTTTTCCTTTCACATTTAGTCCATTATATTTTTAGTGACAAATGTTAAGATTTTGTTTACTGCCTAGATCAGGTAGTGATGATCTATGGAGGAAATCAAACAAAAAGATAATAATGTTTGTTGGATCATTTTGTTAATAACATGTTTTATGTAATATTTCTAGATGTTCATTTTTTAAATGCCACGATTTAAGGAAAGACTTATACTAGCCTTCTCAAATGGAACATTTGTTTTGTTTAACCAGGTCCCCTAAAACCTTACCTGAAATAACGCATAAAATGATAGCGGGGTTTAAGGATCCAAATGAATCAAGGAACTCTCACTGTCTGACTCTCACTGTGGTTGGGGCCTAAGGGCCATATGGCAGTGTAGAGTACCTAGCCTTCTTGCAGACACTTTGAAGGAGTACTGTAAAGTGTTCCTCCCAGGGATTCCATCGTCCTGTTCAGGACTTCAGGACACCCTAGTACGGGGGTCATAGATCGACTTTGTAGTTGTGTCAACTGACCTGTGGCTGAATGTATTGGACACTCAGATAAAATGTTGCCTGGTTTGCCAGGGAACACCTCGGGATCCTACCAGATTAGCTGGAGGAATTGTCAAGGGAGAGGGAAGTATGGAAAAGAAAGGAAGGAAGCAAAGGAAAGCAAACTCCTTGTTATTGTGACTCACACCACTGCACAGAAAAACCCATCACCAAAGTGAACAGTGGGCTTTGAGCACCTGAGGAGCTGTGAGTGGGGATGGTGCCACGCCCAGCAGACCTCAGTGGTAACTTGGCGGTAGGGGGATTTCGAACCGGGGGCCTTGCGGACCCAGGTCCGCTTCCTTAATCATGAGGCCACCAACTGCTGGGTAAACCTGCTCCGAATGCTTCCCCTGTGACCCTGCACCGGATAAGTAGACGAAAATGGATGGATAGATGGATGGATATTTAACAAAGAAGCTTAAGTATTTTTCATTATGCAGGGGTACTTGAGAATGGCACATTGGTTTTAGTTCAAGACAAAACACTTTTGGAAACCAAACCGCAAACAGTTATTTCTCTCTGATTAAAAGGTCCTGCTAATGCTATTAAGAGACTTTTAATCTTCAATAGATTTATTTACCTTCACTTACGCACTAGTGAATTGTGACTATGGATAAATGAAGTCATTAACCTTGTAGTGCTCTAAGTATCCCACCAGGAACCTGGTTTCCAGGAATCTGTCCTACAGATGGTTCACCAGCAGCAGTCAGTGACTGAACATATTATAAATATGCCTCATATTTAAAAGGTACAAGGGCAAAGAAAGAAAAGAATTTTAAAAAGGAGCATCATGCACATAGTTACATTTTTTATCAGTTCTGGACTGATTTGACACCTTTATCTCCTGCTCATCAGTACTGCTACGCAAAAACAGTAAGACAACAGTAGCTTTAAGCTTTTCTTCCCTCCTTGCTGCTGTTCTCTCCTTCCCTGTTCAATTATCATGCTAATAGTTGCCCATAAACTATAATCTGCAGAAAGTGTGTGCATGTGCGTGTGATTGAGAGAGTGCATTTGTATGTGGATGTGTGTTTTTTGTCAGGATTGATGGTGTTCCAGTTTGACATCTAATCAATCCTCAGTGCAGCTTACCTGGTCAAATGCAGACAACTAACACCAGTACCATAGCATTATCACACATCCATAACACATAGATTTTAACTATAACAAACAAAGTAATATGACAACAACATCACTTCAGATTTTTACCATGGAGGCCATGGATACTAGGACATTCCGCCCCAGTGTGTTAAAGGGGTTTCCAGCGATCGCCAAGGCAACTGACTGATTGATGGGCGGGACATTCTCAAGGTCATCGTCTGGTATGCCTGTCTTGTTTTTTCCACCACGTGTGTCGGATACTGCAGTGAGACCAAACACACTGTTATGCTTGAAATTGGAGCCTGTCGTGTTTAAATTACCACTGCAGTATAGAGAGATAAAAAACTCCTTCATAACAGGGGGAGTGACAATTTAGAGGACCAACAGAAGACATGCATTCTAGTAAAATGATTGACAAAATAAAAACTGGAAAGTTCTCTGAACCCACACACATACATATAGCCGGATTATCGTTTTTTTTTTTCAAAGGTAGGTGAAACTAACATGAAACTTACATGTAAATAATGTCTCAAAGCAATAACCTGGACATGAACATGTCACCATACACTACTAGTCACTCACAAAAAAAACAAAATAAGTTCAAACTTTCCATGTTACACGAGTAGAACTAAATCTTGAGTTGGATCTATATGCATGTGAAAATAGCTGTTTGTTAGCTCACCAGTAAAATCCAGATAATTGGTGGAATCAATGATAATCCCCACAAGGGGGAGGTAGAGTGCTGCCACTTTAGCTCTTACATCAGCTTTAACACATCGATGGTCCAGATCGTGAGAACAAAGCAGGCTGTAAATGGCATTGATAGCCTTTCTCTGAACTTTCCCTCTGAAAAAAACAAAACAAAACATGTATTTCGTATTCAAATACAAATGCAGCTAAACAAGAAACAGAAACTTGTGGATGTTTATATGTCCATTACTTGATGCAACTTGAGTTTTGTAATAGTACCATACAGAAGAATGTTTATCACAAAAATCAGTATATTATGCCCTTTGTATTTGCTTACCCCTCTGATTCCATGTCAAGAGCAGCACTCAGCTCCGTGAGAAGCAGACCTGTTAGAAAGTGCTGCTGTTTGAAATCCTGAGAGAGCTCAAACAGGCCCAGTACAGTTTGCTGCTCCTGGAAACTACAAGACCCAGAACTCTATAAGGGAAATGCACATGAGCAAATCAGTCAAATTGGATAAAAGTGATATTTTATACACTGTGCATTAAAAAGAAAATACGTAGACCTGTGAGGATATGGAGGGGCAAGGTGAGGCCGGAGCAGAGGACAAGCTGCTGAAGTAGAGGCTCAGGTTGAGGTAGTGCTCATGACTGCAAAGGATTCGCAGGAACTCCAGGCGCATGCTGATCAAAGTTGGCATTGGAATACTCTTTGCTGACATCTAGAGGGAGAAAAGTCAAACAATGATGACATTATTTTGAGCCTAATACAACAAAGAAGATGCTCTTTTTTTGCTTGGTTCTGTAGTCAGATTGTTGATTGATAGGCAGCTCTCTCAGACAGAGCATTGCACACTCTCTCACACTGTGAGTCTATTGAAGTCTGGTTTGGCTGTTTCTTTGTATTACCTGGTTGCAGTAGTTTTTTACCAGGTGGAAAACAAATCCACGGTCCATTAGAGACAAAAGGTCATAGAGGAAAAAGGCGAGGCTAATGTTGACCTTTTCTGCTTGCTCAACTTCCTATAACAACAAGAAAAAACAAGAAAAATCAATCCTCAAGCTGCAGTGACTGTTTTGAGCTGAATAAAACAGAATAAAAACTGAATATTTAATCATAATCAAATGTTATCAAATGTCAATCAAACACCATAAGGCACACCTAAACGAAATTACTCATAAATCGAACATTTTCTCGTGAATCAAAAGTGTGCTTAATATTGCAATGTGTGTTATGTGTGGATTATGGGTTGTGCTTACTGACCTCCAGCAGTGTCTCTTAAAAAAATCACCGTTTAAGAGACATGCTTATGAAAGTCAATGCCCGAATCATCAATGGACAGACAAGTGACAGCAACGAGACCCACTTGGATAATGATGAGATAGAACCAAGCATGCTTAAACTGTATTCACCCAACTTTTATGTATCGTTAAAACAGGTTAATAGTAGTAAAATTGTGGAGGTGCGATTAGACTATGTGTCTGGATGTGACAAAGTGATGCAGGGAGAATGAAGCAGGCTGGGGAGAGCAATTATTATGCATAGAAAGTAATTTAAAATGTGATTACAATAAAAATTTCTCCATGTAAGGAGACATCTGACTGGTCTGTTGCAACAGTATTACACTTTTATGTGTTTTGCTAAATGCACCTTATTATACAGTGTGCCTTAT
>JAFBJS010006231.1:60511-64943 GCA_016785265.1 Paraplagusia blochii
AATTAAGGCTTTTGGTAATTAAAATCATTGCTTAAGTGAGGTTTTGTTTTTGAGTTAACAGTTACTGTACCAGTTTGTCCAGCAATGACCATGGGCTGCATGATAAGGGTAAAGAGTTTATCTAGGACCAGATTGAGGAAGAGGACCAGGGGCTCTAAACTAGAGGAGGACAGGGATATAATGCTGAGCTTCAGCTCATGCTCCAGCTTGTTCTCTGGAATTTTTTCTTCCCTGACCCGCAGAGGGAATGTTGCTCCACCCTTTAAAGCATTGCAGAGCGTGAAGAACCGTTCCAGGTGGTTGTCCTGGTGGAGAAAAAAAACAAAAAATGAAGACAAATATAGACAGATGGTTTAAATTATTCCTATTTACTACTGTACAATGAAAATATCTTCCTAGTAACGAGGTGTTCCTATTGTATAATTATTCCTGCCTGTCATACATGCAACACTAGAACATACAAAAATAATTTTTGGTATTACCCCAACTCACCTGTGTGTGCACAGATGACACAGCCTGAATCTCCAGGTTAAAAAGTCCTTTATGACTTTCCATCCATTTGACTGGAGGAACCTGGGAAGGAAGTTTCTGCACAAGAAACAAGAAATATAGGCAATGTCGACATCAGTATCTTTCAAGAG
This sequence comes from Paraplagusia blochii, assembly GCA_016785265.1. Classification (NCBI taxonomy): domain Eukaryota; kingdom Metazoa; phylum Chordata; class Actinopteri; order Pleuronectiformes; family Cynoglossidae; genus Paraplagusia; species Paraplagusia blochii. The sequence continues at coordinate 61,153 of JAFBJS010006231.1, forward strand.
TCTTTACATTTTTTTTACCCTCCTTTGCTCCTGGTATAATTGCAGACTTTTACGTGCTTTGCTACGTTTGTGGCTAACAGGCAAAACAATTGAAGACTTCATTAAGTAATACAGGTCAACTTTTTATTGGATTGAAAAATTGTACAGAACATTGTCCATAAAAATGGCACAGCCTGAGCTGAAGTAAATTAGTTCTTTGGGTTAATAATGATGGTAGGTTTTTCCAAATCCTAACTTAAAAAATAAAGAACTATTAAATAGCCCAATTTTTTGTGTACAGTTTAACAAAATAGACAACATCTGTACCTCTGGTGTGTGAAGGGAATAGTTGACAGGAAGTCGCTCCAAAACAATGGGCAAGCAGAAGTTACCAGTCTGAAGGCGGTCATTATTAAGGATTGGCAGCCACTGGGTTAAGGTCAAACAGCAGTTAAACAGCATACTCATGAGATGTACTCAAATGAAAAATAAAATAAATTTCAGTGACTTATTATAGCTGAGTAAAATTTATTAAATGGTGTACTGTATTAAAAAAGAAAACTCACTGAGTATCCAATGAGAGTCTCACAGGTACCACTTTGATTCTGCTTTTGCTGGCAACTGATGTGGTAGAATGTGAACAGCAAATGATTCCTCTGTGTCAGGAATGCTGGCAGTGCAATCTTTACTTCCTCATAAAAGTCAGGGGACCTGAGATGCATATGAAATAGTGAAATAGGTGCATGAGCGAGGAGAATGGGGATGGGTGCAAAGACAGAGCAGGAAAGAGAAAAAAATAAAAGCTGGACTCTGGATATAAAACAGGTACCACTAATATTATGAATGTGCACTTGCTTGTTATGGTAAGTCACAGGAGTGTAGACTTCTGTCAGAAACTCGGCTCCACTTGATTTTCCAAATATTACCTAAGAAAATCATACAGTAATGTGAGGTTATTTACAGGCTAAATAACAGTTAAAAGAAAAAAAAGCTCGCCAAAGCTTAAAAAAATATTATAAATTATAAAAAGGGTCGGACTAAGACTGCTGCAGTGTTCACAAATGATTCAGCAACAATGCAGGTAACTAAACTCTGCGGATAGGGACTGTAGATGGACATTATTTCTTAGTTAGTACAGAGCATCTTGTGCATCATTGATGAAATAGCTGCAAAGACCCTTTTTGTTTACATCGAATATGCATCCCTTTGACCTCTCCCTGAACAGACACCTTAACATGGTGGAGGGGTTTGAGCATCCGAATGACAAAGAAGCAATGTTGGCTGGGGGTTAATACCCCCTGGTAGGGTTTCCCAAGGCAAACAGGTCCCAGGTGACAAATCAGACAAAGGTTGGTTCAAACACCCCTAATGGACAACACATCAACAAGGCTGTCTGTCACGCCTGGGAAGGTGGTAGGCTGTACTCCGGAGACAGGCCAGGGGTTGAGGTTCATTGGCGAGTGTCTGGTGGCCAGGTCTGGCTCCAGGTTGGGCTAAACACAAAGAAATGACGTGAACCCAGTTTTATGTGGACTCATCACAAGCAGGAAGGCCCACAAAGGGCTGATGCTTGTTGGATTTTGGGCAGCAGTCAGGGGCGGCCCACTCCCCGGACAACTACTCTCTCTGGCAACCCAACTCATTGAGAGACGCTAGATTCTCTTCTACTCTAGAGTTGCTCGTGGTGAGAGAAGGCGTGCTAGAGTAGGCTTGCTTAAAGCCCCCAGCTCGCCAGCCGTGTGCTAGAGCCTTCCCCACTGAGCAAGTTCCGGTGCTTCCCTGCACCTCGATGCCATGGAAAGGCAGTGAAGAGTAACCGACCTTCTGCAGGCACTCTGAAGAGTACTGGAATATCCTGCATCCTGGGGGTTCCATTGCCCTGTTAGGCAACTTCAACACTTAAGGAAACTGACAGGTACGGGGTGACCAAGCAGATCGCCATGCGGGAAGTTTCTGAAGCAAAAACATGGGTTTGGGAAAAGTTTTGGAAGGTCATGGAGGAGAATTATTGATTGGCATTGAAGAAATTCTGGCAAACTGTCTGGTGACAGTTCCTTGTCAACACTGTTTACACGGAAGATGGGGAGCTGTTGACCTTAACGGGGAATGCTATTGCACAGTGGAAGGAATACTTCCAGAATCTTTTAAATCCAACTGTTACGTCTTCTGTGAGGAGGGAGAGGAGGGAGAGGCGTTGTTAGTAGTCAGGAAGAAACTGTTGGTTTTGGATAAAGTGGATTTGGAGCCAATGAGGAGGATCGCGGTTTAGACACTGTTTAATTTAAGGAAGTTTGAGTGAACTAGGTTTTTATTTCATAGATTCATTTAGCTGTCAATAATCATTTGGTAGCTGCCATGTATCTGTTAAAAAGAGGATATCCGTGATGATATCCTGAATGAGGTGTCAGTGAGCGCATGTTGAGGTGAGCCACTGTGGGGGCGGTGCTGTCGCACCTAAAGGTGGCCGTACAATACAGCCGTAGCTGTATTGAGAGATTCGTCAGGACCCTCTGTGGATATATCGATGGCGGGGCTTGAGAGCTATGTCCGGATGGAGGAGAAGTGTTACTGCAGGTCTAGGCTTTAGGTAACGCAGTCCGAGGAGATCAGCAGGCAAGTATTGAAAAATACCTGTCACTGGTAGGAGATCAGGCAGCAGAATAAGAAATCCAGAAAATCTGACGTGAAGATGACGATTAGGAGGATTGATTGGGTCAGAATTGGCATCATTCATGCGAGCTTCCACTAAACCTAATGTCAACCCATTAGCCCCGCCTACTGGTGTTAGCCTCAGCTACCGGTGGGGTCATGGAACCATCGGACCGTGGATAGGAGCTTCTTTGACCGGTACACTTCGGATCATGTAGGTCACAGAACGATAACCGATCAAAAACAATTAATCTAGACACCAATAGTAATCCCCCATCTGTAGGTCGAAGTGACCTACTGGCAGATAAAATGGCATTGTTTTTGTGTATGTTAATCTTCTTCACAGCAATCAATCAATCAATCATGAATGATGATGGAATGAGCTGCAGCACTTACCTTCTGAGAACAGCTGGGATCCTCCCCACTCATAAACTGAATTTTAATGGTGATGTTTCTAGCAGACGTCAGTCTGTTGACAAAGTTGAGCCTTTGGGGGTAGATGAAGAGCATGTTCCTACAAAGAAACAGAGAAGATTTCACAAACTGCACGTGTAGTTACGGGCTACATTAAATGAAAATGGTTTTAAAAGAGCCACTAGGTGGCAAAGTATTTCTAGAAAACGTCACGTGATGATATGTTGATGGTACTGTCACAGACGGATCAAAACATCCTTTAGCATGGACTGTCCATTTGTGTAACACTGTAATCTCTGCAAGCTCAAATGAAACTCTGCTCAAGAAATGCTCACAAAAGAATCAGAATGCAATTACCACACAGTTGACTTGTTCACACATGATTATAACCTCTATTTTTGTTTCACAAATTGAACCATGCCAAAAAGAACCTTGAGCTTATGATGGAGGTAGTCACACACACTGCTTTATTACTGTCATTTTTATATTTTTAATAAATAAAGAAGGAAAGGTTGTAAAAGAGGGATGGAATGATAAAGTATGGACATAACCTTGACTGCTCTTGTTGCCTGTGGTCTTTTAGACAAATGAAGTGTGAGTGACAAGGCTGTATAGGATTTATTTGTTTGTCATCTTAACTCCATCTTGTCTGGGTTTAAAGCATGAGCAGTGTAAGCATGAGCATGAGTGTTAGAAAACAAAGTGTTTAACTTAAATACACAATCAAATCAATAAAATATATATATATA
>JAFBJS010006231.1:67080-172035 GCA_016785265.1 Paraplagusia blochii
GATCCTTGATGAAGTCCCACCTCCACCTTAAAGTCTTCTGTCCTTCCAACAGCACACTTCACCACCGTTGTGCTGTTCTCATACATATCCTGCACCAGTCTAACATACTTCCCAGCCACTCCTGACTTCCTCATACAAAACCACAGTCATATATACATACATACAAAACTTTATACTATATGTAACTATAAATAACCAGATTTTCAGGTTATACAAAACATACAACAAGATCAACAATACAAGAGCCCATGAGATGTAACTTTCAAAGAAGCATCAAGAGTAAAATGTTCTGCACTTATATTTTAGTATTTATAGCAACATATTCTTTCTTTAAAAAAGGGTTTAGTTGTAAGCAACTGGACTTCTTCTTGGAGTTGAAAGACATTTCATTCCTCAACTGAGGAACTTCATCAGTTTCTGGTTGTTGTTGGAGGGAACGCTACTAGTTATACTACTCTAGACCTATTATATTCATTGCTATATTGATAAATCTGAGCTATTTCATTCATTAAACCTTATTCTCTTATTCATTGCCAGCGCATATGAGCATCTTTCTCCACAAATGCCACCCAAATCACACTGCCATACTGTGAGGTTTTTGCAGGTGTTGATCCCACAGGAGGTTATGTGGGTCTGGACAGTACTATGCTTAGAGCACCTCAGTGGCAACTTGCCAGCTGGTGGATTAGAACCTGAACCCTTCTGGATCCAGGTCCACTTTCTTAGCCTCTGGGAAACCACTGCACACAGCTGAACTACTTTTAGTATTAAAGTGGTTCTTTTGTGTAGCAGTTAGCATTCCCACTTTGTAAGCACAGAGTCAGGGCTTTGATTCCCAGAGAAACCACAAGTTCGATAATATCATTCCACCTCTGTACATTACTTCGGATGAAAATGTCTGCTAACTGCATAAAGCAAAATTTTAGGCTCACCTTATAGTATACAAACAGCTCTTTATTCTGTTATTATTTATTATTATTTGTTATTCCTCTGCTTGTGTTACTCTAATTTCACTGCACAGCCAAAATATTTTATCGGGACAAAGTTTTACAAAGCTTTCCCATTTGCTGCTCTCTGTTGGATGTCATTTTATATTTTTTTTCGAATAACTAACATTGGCCGGAAATTGTCTGTTGACGCATCACTGCCACTTGTGTGGGTATTGCTTAAACCCATGTAACAAATAAGGTATGCATGTCAATATGCAATATGACATATGACAATATAAAACAGACAAATCTAAAATGTGAAAATTAATATAAAAAGGCTGAATTTGCTGAAGATAAACTGGTCATCTCATGTACTGTATGCACATGAGAGGATAATGCTAACATTTTTGCAACACCTTATAGCCATTGGAGTTTACCTGATATTGTCTTGATCCTTCTCTGAGGAGTGGAGTTTTTCTTAATGTCAGCCAGGAACTTCAGCAAGTCCTCATCACTCAAACGATCACTCTCCTGTATTCCGAAGTTCAAATCAGAGGGTTGTGGTTAGGATTAGAACTAAGGTAAGAATGGGCTAACTGTAAGGATAAGTGGAAGATGTATGTTTCATAAAAGCAAAAGTTTCAGCAGGGCAGCAGTCCAAGAAAAACAAAACAGTGTTCAATGTTTATTTTAAACTAAACACTAAATTTCAGATTTTCTTGTGTGACCAGCCATTATTGAGAGAGGTACTTATAATATCAGAACACATTTTCAGGATGCCTTTTCATTTTATTTTGTAAACTTAATATAGATTTTGTTGAAACTGTTCTGATTTTACTTAAGGATTTAAAAAGGCAAATCACACATTTCTGGGAGACAGATACAGTCCTCACCATATGTTTTCATGTGGAACATGTGGAAATTATTTAAACTGTTAACTACTTGAGATGAATATCTTTCTTTTTAATGAGTAAGAACGTTTTTCACATTTTTACTTGAGTCTGTGTACACAGTGGACTGACCTGTTTGAAGATGGTGCTAATAGTGATGGTGGCAGGTTTGAAGGAAGAGATATTACAAAACTGATCATCAATGGTGCTGAAACGTTCAGAGTTCCTTCTGGGAAGCTGTGTTTTCCTATCAATGCTGCTGGATTTTGCTGGGGGTAAAAAAATGGAGGGGTTACAAGTCCCATTACACAGTCATCACAATATGTTCCTGTTGAAAACTCAATGGGTCAACATACATATGATCAAGAGAAGATACCTCTTATGCTATCAGAGTCTGTGTAGTCACGTTCTATGGCAGCTGTGGAGATGACATCCATGACATTGACAGTGGCCCATGCAAAAGGCATGCGATAACGTCCTAGTCGTTGGCAGAACCCCTCGGCCTGACCTCGCAGTTTCTCAAGCTTGTCCTTGTTCTGACAAAATAGAAAATTCCCATTCTTTAAGGATGTCTCGTTTTATAACAGAACAGTGAACACGAATCAGCATGTTCTTCGTATTTGTATTTTGCACAGCAGTAACCCTAAAACATCACCTTTGCCGAGTCACATTCCCTCAGTGTCATGTAGGGGTCAGCACAGTCACTGATCTCCCCCTGCTGTAAAACCTTCTCAATCTGAAACACAAACAAGAAATATATAACTGGTCAGCAAAATCACACAAAATGAAAATCTATGGTGTGTTGGCATCAATACTGTGTTAAAGCTGTTAAGCCCTGCAACAAACTACATAACAGTGCAAGTAATAATGATTTGGGGTTTAAATAAACACATTTTCTGTCTTTCGGGACACAGAAAAAGAAAAGAAACCAACAGAATGAAAAAAAAAAAACTTTTTATACTTTATTCATTTCAAAGAAAAAAAGAGGAAATAATGCAGCATTAAGTGGTGCTACATTAACATTTACGCATTTAGCAAATATTTTATCAACAGCAACTTACTAAGTGAGGAATAACAATCAGCTTACTGTACATAAAGCAACCATTATATTGGGATATAATGTGAGGTCTGTCTATCCCTTTCTCTGCTGTTATCTGGTGTGGGTTCAGTGTCATCACAGTCACCTGTGTCTTTGTAATGTGTTTCACTTGTGTCACTTGTTGCCCTTAGTATATATGCCTCTCTCCCTCGCTCAGTCTTGTTGGGATCATTGCATGGTGTTGTTTGGAGCTGTCTGGTGTTATCGTTAGACAGCTTAAGAGTAATGAAGCCTCAGCGAAATGGTTAATTTGAAGCTTCATGTGCTCGTGACAACACCTACTGACCTAGTGTACACAGTCACAGTCAACTCTATCTGAAGCACATAATGTGTGATGCATTGATTGTTTTTTTTTTTTAAACTGAATTACAAAGTGTATGACAAAAACAATTCTGTACATAAACTATCACATATGTGTGTGAAAATATTTTGGAATGTATTCTGTGTGTGTAAATTTGAACCATTGGTAACATATCATATAATAATATAATACTATCATTATTGGAGGGGATACAATATTTTTCTGCTAGACTCGACAAACTATCTCCAATCTATATAAACGCTATCCAATCTCAAGTGACCGCAACTCTCCTTCAAAAACTTGCATTTTGATTGGAGCCTGAGGGGTTTATATAGCTGTAAAACCTCAAGACAAACTATAAACTAGTGATGTTACAGGATGTCCTGAGGCTTCAAAGCGTGTGTCAAGTGAAGAAGGGGGCGTTTTCGCGAAGCGTATACTGAGACTTCATTTAGGGGAGGGGCCAAAATGATGATATCCGAAGCCTCGCTGCCCGACAGTATCACGAGGCGAGGCGAGGGCGAGGTGACTTGCTCCGGCCTCCAACTGTCGTCCCTCTGGGTGTCCGCCCCGTCGCAAGCACACCGCAGTGAGTATCCCAAGTGATGGTGTGGTGCACTTTGCAATCACACCCATTTGTGGCAGCTCACCTCTCATGATCTTGGCACTTGTTGGTTGCCGGAGTAGGGTTTTGGACACCTTTTGTAGCGGTGTCAGGGGCATGTAACTGGGGTATTTAAAGAGAATAGACAGACCTTCATCTTAACGTACCACAGGTGTTGTCCCTCACGGACCAGAACTTGTTATTTAATGTGTGGGAATTGTGAAGAGAGAAGTGGTGACAAAAATCTCCTGTCAGAATTGCAACTTTATTCAAATGATTTTATTGATCAGGGGAGCAGCACATGAGCAATCTTAAGCCAATGTAATCATCAAGAAAAAACAATAATAAGTCAACAATTCTAAAAGTAAGGATAAAAATAATAATAATAATAATATAAATGTGCTGAGCCATTTTCTGTTAAAGCTGACCCTACTTTGTCTTTATCAGCGGCCTGAAAGAGGGGGAGAAGTAGAGCGTCTTTGGCCGGGGACACACTGTACTTGATTAAGCTTCACGGCTGCGGCGGAGTCAGACACTACCTTCTTGGTCCTGTACAGGCCATCTGACTAACTGTTCTGTTCCGTCTAATTCTTTCTGTCTGTCTAATTGTCCTAAGCTAGATAAGATTCTTCTCCGACGGTGGATGCAAGTTTTCTTCTTCTCTGTCCTTCTGACTAACTACTCCTGTGCCATTGAATTCTTTCTATCTAATTTTTGTAGGACGAGTTTTCTCTGAGAATAAATGAGTGTTTGCTTACCTTCCGTTCTTCCCTTCAACCTAACTATTTCTGTGTCATCCAATTCTTTATATTTAGTCTGAAGAAAAATGAGAGTCCTGCTCACGGGTGGATGGAGGTCTTCTTCTTATTGTCCTCTTTCCTCCTTCTAGTCTAACTATCCCTGGGTCGTCCAATTCTTTCTAACTAAACTAAGAGAGATGAGAGTTCTCTTAACAGGTGGATGGAAGTCTTCTTCTTCTTGTCTTCTTTCCTCCCTCTAGTCTAACTATCTCTGGGTTGTCCGATTCTTTCTATCTAAACTGTCTAAGAGAGATGAGAGTCTTCTTCACGGGTGAGCAGGGTCCTGGGTCCAGGGTCTGAGTTAATTTTTCGTCCGGGGATGGGGCACACATACATACATCACTGATCCCTCAAGCATAAGTGTGATTAGAAAAGGTCGTCATCAGTGGGTGTCATCTTCTTCTTCAGGTCTTTGTGTCTCCTTGAGTATTCTCTGGATGGCCTCCAGAATTTCTGCGGTGATGGCTGAACGTACGCGCAACTCAACTACATTTCTGGTAACTACTAGTCATTACTATTTACTATCTAGGGACCATCTGCACTGTTTCTCTCTGCCTGAGAGAGGACCCTATTGCAATGGTGTCTGCTGCCTAATCTGGACTTGTATGCGATTTCCAATATGAACGGGAAACGACTCAAATGTGTCCCACATGCGCAAATTGACAGGTATAAGCGCGTCTATGTAATACATAAACAAAGTGGGAGCAAGTTTGCAAAGTTGTAAAGCATGGACCTCACGTTGTGGTTTCTGCAGCGGCAGCTGCGGAACTCAGGAAACAACCTAAGACTAAGCAGAAGGGTAAGGGCTTCTGGCGCTGTGTGGGGCAATAACAGCAACGTCCATTGAAAGGGATTAAATGGATGCAGAGCTTGGCAGTAGTTTATATAACAGCTGTGGCTGTCACATTAATCTCAATATATGAAGAATGTTGTCCATCCATAATACGTAGTGCCTTAAATAAGTATATTAAAGAAAAGAAAAAACTGGAGAAAAAGCTGAGGATGGAGTCAGTGTTATTAGAATTCCTCGGCTTCACTTCTTCTCCATAACGGTGGTGATTCTACAGATATGACGGCTGTTTTTTCACATACAAACACACACGTGTGTGTACGCAGTGTAAACATACGCCGTGCTGCGTCAGCTGCTGCGGCTCTTCCTGAATTCTGATGGAAACTGTAGATGAATGAACAGTTGCGGTGACAAACAGCCCAAGACCCGGGAGTCACATGATGGCGTTTGTCTCCCTGTGATTGATCCAAGGTGACCGTCCAGGTCGCATGACTCCGACACAGCCGTTCAGACTGCAGTCGCATGTGAAAATAACGGATATGAATTAGAATTAGGACCACATCTCGAAGCAACCTGGGTCGCATGTAAAAAAAACATTCAATTGTCAATAACAAATCGGATACAGGTCACATATTGGCGAAAAAAAATCGGATTTGGGTCGTTTCAGGGCGCAGTGTGAACCTAGCCTTTGTGATTCCTGATCCAACAGCAGAGACTATTACTTTAGTCACTTGTTCCCCCCAGGAACATACATCTCAGTCTTCTGCACACCTTAACCAATCTTCTATTGGTGCTGAACAGGTGATATTACTGAGGTCTTTGTTTGTATCAGTCTTGAGCCCAGAATCCCACATTAGGAGGTGACATATACCAGGCTGCCCCATTGAGCTCTGTTCTTTTCCAGACAGTCCCTAGCTCAAACATGTGGTATTGATCATTGTAATGTCGTGCACATTTCCACTCCCATCCAGATAGTGCACTACAATCTTCTCTGGCTAGTGAAATCACACATGTCCCATTTTCGGAGTTACATACCATCTTCCAGGGAGCTGGAGACAGGTAACTTCTTCTGAGTTTGGATGTGCATCTTGTTCCTTTGTATATACTGTAGCTATGTATTGGTACTGGATCCAATAATTATTAGTTTTATTCAGGCAAGGAAAGACGTGGTTCCGCACTTCATGTTCCTGCAGGCCCCACCATACTGCAGAGTTGTACACAGTATAGCTTGTATATCTTTCTTTCCAGGCTTTGAGAATTCCTTTAATCGTTTGGTTATTTTTCAGGACTCCACCACTTTTCCAAACTTCATCACATTTACAGCATGGAAAGTCATGTCTCTTTGCTTGAAATGTGCCATCCAAATCCTTTTCTATGGCTTTGGCGACACATGCGTCTATCTTAGCAAAATCTCATTTCGAGGCTGACAACAAGTTGTCAGGATTTGGTAATGTCTGCATGTACATTTCTGTGTTATGTGGTCCAATAAATCTGTAACTTGACAGCAGGTATCCATCACGGAAATGTCCAATTAAGTGGGTTACTTTGTCTTTCCAAATCCATGGCAGGGTATCATTAAGCCAATCATTTATAAAAACTGTGTACCCCGTAGCCCAAAAAAGTGTACCCCATATCTCTTTACCACAGACTCCTAATGTGGCAGGGTGGCCTGTGAGGTCGCTTACAGTTGGTCCCAATGTCAGGAACCCTGTTCCTGTGCACTTAAGTCTTAAATTCCAAAAATATTGATTTAAGTGTTTTCGTTTATTAATACAGTCCATTTTCATCTTGTATAACTTAGGGTTAATGGAGTGGTTACCTCTGCTGTTGTACTCACCTATGTCATCGCTAGAGCTTGGCCTGGTGGTGTAGCAGTGACTGACCGATTAAATCTTCTCTGGCCCGGATTGATTGTAGAACTAACAGTTGTATATTTTGATTTCTCCAGGGATCTTTTATAATTAATATGGTTTTTTTGTAAACTTCGACTCAAAGCACAAATAAAGGTCAGGTTGACTAAAAGTGTGCCTCACCGAGGTAAAATCATCTCACAGGTATCATTCATAAGTGGTGCCGGAAACATCAAGTCTTCCTTCCAGTACGCCTGCTTTGGATCAGTCTTGAGCAGTACACATCCTACTGAACACATCCATTGTGGCAACTCATCCTATACTTGCATCCAGGTACACTGTGCTTGTTTCCGAGTCCTGTAATTCAGCCTCAGTGCCATATATAATATACCAATATAATATACCATCCTTCGTAGCCACCAGGTTATCTATTGTGATGTCCCGTCCAAGTGTGGCATCTGTTTCTTGGATGTCTATCCAAATCTTAAACTTGGTTAGGTGATCCATCCAGGCAGATGAGCTTAATTCTTGTACAGCTGTCCAGTACTGTCTGGTGTTGGTTTAATTTGCAACACTGGTGTTATAGGGAACAAAAATGTATTGTCTCCACAACCCAGCATGTTTGATTAAAAAGTTTACCTCGGTAAAAGTTTGGTATTTTTACAATAATATTTACACTCTTGCATGGTCATATGCCATAGTATGCACATACTAATCCTCCTAATAACATTATGCAGATCTTAGCATAGAACAAGCATTTTTAAGTTAGAACATCCATAGCTTGCTTCAGAATCCTTGTTGTTATGTTCTCTGGCTTGTTCCTTTGCACGTCTTGATCTCATTGGGTTGTATGGGATTTCTCTCTCCCACGCCAGGACTAGCCCTGGACGGGGCTGTAGCTCCATATCCTTTTTTCTCAATGCCTTCTCCAGGCCCGATTCACTTTTCTTCTCTTTGGCCCCTGGACTGGAGGTAGTGTTGGTGTCGCGGTGTATTCTCCACTGCCCCTGTGTTGCACTCGCTGTGCCTTAATATCAAGAAGGATGAGAGTGGGTGGGCAACCTCTCTCTGGGACACGAGCGGGGGTAGTGGTCCTTTTTTGATCTTGACCTCTTCCGCGAGCCACACCAGACATTTTCCTCTGTCGTAAAACAATGGGTGGAATGTTTGCCAATCTCTGATTTTTATTCCTCTGAAACTGAAAACGCTGAAATATCTCTTGGCTCTTTCTTGCTGTGTGGAATATAGACTCCATGATTCCAACTCTTCGTTACATGTCATTTCTGTGGTAACTGCATATCTCTGAAATAGCACTCCGGCTTGAACTGAGAGTTGATGTACTTCAGATAGAGTTGCCTGTGATTATACACTTTGCCAGTAGATGGTGTCGTGGGCACAGGACGCTTCAAAACCTGAACCCAAGTGAAGCCTCATCTCACCTGAACCACATTCCAAAGCAGTCACGTGACACAGCCGTGTAGAGGCTTCGGAAGTCATAATTTTGGCCCCTCCTCTGAATGAAGCAAGCCTCGAAGCGCTTCATTGAAACGCTCCCTTCTTTGCTCGACACACACTTTGAACATCCCTTAACATCACTACTTGAGGGGGTTTGGACTGAAGAAGACAAACTGTTTAATGTTATATTGAGGAGTTCATTTAGCTGGTAAAGTGCATGCTAAAGAATCTATGTGTAGCTTACGTAATTTTTGTTGTGTTTTACTTTTCATTAAAATCTTGAACGCGAAAGAAAAGCAGGTTTAAGCAGGTTTGTGCTCTTTAAGCACATAAAAAATGTGCTTTAAGAGAAAGGCCTATAGGTAGAGGAGGACAGAAGTTGCCCTGTGAAGATCTAATAGCATTAAGATGACAGGAGCAGACCCTTTAAGCACCGTAGGTTAGCAACAGTGATTTGAATTTGATGTGAGCAGCAATGATTGGTAATGTAGCTCAATGAGCAAGGCTGTGACATATAACCTTCTGGGCTGATTAAAAAGGAGACATATCACTGCATTCTGAAACATCTGTAAAGGTTTCATAGCACAGGCAAGGGGCCTCTTAGAAAGGTGTCACAGTTGTCAAAGCAAGAAACCATGGTCTGTACCAGAATCAGGATGGCTTGTTGGGTTAGGTAAGGCCTGATCTGTCGAATACTGAATAGTGTAAAAGGGACATGAGGGGACAAAGACCATATGAGCTCTAAACTGTTTATGCATTATCGCCATCAGTATGGTAAGATTAGGAACTTCCCACTAGTATATGAACTTTTACTTCAATCATACCTTGATGACCAGGTAGATGTCTGGAGAAGGGTAGGTAACTGAAAAGATGGCAGATCGGGCCAAAGTGGACTGATCCACATGAGGCGTGTGAGATCTTAAAAAATTTCTAAACAGCTCCGAGTTCAGATCACAGTAGAAGTTTTCTGATATCTGAAAAACCAAAGCACAGAGAGGGAAAATGTTAATGTCATTGAGGAATTCACAAACTGAACCTGTGAAGAAATGTTCCAAGACATGTGGTTTCAAAACACAATATAGATCATAAAATAGCATCTGTCCCTTCCATTCTATCGTTTCTCCACTCAGCTCCCAAATGACCTCTGGCTAGAAACTCAGCCATATGTCCTGCTAGGGGCTGGTAATACATGTCATGTGATACTGGAAAGCCATTAAACGCTCTCTCATTCTCTTCCTCTCTGTGCGACAAGATTTGAATCGATTCGTTATGTGAGTCAATGATTCACACCCCTAATAATTACATTTTGAAACTATACAGTTAATTATACGTAAAAATACTGCACAGTAAAAATACACAAAGGTTATGAATAATAGAAAAATATCAATAAGGTGTATTTGTGACAAGATGTTTTTTTTGCATTACCTTCTTCTTCTCCTTGAGGTCATACAGAGCCATCGTGGCAAATATGGGCTCAATGTCAATCTCAAACCTATAAAAAGAGTGAAATTTTTGTATGCCCATTATAGTTATACACATGAACATTGAAATTAAATTTTGTTTGTATGTCATTTCATATTATTATCATATGTGACAAACAAAAATGTAAGTGTGAAATGGCTAAAATTAATATTTTCATGTATGGGAAAAAACTCTATTTGTAACATCAAACAATGATTTTTTTCTCTGACCGAAACAAAACCCAGCTGTAATGGAAAGTTATTTTCGCTCCTACACAATAATAAAGATATATGACAAACTTGATGGCCTGGCATCGGATGAGGATGCGTTCTCCAGTGTGTTCTTTGGGACATTCAGGAATGGGTCGGATCTCCACTGCATCTTCCTGGGACATATTGTTAGGTAAACATTTAAAACTGAGAAAGATAAAAAGGTATGATAATTCAAAAACAATCATTTGACATAAATAATGTCAGCTTTAGGAAAAACAGTAGCTTGTTTTTGTCCATGCAAAAATATATTGTTGTATATATAAAAATGTAGGAATTGCGGAAGTTTGGATTAAAACAAATATTAAACCATTTACACAGCAAGTGTGCGGGTGGTTAGAGTTCTATAACTGTATCCATAACCACATGAGATCAGATTTAAAACAAGTACAAGGGTAACTATTAAGAAGGCTTTGAATGTACATACTGTACATATCATAACAAAAGAAAAGCACCGCACAGTTTATATAAGTGTGTTTTTTAGAAAACATCCTTATAGTACAGTGACAGGCTTTACTGTGCATGTAACTCTGTGTAACTGTGTATTTCTCAGCACGTCAATAAAACAACTCTTCTTCTCTCACCTCATCAGCCGGCGGGTACAGAGCAAACAGTTCTGGGTGTCGATTTCCTAGCCTAGCCTCCTGGTTAAAACGGTCCAACTCCTCATGGCTGCTAAACGCCAGCAGCCCCTCCACTCTCTGGTCTGGATTTAAACACCGAAGATTAAAATCAGAAGAGGCCAGTGTGCGGTCCGTGTCATCGTTCAGCCCAGCCAGAGTGGGAGACTTGACCTAGGGCAAAATATAAAAAAAAACAGTAGTGAGGAAGGCAGCGAGGAGAAACAGAAAGAATGAATTGTGTGTGAGAGGAAAACAAAGGAACTGCAAAAAACAATAAGTTCACTAAAACCCCATTACTCCTCTGAGACTGAGATCTGGATATAAGCTGAATAATACATTAAGCAGCCTTTCAGAGTCAAAGTGAGTAAAATTGAAGCAAAATTATTTTATCCTAAAAGGGATAACAACCCCTAAACTATACTATAATTCTACTGCTGGTTTCAGTGTTTCAGAAACAAACTGAATTACAAATTAAGGTGGCATTAATGTTAACTTAACTCAAAATGTTTGTTTAATGTTTATGTCTTTATCTCAAAGTGAACTGAAGCTTGAAATTGGCTCCTCTGCAGTTGTGATATTGACAAACGTGCATCGAGAGGTCAACCAATGTTATTTGAGATGTCCCAACAGTATAATGGCTTCACTGAGAGCAGCAAAACTCACAATCCGGGAGACGGGGTCAATAAAAAAGCCTGTATACTTTTAGTGCTTTTTTCTGGGCAAAAAGAGAAGTGGGGAGTTGCATTAATTCACAGGAATAAAACAGAAAAAAAGCAGTCATGTGACGTGCAGATGTTTAGAAAAGAAAATGTACAGAAAAAAGAATGGTAGCTTCAGCTGCATTTATTAAGAAAACCTTTCTGCTCCTGTCTATACAGCATAGAACAATAATTTCTTCTTAGCTGTATGTTGCTGTATGTAGCTGTATGTTGAATCAACCACTAAAAACAAACAAAAAAAAACTAAGGAAAGGCCTACAGAGAGAGGACAACAGTAAGGGTAACGTCATCATTCCATACGTCGCAGGGGTTTTTGAGAAACTTAGGCAAATTTCTAATCAGCATCAGATCTGTGAACATTTGAAACCACGTAACATCCTGAGACAGAAACTGGTTCATCCCAAAGACGAGATCCCAAATCACAAGTTATCTGTTGTCTAACGGTCCGGTACCGGCCACCGTGGGTCATTTGGTGCCGTGATACATCCCGCTAAATATTAGGGACGTCACAGGGATGTCAGGAGGATGGGTGTTTGGAATGTGTTATTTTCTCTTTAAGGCGCGCATTTCCTGAATGGAGCAACACCTGTTTTGGATTCGTTCATCAGAGGGATGACGTACTTAAGCACCGCCTCTTCAGGAAGTCAGCACCAGAACGTTGTTTCACTACGGTCCAGGTCGAAACTCATGTGTGACTCCAGTGATCACAGAATCCTTTGCAGATATTATATCGTTAACATGTCTTTTGTTTGTTCGTTCCGCTCAGGATTGTAGGGGTTTACCGGTTCACGGCGGAGTGGAGTTTTTTTTTGAGGTTTTTGGGATATCCACGAGAGTCACTGGAGTTACGCACAGCCACCACGGAGGAGCACGGACACCGCAGCCAAGAAGAGTTTTGGAATTGTTTATTATTTCTCTATCCGAGTTGTTCGGAATAAATTGCATTCGTTTTTTTTCGTTATCACTGTCTATCTGTGTGATCGCATTTGGGTCCAGACTTTGTTTTTACAAGACTCCTACTGACATTGTCACATGCCAGTCAGTGAGTTGCATTGCAATGGTTAAAAAAAATGTATTTGTTTATTTTATTTACACTCCAGCTTGGATTTTTGTTTATGCGCTGCATAGATTGCATAGATCTCCCAGAGAACATGGGAGCAGTGCGCGATTGCGCAGATTTGGGAACATTGTTCACAAGTCACTTTTTCTAAGTCCATGTCAAAACTCAAGTCTTTATGTGTGAGTCTTTGAGGGGCAATGCTAAGTCAAGTCCCAAATCTTCCATCCCAAGTCCAAATCAAGTTTCAAATAGCTGAAAGTTTTCATATTAATACTGCATTGATGTGTTGTTTTGGATTAAAAGTATGTACTGTATTATAGGCCTATAATATGTTATTGCACACTACACCATCAAAATTGTTTAAAACAATGTACTATGCATGTGTAATGTGAAGTAACATCACAAAAGCTTTAAGCTTGAACAATGTATTTTGTGAATACTACAGGATACATACGGATTGATTTGCGGATGTGGTCTTGTCCTTTTACCTTTTACCAACTGAAAATAATAAATTGGAAAATGAAAATATAACACTGAGTACTGTATGCACGGCACTGTACTACAGTATAGGGCTATAATATATTATTGCACACTGCACCATCAAAGTTGATCCAAACAATGCACTATGAATGTGCAATGTTATGAAACATCTCAAAAACTTGTTTAAACTTGAACAATGCTTTTTGTGAATACCACAGGATACATAGAGGCTTATTTGTGTACGTGGTCTTATCCTTTACCAACTAAAATTACTTAACTAAGGGAAATAACATTAACACAATTATATAAAAATAATAAATAAAATAAGTCTGCAAAGGTGACCAGCACATCTACACATCTGTGGCAACATTATTGAACATTATGTCCTGGGAAGGAGTTTAGACGACAGAATTGCATTTCAAAAGCATTAATTCTGATAGTGTCTTTGCACTAAGTTTGGCATACTGTAGTGGAATAAACTCAATTTACAATTCTAGCATCTGAACAGCGTTTTAGACTAAGAAATCATATGCATTTCCATTTCTGTTATGTCAGTGACAACATTAGTCAAAACCAGGGGTTGGCAACCTTTTACACCCAAAGAGCCATTTGGCACCAGTTTCCACGTAAAATAAAACACTGGGAGCTGCAAATATTTTTTGTATCTAAAATGAAGATACCTTATTGTTACCTTTACTTTTATAGTTTGTTTTTTTTTACATTTACCCTTTGCATAAACAACCATAGTGTGTTTTTTTCTTTGTTTTGCAACATGGTTACCTAATAAATCTCCCCCAATCAGTTCTGTTCAGCCCAAGTCAAAACTGTTATTGTGCCGTTGGTATAAAGTTGAACAAAGTAGCTTTAACAATTTAACCATGTTCTTTAGATCTAATGAAGATGACAGAGAACAGTGTAAAGGACACGTGACCTTATTGTTGAAATCAGATTGGAGTGTTTATCTGTGTCTCATCTTTGTTCTTTTCATGACCAGATTTCACTGTAGTGACACAATCCCATTTCTAAACCTGCTGATAGACACGAATGTTGAACTGAAGTTAACAAATATAAATAAAAAACTTATAGTTAACGTGATTTTGAGTATGACAACCAACTACTGTCCTTTATTGCAGTTTTTCTAAGTCTGTTCATAGTAGTGAGTCATGCAGTTCAGACATTCAGACATTACAGACACTCAGACATTTGCTCCTTGCTGAAAAAAAAAAAATCAAGGTAATATTACTGAACCCCCTGCCCGCTCTTCCCTCCTTTGCTATGACGGTGGGAAGGGGGAAGAGCGCTCGGTTTCGGCAGTCTCCGTATGCACGCTCCACGACTGCTCGTATCGTGAAATCACTTCGCCTTCCCACCGGACGTTTTAACATCCTCGCTTCAAACTGGGGGTGAATGGAACTTCTTCTGAACCACTGCGCACAATAATACACTTTCAATTAATACATACATTTAATAAATACAATTATGCTCTATGTGGCTTGGGAAAATAATTGTATTTTTACAGCATAAGGACGAAAAGAGACAAAATGTGACGCATGTGACTCCGGAGCCGCAACACTGAAGTTGCAGGTTGCAGACCCCTGTTTTGGGCACTAAAAATATTTAAAACGTTTTATTTTAATGTTACAAGTTTACTATAATCTTCACATTCCGAATTATGTTTTAAAATGAACAAACTAAAATGTAATATTTAAAATTTTAAATTAATTTAAAAGTCACAGAGAGCCACAACAGAAGGATGAAAGAGCCACACATGGCTCCGGAGCCACCGGTTGCCGACCCCGGTCTAAACTAAAAAAGCCATTCATACATAGAATTAACATTAGGCTCAATACACGCAGGCTGCTACTTGTCGCTAGATGTAGAGGCCTGAAGTATAAAATAAAACGGTAACGTCAGGGGAGGGGAACTATAAAACTAGCCAAGAGACTATAACTGTGGCTGAATTAGTTTGCTAACGGTAACGTTATCTTCCCACACATGCCCAGTTTCCCTTTGCCCACTGACCTATCCTTGTGTGTTCTGAGGTGCCTGAGAAAGTTCGACGATCTTGATCCAGCATCATTTATCTTAACGCCACACTCCTTACAAGTAGCCGTCCGCTTACTGGAAGTCTTTATAAGCAAATGCAATGACAAAAGGAATCGCTTCAGTCTGGCTTGCCATTGCCATGGTCACTGTGATATGAAACCTAAACTTTAGGCAGCATGCATGCGTTACAAACCTTAGCGTGCCATAAGGGAGTAAACTACTTCTGCCTGCGATATTTATATATCGCTGGGACTTTATTCACAACTCGTGAGTCATAACACTGAATTCCGAGTCAAGTCATGAGTCTTACACAGCGAGTCTCAAGTCTTTGTTTGTGCGACTTAAGTGCGACTCGACTCTGAGTCTCAGACTTGAGTCCCCATGTCTGATGCATCCAAGACCAAGTTTGAGGGAAAGGCATGAGTCTTGCCTCAACCCTGTTGTTGCTTTATGGAACCATCCCATTCAGATGCCAGGGCTATTCTCAATGCATATACAAACATATAACATATTAAGTTATGGATCAGGAACCCATGGTCCATGGCCTATTAGCTAGATACAGCTTTGTTTTGCATCCAGTTGGCTCTCTAATACATTTTAACTGGCATTCCAAAACAGAATAAGGTAATAAATAATTGATAAAAGTAAAATAAGAAAAAAGAATGATTAACCTCTTTACACATTAACCAACCATAAGAACAATAGAGCCCAACAGTAATCCCAATGGGTGTTGCATTCAATGACCATATGATAAAGACATTTCTTACATCGCGTGTACCAAAGTGTTTATAATTCCGTTACACATTATAATCCATACATTCACACCGGAACATATATATATATATCAGAACATCCACAAATATTGCATAAATGCGATCGTACGTTACACTATCATACATTTACACTGGAGCCAATTATATCAAAACAACCACAAATATAGCATAAATGCTATCAACATTATCTACTTTTTAAAAACTTTTTGAACTTTTGCTTAATACTCAGTGTAATTACTTGTACTCTAAAAATATTGGTTTTGTTTGAAATGCACACATTTAGTTCTTTTCACAGCTAAAATATCGCATGGCTCTCATGAACAGACATTTTAAAATGCTTAATTTATTTTGCTCTCCCTGCTAAATGATTCCCAACTCCTGTTATAAGTATTGTTAAACAATGGCTTTTTTCTTTCTTTATCTTTTGCTCACTGTGAGGTTGGGGCAGTGGTTAGCGCACAGCTGCAGCTGAGAAAGCAGGTGAGTGGCAAGGCTGTTGCTGCACTGTGCGCAGGTGTTCACATTTCCACTAAATGTTCCTCTCCTCTCATAAGTAGGAGCTGGGTTCACAGGAGGAAGAGAGGAAGCACAAACAAACAAAAACCCATTTTGTGCTGAACTGAACCAAGCGAAGGTTCAACTCAGTATTCGGAGGCTGACAGAGCCATACAGCCGGGCAACTGTTAAGCTGTAGAAGAATAAAACTGTGTGTTGAACTGTGAATCTGAGTGATTGGTGTTCACAGGACTCACTGATTTTCACACTCACTTTATAGCATTACATTAGACCTCTTGTGATAGTAATGAAGATCTTTTGGTTCAAGTGAGTAACCACCACAGGCAAATTATGAGAGGGAGGGGTAAAGGGTTTTTATTAGTGATGTTCTTAGTATTAACTAGAGAAGTGGAATGGTACTGCCTGGGACTTGGATTGGTCCGGAACCTGGACACTTCAGTACAAAGTTACTTTAGAAACTTGGCATTTGCCAAAAAAAAAAAGTGGCAGGAACTAAACTAATTGAAAGAAAGAGATTGTGTTTTGTTCAGTGATCCAGCGGCACAGTGTGTGAGGAATAACAAAACAGTGTTGTGTTCAGCCTGAATACACCCCCACCATCCTTTTCAACTCACTCCTCTCTCCCATCCCACATTTCATGCTCCCCCACACACCCTCACTTTGTGCCCTCTTTAAAAGGGACATTTGAAGTGCATTCCAGAAAGTATGCTTCACTAATAGCGGAGCTTTCCCAGATTAAGCATTTTAAAGGATCAAGTGGAAATTAATTACAATTTCCATCGAAAACATGAGTGACATTATTTGATGTCTGTTCAATACCAACATATCCATTATATTTATTTAATTTTGTACAGAGTCCATTTGCCCTCAGAAGGGGGCTGATTCCTTGATTTAATTGATATAACTTAATCTAAGTGAGTAGAACATATAGAGTACTACACAGGATTAAATGGCTTAAATTCAGTTTCTGGATGGTACAAAGGGCCAGATTTGGTCCCCAGGCCATCAGTTTTTCAGTTCCAAGAATTATTGAGTTTGATTCCACTGATATAGAGGTTGAAAAGGTTTCAGTCTTTAAGTAGTAACCTACTGTTTTTTGCTGGTTTTGCGACTGGAAATCCGACTCAAAGGTCTGTTTCTGTAGTAGTTTGTGTAGCCCAGCACACTCTGAATAGAGGCTCCATCCATCGCCCTGACACCTTTAAACAGGGACACAGCAAAGGCAAACAAGTATGGTTACAACTGATACACTTTAATCAATGTAGATAACAGCATAAACCGGCTTTATGCAAAAGCACAGTCAGAAAGAGTGACTGCCCTCGCACTACAATACAGCAGACATTCAATGCCATTTTAATGTTTATCAGCTTCTCTCAGGCATTTTGAGTCTTGCCTGACAAACACATAGAACTTGGACTGAACAGTTGGCATCTGCTGATAAAACCAAATAGATGTTGGATGAAAGAATCACATATCATTTACATTTGTAGAAGTGTTTGTTTTAAGATTAATTAAAGATTAAATTCCTTTTTTGTCATTGTGACGTTGTGATTCAAACCCCAACGCACAACGAAATTTGGCCTCTGCATTTAACCCATCATCAAAGTGAGCAGTGAGCAGCTAATGAGCGCCCGGGGAGCAGTGCGTAGGGATGATACCATGCTCAGGGTATCTCAGCGGTAACTTGGTGGTAGGGGGATTTGAACCGGGGACCTTGCGGACCCAAGTCCGCTTCCTTAACCACTAGGCCACTGCCCTAGTTTTAACATGTTTCATCATAGTCTTTTGTTAGAACAAAGTTTTATTTAGAAGTTTTATTTACAAAAAATGGTACAAAGCTCTAAACAAGAACAACAGTACCTCCGAGAGACCACAAGCCAGGGTTGAGTGTAGCTCTTCACACAGTCTCTGACATAAGGATCCAGCTCAACTCTAAAAGGAATAAAGACTAAAATGAGGTAACCAAGAAAATATGTGATCAGCAGGGAAACATTAAAAGATGAAGTCAGAGAGGATTTTCAATACCACATTTATTGTTGATATTGGTCTGTTGACTTAAACACCATTTTCTGGTCAAACATCAATATACTGCTAACAGTATTTAAATGTTTAAATGGCCTTGGGCCTTCATATCTGACAGACCCCACCATACTGTGAAAAACCCGCGGACTCTTAGGTCCTCCACCTACACCATGCTAAACACCCCAACAGTGAGGCATCTTTTCTGTTTCGCGGCCCACCAATTTGGGATATCTACCAGTGGGCATCATGCAAAGTTTGTTGACATATTTAAAAGCAGGGTGAAGACTCACCCTGTACTTGCACATGTAAATCTCATTGCATATGTGTGCTGCTGTAAACACACACACACACACACACACACACACATATACACAGTATACATATAGATACAGTACATATACAGGGTATATACAGTGTATATATTATATACAGTATATATATATATATATATATTTATTAGGGGTGTTAAAATTAATCATTTTGGATCAGTTATTCATCTGCGACCTACACGATCCGAGTGCACTGGTCCAAAAATATACCAGTGCACTTTGTATACATATATACAAATATGTATATATATATATACATATATATATATATATATGTATATATGTATATACACACATTCATATATACATATATATACACATACAGTATATATGACATACCAGTGGTATGGAAGTGCTGTGGGAAAAATGAGGTTGTTTTAGAGACAGACAAGATGCCTGATGAGTGGAGGTAAAGCTTTCTTGTGCCAACTTACAAGAAGGGTGATGTGCAGAGTTGTAACAATTAAAGAGAGATAAAGTTGGTGAGTCATACGATGAAGAATTGGAAAAGAGTAGATAGATAGATAGATAGATAGATAGATCACTTTATTCATCCCCGGAGGGAAATTGGGTATCTGGTAGCTGAGGCTAGGTTCAGGATAGAGCTAGAGATGTGTATACAGTATAGTATAGTATAGTTTATTATATATAGTATAATATATAATATATAATATATAGTATAGTTTATGCCTAGAAAGAATACCACAGATGTATATTTGCCTTGAGGATGTTGATGGAGAAGTAGAGAAAAGGTCAGAAGCAGCTGCATTGTGTGGCAGAGTGCCAAGGGAAGAATCGCAGTAAAGAGTGGCAGAGAAGTATGTTAGATTGTTGCAGGATATGTATCAGAACAGTACAAGGTGTGCTGTTGGAAGGACAGAGCACTCTAAGGTGGAGGTGGGATTTTATCAAGGATCGGCCCTGAGCCCCTTCTTGTTGGTTTTGGTGATGGACAGATGCAATGAAAGTAGGCAACAACTAGAAAAGAGTCTAGAGAGGTGGAGGTTTGCACTAGAGAGAAGAGGAATGAAGGTCAGTCATAGCAATACAGAGTACATGTGTGTAAATGAAAGGTGGAGTGGTGAGATTACAAGGTGCAGAAGTGGTAAAGGTGCAAGAGTTTAGATACTTGGGATCAACTGTTCAGAGCAGTGGAGATGGTGGTAGAGAGGTGAAGAATAGAGTACAGGCAGGATGGAACAATTGGAGAAAGGCAACAGGAGTGATTTCTTATAAAAGACTGTGAGTTAAGGTAAAGGTAAAAGGTTTACAAGACAGTTGCAAGTCCATAATTAACTAATTATGAGTTTACACAACTTTTCTCTTCTCTACTTCAAATATATACAGTGGGGAAAAACATTAGGACAACCAATTAGATCTGCTAATAAAACAACAACTGAATAATAATGTAGACAGACAGACAGACAGAATTTTATTAATCCCTCGCGAGTAGCCTTCAGGAAATTATGGCACAATGTTATGTAACACATGTAATGATTTTTGAACAAATTATTAGGTTTCTTGTTCACTTTGGTATGGAAAATGTTGAGGACTGACATTTTGAAACAGTGTTGTTAACTTTACTTGTAAAAATTAAGAAAATAAAGTTTAATTGTTGGTGTCTGTTAAATGCAGCTGCAACTGGTGAAATATGAAACATGTTATTTTCTGATGATGAATAGGAATAATTGTTGCACGTTTGTTGATAATCATTATTATTGTACATTTATTTTACAGCCCACATTCTCTCTTTGTCAGGTTTTATTTTAGGCAGGTCAAAAGAGAGAGATGACCCTTGATCTTACATATCAGTGTCAAATGACCCTATAAAAACTATTATTTTCTATCTAAGGAAATAACCGAATTGTTAAATTATTAAAAACAAAGACATTTTAATAAATCTGTTATATAACGTCTGTTTTTAGTTTTTACTGTCTATTGCACCATTCTATCTCAATATGTTTAATTTCCTTCAACTCACCCTTCCTCAGGAACAGAGAACCTGACAGTGCGGCACTCCCGGTCCACCTGCTCCACTTTGAGATCATCGTCTGGAAAGTCTCCCAGCTCCTGCATCAGAGCTAAGTCTCCACTTTGTAGCTGAGACATCAAAAACTCCTCCAAGTCAAGGGGCTCTACAGCATCATACGACTGGGGCTGAATAGGAACCAGTAAGAAAAAAAGATTAAGATTATTTATGAAAAAAATAAACCCCGAGCATAAGTGAACCTTTTGTCCAAACTTGAGTCATGCTTTTGCCATCTCACCCCTCAGCATTGACGGAGCAGGAATAAAAGCATACGCATAAATAGAAACCCGCACAAAGGGATCCTCAACAGAGTTATATTTTATTATTCACTGTACGATCTGTTTTTAAGCAATTTGCTCTCCAGAGTCTACTCCCAATAAAAATGTGTAATAATCACTTTAAGGTAGATATTGTTTAACATCTCTGAAAAGGGTTTCAAAACGCATTATTAAATCAACTCTGTAATTCCCATTGGAGAGCAAGAAGTATACAGAGGAAACCTTTTTGTTATTTATAAAGTCAGCTCTCCCTCCAAGACTACATTGCTGACAAGATGCAGAGTTTCTCTATTAAACAATTTTAAAATTCCCGCCTTTTGTTGGAAGCAACACCTTTCAATATAAAGAGCAGGGTTAACCTAAAGTAAACCTAATTCATTATGTTTGTCTCTATGAGAAACAGTGCTGTACTCAGACACGCATCACACCTCATTATGTTTGCTATGGATGCTTACAAATACAAATGAATGCAAATCTATGCATGCCTACAATCGGTGTCAACTGCTCAGTGGAGTTCTAATAAACAATTTAAAACCAACTACAACAGCAAATGACAAAATAAAAAACAGAACAGAGCATAACCAGGACTAGGAATATGTGATTTGTTGCTTATATAAACAGCATTTTCAGTCAGTTATTTGTACAACAAGTACACCAAAACTACTCTGACCACCATTGTTAAATAACACAAGACACAAACTTTAAGCCATTTTGCAGATGAGTTAAATCAGTTAACAAACTAATATTATTTGTTACTCAGCTACTTACCCAGTTGAAAAAAAGCAGATTGAAAAAGGAAGTACACAAAATGGCGCACTGCGGATATCGAAACCTGTTGTCTACACCTAGTGGCACTCAGTCTTTTTGCTTCAAACTAAACCCCCATCCAGTTCACCAGTTTCCTTCCTCCAGATGTTAACATCTCAGATATTGACAAGTAACCAACAAATTTCAACAAAGGTTTTTTGTAAAAAAAAAAACTGCTGCAAGCTGATGCAGAGTATTTTACATGGTCTATGAACATCTAGGCAAATGTTTGAACAAGGTAACAACAACGGCTTTAAAAGGAAGTTATTTCAACAGACCGGAAGAGACAGTTCATACAAGAGGAATAAATGTACTTCTTACACTCAGGGTGGAGCCACTATCAAATACATTTGAGGGACATTTTCTAATAGTTCTTTTATTTTTCTGTTAATGCTGCTGTAGTGTCAGCATCTATCTTAACCAACTTTACTTATGTTTTAATCAATAACCACACATGGCTAATTTTGATGTTTTCCAACCAAATAATGTAAAGATTTTCTTTTGTCATATTTTTCAATGATGATTTATGTTTTTGATTTATTAATTATGACTAACTAAGGAATAAATAAGCATTAAGCCATAATAAGCCTTGGACAGCTCTACAAACTAATCTTAAAGCAACAAGCAGCTGTTTTAGTTACACATATTATTCAAATATTTCAGGCTCCACTATTTTTGACACAGCGTACAATATATAATAAGATAATACTTATATTTTTACAAATGAATCATTTATTTTTAGCATGATGTGACATCTCAGCTATAATCACAGACACCCCTCCCTAGATTTATGAGGAGAGAGTCCAAATTACGAGATGGGGATTTTTATTTGAAGTTATTACTTGCATAGTTTTACAAATGCTCATAATAAACACACAATAAATAATGAGTTACGATTAAGAAATAAAAATAACAATTCACCTCTTTGTCATAGTTAATCATGTTGGTAAAGGTGAGATTTGGAGAAAGTCAGAAATATGTCAAAGTTGCTGAGACTGAAAATGGCCACCATGACTTTGACACATTTGTTCAGAAAGGTTGGTGTCCTATTACAGCCCAGCATGTTCCTGAAAAATCCATAGGTAAGACTTCAATGTTCATATTTCTACATAATGCAAAATTAAATCTAAATAAAAGACAAAAATCAGTAGTTTCAGTAGCCAAAATCAGCTAGTTAACAACAGTCAACAATAAAATATTTGGGGAATTTTAGTGGCAATGTCATGTCTTCCAGGAGGAGCCCACCAGTCTCTGTGCGAACTAAATACTTCCGGCATCATCACTCTACTTCCCAGCCTCAAAGACCAAGGATATGTACGTTTGTCAATAAATGAATGTTATATTTAAACTCATGCAATTATCATGTGTTCTAAACTTGCTCAATGATTAATTGTTTTTAAATGAAACACTTCTATGGTGCACAGAATGGATCTGGATACTTGGCCTGGAGAATAAAGACGGTTCAACGAAACACTGCAACTCATTCCGCTGAGCATTCCACCGACACAACAAATCAAGAAAGTCCCAAGAGAAAGGGGAAGACTCTTGCACTGATAGATAATTGCATGCTTTTATGTGGTGTGTTTGATAGAAATAAAAATCTGTTTTGACCTGCAATTGTGTGGTTTTCTAGTTCAAGTGACATGTATTACTTTTGGAAATAGCATGGTATTGTTTTTAGTAGCATTTTCTTAGTAAGTCAAATATAAAAGTTGATCGTGTTAAGTTTTGACACTACACACTAGTGTTAGTGAATTCTACACGCATTTGTGTTAAATTTCAACTCCTGAGAGTGTTATTTTAACTCTTTTAACTTTTAACACTTTTAACTTTTTCAAAAGAGTCTCACACTAGTGTGGACACTTATAGACACTTTAAAAGTGTTGAATTGGACTCGCTCGGAGTTGAATTGACACTTTCAAATTGCTGTGTGATTTTCTAGTAAGGGTGTGAATCTTTGACTCACATAACGATCCGATTCAAATCTCGATTCACAGGCTACAATCCAATTCAGGAACGATTCATAAATATTAAACCATTCGGTTCAGCTCGATCTGATTCGGTTTCAGTTTAATTCAATTAAAATGGACAACTGAACTCCAAAGTGCTTCATGTTACTGAGAAGAAAAGGATGAAAAACAGAAATTAAATTTTAAAGTAGTACACATTTGTTTATTTAGTGACGAACAGACAATATACTTTATAATTAGGAAAGTTTTGCAGCTTCATTTGTGATCTTTTGAATTGCATTTAAAAAAAAATCTGTTTTACACAATTTGTCAAAATGGCCTTTTAAGGAGAGCTGTGAATATTAATAATATTAAACCAAGATATTTATACTGATTGACAATTTGATTGACACTTGAGTTATTTTAGTGAAATACATGCCTACAGAAAGGTTTAGCTATAGACAGCGCCCTGTAGCAAGATTGTCTACTAGATAATATGTTTTACAATATACAAAGTGATAGATTTCGTTCTTGCCTTGGACCATGCTGAGTTATTGCAGAATTGTGGTTGGAAAAACTTTTGTATTACTGTATATTTGTTGTATACTGTCCACTCCTCTGACTGCTGGCCAATCATGCCGTGCTACGTCTTGACGTCATTGTCACCCACATCAGTACCGGGCAGTTGGTGGCCTAATGGTTAAGGAAGCGGACATGGGTCTGCAATGCCCCCGGTTCGAATCCCCCTACCGCCAAGAGACCACTGAGTCCCTGTGCATGGCACCGTCCCCACTCACAGCTCCCCGCGCGCTCATAGCTGCCCACTGTTCATTATGGTGATGGGTTAAATACAGACGTCGCATTTCGTTGTGTGCAGTGGAGTGAATCACAATGACAAGGAGTTTCCTTTCCTTTCCCAATATGCCGTCTTACCGGGTGATTGCTAAGGTTTGTTGTACCTCCAGTGTATTTGATTGTTGCTCTGCAGAGTAAACAAATTGTGTTGCTTTTATCTATCTTCTCATCCTTGTTGAAAATAACAAATGATGTCCAAATCTTCGATTTTAAATGAGAAATGCTGTAAATTTAATCTGTGTTGTCTGCCATGTTGCTAAGAACAGAGTAATACCCCACTACCTGCACTCCAATCAAATCAGCCGCTGTAACAGTTTACACACCCCAAGTGGCACAACCTGTAATAGCCAAAATGCGGAGTAATTTACAAAATTCAATATTATTCTGTAGCTTAGACATTAGTGGAGGGAAGTTATACTTAAAAAGCAACAAGCAATGCCTTGTGACTCTAATCCCTAAGTATGTAAATTCTTGCGGTGACATCTTAAAGGGGAACCTCTGCAAGGCTGAAATATCATGGGTTTTTAAAGGCATTAATTCACTTTTTGACCAGTTTGTCCTATACCCTGAAAAACCTTCCAAAGTGGGATATTACATCTAATATGACCATAGACATCTAATATGGTGTTGGAGATAAAGGTTTAGTCACATACAATAGTATATTATCTGCATATAGGGAAATATTGCTTAATCTGTTATTTACTCCATATCCCTATATGCAGGATTCAGATCTAATTATCTGTGCCAGGGATTCAATGGCCAGGGCAAATAGTAAAGGTGACAAGGCACAGCCCTGTCTAGTGACTGTGTAACAAAAAAGTGTCACACAGAAGTAGGGAAGAAAAAGCATCCCATTGGTTAAAGGTCTGTCACTGGGTTTATTGTACAAAACCATCAGCTCCTATTTTTTTTTTTAAAACAGTCACCAATTTTGTATCTTCCCAGATCAGAAAATAGAAAAACTGGACCACGGTTAGACTAATGCGCATTCGCTCCCTTATTGTGTGTGAATGCAAAGCGGGTATCGAATGCGCAGCAAATACCAAATTAAGCTGAATGTGAATGCAAAGTGAATCGAATGTGGGTTAGTTAATACAGGATCGAATCCCGAATTAACTACTTCGGTATTCGATTCTGAATTGAATGAGAAAACGGTAAGAGACTCGCCATCCTTTTTCAGACATGTCCTTGCTCAGACTCCTGATATCTCCCAGACTACTATACTTAAAATAATATTAATTATAAATAATTATTAACTCTTTTGACTGCCAAAAAATGTCCGTTTTATAAAAAAGTCGTGTTGACTGCCTAAAACGGCGGGGAGTGTGGTGTGAGTAAAATGGCGAAGCGGTTCTGTGAAAAAAATGGCATAAATTAAAAATATTTGAGTTTATTAACTCATTGACTGCCAGCCATTCTGCCGCAACACCTCCTCCATCATCCTGCCTCGCAAGCTTTCCACTACCAGACAAGCTCTATGCCAGTGCTAGCTGCTTGTAATTTTTTTCACAGAACCGCTTCGCCATTTTACTCACACCACACTCCCCGCCGTTTTAGGCAGTCAACACGACTTTTTTATAAAACAGACGTTTTTTGAAGGTCAAAAGAGTTAATAATTATTTATAATTAATATTATTTTAAGTCCAATAAATGGAAACGTCGCCAAGGATATACTTGCGTGGAAATATGAAAACTTGTGCAGTATAGCTTTTAGGATTTCAGTACATTTTACATTTTTTATCAAGCCATTTAAGAGTTATCAGAAAAAGCGTCCTATTGTGTCATTGCTCACCAGAGTTGGGAGTTTTAACAAAGTTTCACAAATGTTCTTAACCCATACGTACAGGTTATGCCATGCTATACCATGTTTTAATTACAACAATAGATTTAAAAATAATCAGTCAAAGCAACTAGGGTGCTGTAGCTGTCATGCAACAGACCAGCAAACAAAACTAATCTACCTGAAATCACGTAGGTTTCTGAAGAAGTTAGTCACAGTTGGATATTAATTAGTCAAATCTACAGAAAACCTGTAGGTAAAGTGCTACTACCAATAGCACAGTTAGTAACTGCGTACTGCATTAAAAACTTTGCACACAGTTATGCAGACAGTTTTATTTAGAGGCCTTTTATTTGTAAATGTAGGTTTCCTTCTGTGAGCTGATCACAGCTCTCACCCACCACACAATATTCCCTTGGGATTGTTTGGTCACATTAAATTGAAAAGCTGGTAGAAAACTGAAGCATAAATGTTTCAACATTTGAAAACATTCTCACATGCATACGTTCCCATCATGCCATGTGTTTTTGAAGGACTTATTAATGAAATAAAATAAGACAAAACTCACCACAGTGATGCAGGTTGAGGCTGAACCGTTGGAGTTGGACCTGCTGTGATAGACGCTATAGTTTCCATACTGACGTCTGACCTCTGCAGAGGAGTGTCTGTAACCAGGCACATACAAAACACATTAGACAGTGGTGGTGGAAACTAATAACACTGTTGTAGAATTATGTTGTCTGTCTGTATACAATGTTCTATCATTGCATATATGTTTACAGACACCCAGTGACGTGCGGTCAGAGGAGGCAGGTGAGGCAGAGCCTCCCCTGTCATGAATAAAAATACAAAATTAAAAATAAATTAAATCGTGATATTTATATGGTGCTAAAGTTCTTTTTCATTTAATGTTAGATTTAACTTCAACATTTTTGGAATTGTTTTTAAAAATCGCTGAATTTTCACCCTCTTCCATGAACCAACACCTTAACGTGGTGGAGGGGTTTGAACATCCGCCAAGCCCGAAGAAAAGATGTGGACCCAACTCCACATTCATGTGGACACACCACCCGCAGGAAGGCCCACAAGGGGCCGGTGCCGTGTGATTTGGGCGGCAGTCGTGGGCGGGGACCCTGGCTGCCCAATCCCCGGACAACCACTCTGGCTATGGGGACATGGAATGTCACCTCACTGGGAGGAAAGGAGCTTACGCTGGTGCGGGAGGCTGCGCAATACCGACTAGATATAGTCGGGCTCGCCTCCACACATAGTTTGGGTTCTGGGACCCAACTCCTTGAGAGAGCCTGGACTCTCATCTACTCGGGAGTTTCCAACGGTGAGAGGCGACAAGGTGGAATAGGCTTGCTTATGCTTATGTACATCAGTGCAGTTGGCACCAGTACACCCTAGGACGGAGGTTAATGATCGACTTAGTAGTTGTGTCATCTGACCTCCAGTCGTATGTTTTGGACACTCGGGTGAAGAGAAGAGCTAAGCTGTCAACTGATCACCACCTGGTAGTGAGTTGGCTTCGCTTACGAAGAGCAAAACTGGACAGACCTGGCAGACCCAAGCGTATCATGAGGGTTTGTTGGGAACGTCTGGCGGAACCCCCTGTGAGGGAGGCCTTTAACTCCTACCTCCGGGAGAACTTTGAACAGGTTCTGAGGGAGTGGGAAGACATTGAGTCTGAATGGACCAAGTTTTCCTCCTTCATTGTCAAGCAGCTGTTCGAAGCTGTGGACGTAAAGCAAGCAGCAAACATCGCGTGGCATTCAAGGTCGGTACCTCTGGAGTGGCAAACTGGGGTGGTGGTCCCTATTTTTAAAAAGGGGGACCAGAGGGTGTGCTCCAACTATCGGGGGATCACACTCCTCAGCCCCCCGGGAAAGTTTAATCCAGGGTATTGGCCAATAATAGAACCTCGGATTCAAGAGGAACAATGCGGTTTTCGTCCTGGTCGTGGAACACTGGACCAGCTTTACACCCTCCAGAGAGTTCTTGAGGGATCATGGGAGTTTGCCCAACCAGTCCACAAGTGTTTTGTGGACCTGGAGAAGGTTTTCGACCGGGTTCCTCGAGGAGTCTTTTGGAGGGTACTCAGGAAGTACGGGGTTGGAGGCCTTTTGCTAAGAGCTGTCCAGTCCCTGTATGAAAGGAGCAGGAGCTTGGTTCGCATTGCCGGTAATAAGTTGGATCTGTTCCCAGTGCATGTTGGGCTATGGCCAACATGCCGTCCTTTGTCACCGGTTCTGTTAATCACTTTTATGGACAGAATTTCTAGGAGCAGTCAGGTGTCAGGCATAGGACACGCTGGAGTGACTGTTGCCCTGCTGGCCTGAAAACGCCTTGGGATCCTCCCAGATGAGCTGGAGGAAGTGTCTAGGGAGAGGGAAGTTTGGGTATCTCTTCTCCGAATGTTGCCCCCGTGACCTGGCTCCGGATAAACGGATGAAGATGGATGGATGAATTTTCACCTTTACTGTTCAAATACTGAGGAGACGAGCTCTGATGCTAAGCCTCACGGGATTGTGCAATCACTATGCTGTGTATGCACGGTCTCCAGAGAGACAATTCTGCCGTCCCTCCTCATGTTGATATTAAAAATGTTTCAACACTTATACCATATGAATACCGTGTAATTATTTCAGCTTGTGTATATAATGCAAGGTGTTTATTTTTGATTATCAACAACCGTCTGTGTGTAACATGTTACAGTGCTGAGCGGACAGAAACCCACTACACAGAGCTGCAAAGGTAGGCCTGTAGTTCCCTGCCCTACTGGCAGGGGTTGATAGTGATCCCATTGATTCTTCCTGTAAACAGCAAACAGCAAGTCAAGAGCATCTAACGAGTATTTTCCCTCTTTACTTGCCCTTATTTCAAAATGGAGGATTACATATCTAAATTGAAAGAATTCTCTAAACTGGACTTTCAATCGAAGCAGGAGATACTAATCAAAGGACGACCAATACGGAAGCTGAAAGGTTTGCTTCAGACTATTTGATCAACGCTATTCAGACAGACTGGGATACACTTTGTAAAACTAAAGGCGGATCTCGTTGGACTAAAGTGTGGGACAGATGTAGATCACCTGGACGGCTTCTCAGCTTTTTGGCCGAGAAGAAACTGTTCCTGAGGCGTCAATGTTCCTCTAGCTAGTTGATGCTCCCTGTACCAGTGACTACAGCATTGGAGGCACGGTCATTCTCGGATAAGACAGACCAGACCAATACAGACAGTCTTTTCTTGCACTGATCTCCATTGAGTCAGGAAGACTTGTAAACTAAATAAAAGAAGAAGAACTTTTACAGACGAGTCATCGATGCCTTTATTCTGAAGGAGCGGCATATGGTCTTCATTTATAACTATTGGTAAGATGTTAATAGTTTTAAAAAGTTTTTTCTATGTTACAGTTTGTATATATAACCAATACTGATGTTTTGTAACAAAACACATTAAATATTGCCAACCAATTGTTAAATAAACTGCTCTGTAGTGTTCATATATTTGTAAATATAACTGTGATGACGTCATCGTCATGAGGCAAGAACCTCACTGCACGTCACTGCAGACACCATAATAGTGGAAATGTCACTGAATCAAGGTGGTGTTTTGAAAAAGATTAAAACAGCTAATCCATTTAGGTGTCTATTAGCATAACGTGAATTGTAAACTATAAAACTAAATATGTCAATCAATCAATCAATCCATCAATATCTTCTGCAAAAGCCATTTCAACTTCACTCTATTTTGTTCACTACATGGAGATTTTAATTTTATTTTATTTACTAAAGGTGTTTATTGTGTTGTCAAAATTGTTTATGGTACTTTGCATTTTCTGGAAATGTCATGGCTTCTATGCCTCTTGTTAAGTGTGAGGACAGAGACTGCAGCAAGTAGGTCACATGCCAAAAGCTTTCACTGTGGTCAATCAGTCTATGTGGTCATAGAGGCAACTGTCTTGTCCCTAAATACCACCTCATTAACACCCAAGCACAAGAATACATGTCAAAAATGTTCAAGCTAAATGTTCACATTTGCCATAGAAAGAATGTCCTTAAAAAGTAAAAACTATCAGCTTGATGTAAACAACAGAGCACCGGATAGATAGATAGATAGATATATCGATAGATCAATAGATTGTATAATATATGTACAGTATGGACCAGAGCTGCTTAAAAAGTTAAGTCCTGAGTGAGGCTCAAAAAGGTTAGAAAATAAACTTTTTGATCAATGAAATGCAAAGAAGAGCAATGCCAAGGTTTGCAAAAGACCCTAATGAGTTGACTATAATTACTGTAGTACGGTCATCTTATCAGATTAGCTTTGAGCATGTTTGGCAATAACCATCCTTGTGTCCAGTGCCTCTGTTAAACACTCATTGTCAGCCTCAAAACGTCTAAACATGTACGGCAGGAATACTGGACTGGACAGACGCCGCTTTTAACTTTAGCCTCCATATCCATTGAAACAGACTCGCTGATGGATCTGAAACGCAAAGATAAATTGTTCGACAGAGTCATTGAAGTCTTTATGAAGAAAAAAAGAAGGATTGATTTATTATACTTAAATAACGAGGCACAGTACGGATCCACGTTGGTGAGTGCAAACATTTTATTATTATTTTAATAGGTTTTGTCATGTTATTAGTTGTAAAATAATTTGTAATAGAGTTAAATTAAAGAAAATGTGGCGTATTCATTCAAGAGTGGGAGAAATCGGACTTTGTAAAAAACAATTGACATGTTTGGGACTGCACTCATCTTATCTCTATATCAGGGGTTTTCAAAGTGTGGTATAGTGAGCCTCCCCTAAGAGAACTCAAAAGCACGCCACCACCACCCCCCCCCCCCCACCCCCCCCCCCCCCCCCCCGCCCCCCCCCCCCCGCCCCCCGCCCACCCTTCTCCTCTTCCGCCCCCCCCGCGGGGGACTCAAAAGCACGCCACCACCACCCCGCCCCACCACCACCCCGCCCCCCCGCCGCCCCCCCGCCGCCCCTTGGAACCCCTAATTATTCTGGCGCCTACCAGGGGAGGCGCACCTCACACTTTGAAAATCACTGCTCTATTTAAACCTAAGCCCCTAAGAATCACCTTTGTCAAACCTCCTGCCTTACGCTTCCACACTTTGACTACCTAGTCAACCTAGGTAGTCACTAGGAACCTAGTGTGGATGAAACAAACAACAAGTCACCAACCTGGATCCAGCAAAACAACCCCAGACCATCACACTTCCTCCTCCATGTTTGACAGATGAAGGACTGTGGAAGCATCCTTTCACCTACTCTACGCCATACAAACATCCTGGTTTGGGATGAAACATTTGATGACAAAACATATACATTATGGTCTATAAATTGATCCCATCATTTATTTTTTGACTCCATAACATTTACCGATACTGATATTAACCAATATTGTCCAAACACTTAATTTATGATACCGATATAGGCAGCTCATTTCCCCTGAATTATTGTGAAACTAAATGCATTCTCAAAATAACTGTGTACAACATTAACACACTACACTTCAATATAAGTTATAGAAAAATGACACATTTATTTTTTACCATTTTGTCTGAAACAGTCCTGTGATTCTTTGTGCAGCATTTGATGTAAACAAGAAATGTCTAGTGTTGTGTGTGTGTGCAGGGGTGTGAATCTTCACTCACATAACGATCCAATTCATATCTCGATTCACAGGCTACGATCCGATTCAGGAATGATTAAAAAAATATATTAACGATCGATCCATTTCAATTCGATTAATTTCAGTTCGATTCGTTTTTTGAATCTTGGATAAAAATTTCACCATGGAACTGTTTAACATCCAAGCCTTTAACAGGAAATCTCTACTAATACACAACCACATACAGAAAAGACACGTGGCTAGTGCAAACATGGCACAAACCAGGGCACCACCTTCTTCTGAATGAAATCTGCACCACCTGGCTACAACTACATTGAGAGAGCCCGTACTTCAAGCAGAGGTGGTGGTCTACTCATCATCTACCAATGTGCACTACTCTCACCCATCCCACTGCCTGACCTCTATGGAATGCTTAGCTTTTAATTTCAAACCTCCTTACTCCATGACATTGATTTTAATCTACAGACCTCCATAACCAAACTCTTCGTTTCTCCCAGAAATTCAAACTAATCTACTAACTTTTTTTGCACCATTTCTAACAATATTGTAATCATCGTTGACATCAATATTCATGTTGACAATTCTTCTTGCAGCAGAGGCCCTAAGCTTACTGGACTGTCTTGGTTTGCAACAACACGTTGAGACTCCCACTCACAACAAAGGCCACACGTTAGATCTAGTCATCACCAATTTAACATCCATCAGAAACCTGGAAATCTACGATTTCGGGGTGTCCAACCATGAGGTAATTTCAACAACTCTAGCATCCTTTCATTCACACACACATATACTGTGTCTTACTACGACTGACCGTCATTCCTCTTCTCTCTAATGCAAACCTCCACCTCTCTAGGTTCTCTTCTAGCTATTGCCTGCTCTCACCGCAGATTACAATATCATCTGCAAACATCATGGTCCATGCAGACTCCTGTCTGAGCTCATCTGTCAATCTGTCCATCACCAGAGCAAACAAATAGGGGCTCAGGGCCGATCCTTGATGCAGTCCCACTTTAAAGTTGTCTTTCCTTCCAACAGCACATCTCACCACTTTTGTACTGTTCTTATACATATCCTGCACCAATCTAACATTTTTCTCTGCCAATTCTGACTTCCTCATACAGAACCACAATTGCTCCCTTGACAACCTTTTCCGTAATTTCCCGAGGGATACTCCTGAGGGATTAATAAAGTTCTATCTATCTATCTAACCTGTCATAAGCCTAAATCTACAAAAACACGATGCAGCTCCATCTGACCCTCTCTGTCCATCAATATCCTCAAGGCAAATATTGCATCTGTGATCAATCTTTCTCGGTATAAAACCATACTGTTGTTCGCAAATCTCTACCTCTTTCTTCAACCTAGATTCACGGAGCATGCATGAGGACGCTGGCGCATCTGGCTGCCGCTTCTTGCTGCTTGAACAATTCTAACACTGCCAACATTCGCAAATAAACAGTATCTAATTTCATTTTGCGTCGACATTTGGATATACCTGCCACAGTCAAAGCCACCCATCTTCAGGAACAGACTGCAACCACCCGTTGGTAAATTTCCGATCGCTAACACCAGTAGCAACCATTTCCATGCTGACATACTCTTCACAACTGCTGAAGCTCAACAACTTTGATGTTCCAGCATGCATAGCAGCCATTAGACAGAACAGACTTCTACGCCAACCTCGCTACATCCACAGGGGTGCCTGTAAGAGATTTGTTTACTTCCAAAAATGCCCCGCTTCCATCCCAACTATCTGGTGCCCAGCCGACCGCCTCGCCAGCACCGACGTAGCAGAGACTGGATCACTCTGTACTTCGGAGTCTACGGAGATATTCACCACCAGTTCATTACCAATCACCACCAGTCCATCACCAATCACCATGGAACAATATAACATCCAAGCCATTAACAGGAATTCTCTACTAACACACAACCACATACTGGAAAGACACATCGATTTAATGTGTTAAGTGGAAACATGGCACAAGTCGGGGGACCGCATTTTGCTGCCCCCCTGGCTACAACTACATTAAGAGAGCCCGTACTTTAGGCAGAGGTGGTGGTCTACTCATCATCTACCGGTCTGCACTACAACTCTCACCCATCCCGCTGCCTGACCTTAACTCCATGGAATGCTTAGCTTTTAATTTCAAACCTCTTTACTCCATGACACTGCTTCTTATCTACAGACCTCCAAAACCAAACTCTTAATTTCCCCCAGAAATTCATGATCTCCCAACATCTCTTTGCACCATTTCAAACAATATTGTAATTATTCAGTGACATCAATATTCATGTTGACAATCCTTCTTGCAGCAGAGTTTCTAAGTTTACTGGACTGTCTTGGTTTGCAACAACACATTGAGACTCCCACTCACAACAAAGGCCACACATTAGATGAAGTCATCACCAATTCAGCATCCATCAGAAGCCTAATCTATGACATAAGGTAATCTCGAAGACTCCAACATCCTTCCTGCTTCCCTTTAGGTCCAAATGCCAAATTACTTTTAGGAAACTCAAGCGGATTATACCGACAGACCTCACCATCAACCTCCAGCACATTTCCTGCACAGCTGCTCAAACTATGGAGGAGCTCTTGGACCACAACAACACCTCATTGAGCAGCTTTCTCAATCTCCATGCCAAGTGAAGTCAAGACAAGTGAAGTTACCTTTGAACACTCTGCTCCTTGGTACACACTTAATTCACGGATTTCTTCAGAACAAAAGTCAACAACCTCCGTTCCCTACTGCTCAATCCGTCCTCCTCCTTCCCCTCGCCTGCTCCCAACTTTCTGGCGGGGAATCTGAAACCACTTCCCTGCTTTTTGAGTTAGAGCAGAACCATATACAAAAAAAATCATCAGAGGAATGAAGCCGACTACACGCTGCCTAGACTCATTCCCATCCACCCTGCTTAAATCACACATCTCCACCTTGAGTCCCATCATCACTCAGGTTATTAACCTCTCTTTGCAAATAGCACATGTCCCATCTGCCCTAAAGACTACTGTAATTTGCCCTCTCCCGAAGAAACCTTCCCTGGATCCAGACAATTTTACAAATTACAGACCTATTTCAAATATCCCTTTCCTATCCAAAGAAATGGAAATGACAGTTGCTACACAGCTCCAGGACCACCTCACAGACAATAACCTCTTAATTTTCAGTCAGGTTTCCGAACAGGCCACAGCACCGAGACAGCTCACCTTAGGGTGACAAATGACATTTTAATGAATGCTGATTCAGGGTCGCCATCACTCCTCATACAGCTGCATTTGACACTGTCAATCACACTACCCTCCCCGAGGGTCCCTGCAACATGGTAGGTCCGACAGACTACACACTACAGGGGTTCTTATCTTTCTGATAGGACTGAACATGTCCTGCTCGGAGGGTGCGAGTCTAGGCCACTACAGGTCCCTTGTGGTGTTCCCAGGGGTCTGTCCTTGGTCCAATCCTCTTCAACATTTGCATCCTTCCCTTCAGTCAAAACATAAGAAAATACGGGCTGTCTTTTCACTGCTACACCGATGACATTCAACCATAACATAAAAGCCTCACAAAACTCACCAGCAGACCTGTCAGCCATCATTTCCTCTCTCGAACGAAACTTTCTCCAATAATAGTTCTATTGGAGTTCTATAATTTTTATTTTTATGATATGAATTTTGCATTTATCCCCATACCGGTATGTGCACATATGTCGGGAACACATGGAGGCGGAACGTTGCACAGTGGTAGATTAAGTGAACAGTGAACAGTGTTGCACCAAACAAACCAACTGTGCACGAGAGCGGTAGTAGTAGTAGTGGCAGTACAGTGAGTTTACCGGTCGGAGAGAATGGAGGGAGATAATTATAACACACTCGTTCCAAAAGAAGAAGCGGTGTCTGTTGTGTGGAGGTACTTTGAATTTGAGAAATCCGACTCGGACCAAACAGGGGTAATTTGCAAAGGTTGTCGAGCTATTGTTTTAGTCGGCGGCGGAAACACAAGTAATTTGCTTCACCACCTCCCAAACATATCCTGGACTACGAAGATTGCATGAAAATGAAATCTGTATCTTCTCCCCCATCCCTGCGTAACGTTGGCACTGCAGAAACACATAACACGTTTGCTAAAGGGTGGAATATTACCAACTCTATCACACTCCACTTAGCCAAAGACTTTTATTATTTGTTATAAATGTTAATAACGTCTATATAAATGCAACTTTTCACTGCAACTGTCTGAATCATTCATTCTGATTTCTGCACCTCATTACAGTTATGAGTGCCTGACACTCAATTCTTTGTGAACAGCAACATTTTGTGGGACCATTAAAACCAGGGTTAATAACTATAATTATTTTCTAAACAATTAGGAAATGGGGTTAACACGTAAAAAACAATACCGTCAAATACCGTGATACCGTGATAATTTCTAAAAATACTGTGATATCGATTTTTGGTCATACCACCCAGCTCTAACTGCAGCTTTTCTCATCGGCACCCCTCATCAGGTAAAGTC
Source organism: Paraplagusia blochii (assembly GCA_016785265.1). Lineage (NCBI taxonomy): Eukaryota > Metazoa > Chordata > Actinopteri > Pleuronectiformes > Cynoglossidae > Paraplagusia > Paraplagusia blochii. The sequence goes on from JAFBJS010006231.1 coordinate 103,962, forward strand.
CACATCAATAACTCATCTTTGACAGTCAAATCATCTCCATTGCCTCCTCAGCAACAAATCTGGGGGTGCGATTAGACCCTCATCTGACTTTCACTGACCACATCAAACACCTGTGTAAAATCTCTCTTCTTCACCTTTGCAATATCTCAAGACCCTGTCCCACTCTATCCCACCAAGGAGCAGAAGAACTTGTCCATGCCTTCATCACCTCCAGACTGAACTACTGCAACGGACTTTTCATCGGGATACTTTTAAAAAACATCCAAAAGCTACAGTACATACAAAACAGTTCTGCCAAGGTCCTGATGAGAGTCCGTACATATGAATACATCACCCCCATCCTGCAGTCGCTCCACTGGCTCCCCATTTCATCCTGGATCAACTACAAAGTTCTTCTGCTAATCCACAAATATGGACATGCACCTACCTTCCTTCAAGACTGACAGATTTACAGACACCCATCTCCTCCAGGTTCCAAGGACTAGGATCCCGGGCCTTTTGTGCTGCTGCTCCACGCCTGGGAGCAGCAGCACAACAGCCAGGAACAGCCTTCCACCCTGCTTAATAGCCACCCAGAAGACTGACTCTTTTAAAAAAAAGGCCTAAAAACCTTTTTATATTAGAACGCGTACAACTGTTGTTAGCCACGGAACCAATTACTGTGATTTTATTGAATATGTTTTATGCCTTAATGTTGTTGTAGCACTTTGAGATCCCAGGGATGGAAAATGCATTATAAATAAAATGTATTATTATTATTATTATTAATTTTCTTAATTAATTATAACTACTCTTCCCAAAATCTTGGTATGGCTATGGTATGGCTCATCAACTTTATCCCTCTGTAAATGCTACAACTAAACACATCACCCTTCTTGTAAATTGGCACAAGAACACTTTTTCTCCATCCATCAGGCATCTTGTCTCAATTCTATTGAGCAGGCGAGTCAGAAAGTAATAAATTGGCCCCCTCTTCTTCTTTGTCTTCGACCAACAGTAGTCCAACTTCCAACAGTGCCCTGTAGGTTAACAGCACTGTTGGCAGTCATTGTTAACCCGGGCCCCGACCCATCCGCTACTAGGCTCCGACAATATAAAATATATTTGTTAATTTAAAAAGGTGTTTGTTTTTCATATGCTGGATGTTTTCATTTGAAATAAAGATTTGCATAATACTTTGGTTCAGTTGAAATTCGAAAATTACTATATTTTCCATCTGATAAAATGTAATTGTCACATTTTTATGTATACATTTGTAGAACCATTATAGTGATGTACCCTGAAAGAAAAGATGGGCTTACACCAATAGTTTATTTAAAGCAATTGAAAACCTAACTTTACAAGTATAACATTCACTCATTCATTTATTTTAACCTGCTTATCTGTTACCACAGATAAGCAGGACATATGCAGTGCCACCCACAGTCCTAAATACTGTGAGTCTTTCTGGCACATTGTAGCAACCTGGCCACTTCCAGCTAAGCCACCACTTCCAACCACCACTTCCACTAACTATGATTCTGATTTTTTAAATCCTAAAAATACTAAACTAGTGGACATTTTAAGGCATAGTGGTGCTTTGGCCGAGAGGCAGCTTCTCTGTAATCTGAGAAGAACAAGATTGCTTTTAGGGTGGTTTACACCTTTTAGTGGGCTCACCTCCTGCAGGTTGACAAGAGGATTGTGCAGTTTGTGTGGTTTGAGTGGCAGTGATAGAGACTGCTACCCCATTGACACGTTATGGATAAGCAGTTGAAAATGGGTGGATGGATACATTTTAAAATTCAAACTAATTTTCAAAATTTTTTCCCAGAAAAGCCTTAAAATATATACCCAACGTGCTGCCAAATGCACAATTTGTGCTAAAAACTCAGAAACCACCATAAACAAGTATGTAAAAAATATAGTGTGAAACAAAATAATAGTGTGTTGTGGGTCAGTCCGAGTTTTTCTTTAATTAAACAGGAATAATGCAATAAGTCATGATTGTACTCATGATTTATGCTCGAGACAGGCAATATTAGCTTCAGACATGCAAACTCTTCACACTCTCCAGGCTTAGCCTTTTACTTGTTATTTCAAGATGTCCGGTCTGCAATTGGTGCAAATGGTGGATTCCTATCAGCATTTCTAACAGTAGATCAGACTGATCAGACGGCTTTGGCAACAGCTGAAATTCGTGGGGCAGCTATAGACTCCATACTCTTCAGGCTACAATCCATTCATTCTTTTTCATCTGCTTGTCTGTTGCCAGGTTGCAGTGGTAGCTGGTGCCACAAATGACAGTGCACCATATTGTGAGCCCACTCGAAGTCATAGGGGTCAGGACGGTGCTATGCTCATAGTTCCTAAGTGGCACACAAGCAGCTAGTGGATTAGAACCTGCTTTTGGCCACCTCTGCTGCACTAGGCTACAATTATTGTTGTTGTCTCATCCTTTTTACTTTCTTGAACAAGAAAAAGAAAAGCAGAACAAACACAATACAGTGTACTATACATGACAAGTGCACACGAAAGGGCTGTCTCCACTGTGGTTTCTGTACTATCATATGTCTACAGACTTAATGGGTCACGCTGCTATCAGCACAATCACAGCTCCACTTCCTGTCAGAAGCCGGAACGCACAAACACAGTATTCATTTGATATCACTTTGGTCATGGATGGCCCAAAGCAAAAGCAAGTCACCAAACCGATGTAACAAAAATCTGTGCTACTTTGTTTATGTAACAGCCAGAATTATAAACAGAGGAACAGTTCACAATTTTGTGGCCCATCAGTAGACACAGAGGGCCAACAGATGTCAGGAGTAAAGAGGAAATCAGATGAAACCCAATCCGTATGGCCCGTACCACTTTAACCATCAAACAAAAGAGGCCCCACACATGCAGAGCTGTCCTTGCACCTGTTATCAGATGCTCACAAGAAACATAATTTTCATAGGTAGCATGTTCCAACAACAGATGACTTCTCCACAAAGTGGAGGGAGTTAGCATGTAGGCTGTTCGACTTGTGCAAGAATACATTTCCTGATTTACAACAGCCGTGAGTAAAAAAAAAAAAAAAATGAAGTGAAACCACAGCAGTGTCCACATATGCGCAAGACTTCCTTCACACACCACCCTGACACATAGAGGGACTTCATGTGAGAACATGTGGGAATGTTTAGTGCAGGAATTGCATACAATGTATGATCTTGTTTCTCTCATTGTTATACGCCATGCAGCCAAGGCATACTAAGTTTTATGTTTATTTAGGAATACACTTTTGCCTGGCGATCTTAATGTCAGGCTTTTGACACCAAAGTTTTGGAGGGCTTAAGGTGTTTAATTACAACATTAGTTAGTGTAACACAGTGAGTCTGCCTCATTTATTTATGTCTTTTTCCTGTCTCCTGTTTTCTGTGTCTTTTATTATAATAAACCAAAGACCCGTCATATTTCATTTAATATGACTAAATTAGTTCAGAGGAGGGACAGTGCATATATTGGTAGAAGAATGATCCTAGAGATGGGGCTACCACAGGCATGGGCAAACTAAGGCCCAGGGGCCTGATGTGGCCCGAAGAGCTTTTCAGTGCGGCCCGCCAGCTTTGTCCAAATTAAATAATTGATTTGTATTATCATTAAACTTCTGTTTTTTTTCCATGCAATGCTTGCTGTTCCCCAGTAGATGACACCAGAAAGGCTCTTAAGACATATAGCATTTTCATTTTTATACATTATTTACCTGCTATTTATCTTAGTTCTATAAAAGTTCCATCTTTCTGCTCTTGACTCGGCCGCTGTGTCTAATTCTGGGACCCAATGTGGCCCACGAGTCAAAAAGTTTGCCCACCTCTGGGCTACCAGGTAGGAGACAAAGAGGAAGCTTAAAGAGGTAATTTATGCATGCAGTGAGGGAGGACATGGATATAGTTGGAGTTAGAGTAGAAGATACAAAGGACAGGGTGAGATGGAAAATGCTGATTTGCCATGGAAACCCCTAAATAAGTGACAAGCCAAAAAGAAAAGAAGATTGGGACTGCATTCTATTTCATCCCTCAGTAGCTAAAACCTCAAGTAAAACTAAATTTAAAAAAACTCAACTTCTCACCTCCATAGAATTGTGTACAAGGGTTCTCAAATCACAACATTCTCAACCTGCAGTGTTTTGTGATTACATTATTAGTTGTGAGAAATCATTTAGAAAGTTTTTTTTTTTTTTTCCGAACACTCAAACATATGGTGTTAAAACAACAGGAACTTACTATACAAGAGATGTCATATATGTGCAACTTGTCGCCCAAGTTGGATATGCTAAACTCACTTGACTCAAAAGCCTACAGTTAAATGTGTCCTTTGGTTTTACCAATTTAATAATCATACCCTTTTTTTTTTCATTTTATGATTTCAAGATTATTGTTCATCAACACTTGCCATCAACTGTCAGCTATTTCAGTATTATCATGAGCTACTTGTTTGATACAGACTTGCCAAACAATACAATAAATAAAGGTTCTTGGACTTACTGCAACCACCACTGTTACCATCATAATTGCACCCATTAGAAGCGTACTATTTTCAACCCTCTTTTTTTACCCTAACATATGAAATGATTAACACATATTCATTTTGGAAAGGTAGAAGAGTACTTTTCCTTGTGCTATCTCTGCTGAAATAGAAATACTTTCACACAAATAAACAACAATGCACCAATTGCTGCAAATTCCATTCAAATTGTGCAATACTCCACATACACCAATAACGTTGCTGCTCTGGATGAATTGGTGTATTTGTTGAGTCTTAGACTGGTAAAGGTGGGGGTAATAGTACACAATCGCATTACATGTACATAGTACTTCCTCCCCACCTGGACTCAGTCACAGCAGGAACTATGATCACATCCCTTCTGAACAACTCACGAATGGGTCAGTCACAAAGACATCACAGGAAGGGATCGTGGTAGAAACACTAGATATAGAACCGGCATCCTCATCAGAAGGAAGTGACACACTCTGCCTATTCCAAGTCTGACTATTCCAAGTCCAACTTTATGCAAACAACGAGGCCCCTCACACAGAATCTGTCTGCTTTCATATGCAGCTTCTCTACCAACTAGTAATCTCTGCTATCAAAAGTTAACCTGTTTTTTTTCCTCTGGTTGCTTTTCTTCATTCTATTATACCTGTTTTATCAGAGTGAAATATCCTGGAGCGTTGACATTCGCAACGTGTGTCTGCCTGCTTCACACTGTGGAATCCCTTAAAACTGTGAAATGTTGAGGACTCCTTTCCACCGAGGGGACGGACGAAACTGAAGTTCATCTCTGCTCGCACAAATAAACTTTAACTTCAGACTTTTACTGCCTTTGTCTATGTTTACCTGTTAAGTTTGAGGGCGAAAGCCCTTCTCTCTGTGCTGCCCAGGGAAGACATGAGTGAGAGGCTGGTGTAGGGCTGACAGCCGTGCGCAGAGGGCTCCTTTCCTTCGCGTTGTTGCTGGTACACGTTACAGCAGCCTCGCTGTCATGTCCTTGCGTATCTGTGCTGAGCCTGAGCTGTAGAGGCGGCAGCAGCAGGTTTACTGGGTGTCAACTTCCGTGTTAGACCTACTCCATTGCGAGAGGAATAAAGGGAGTGAGGGAGGGGGTATAGTAGGCGCGCCCGGGTTAATGATTTACTGACTAGTATTAAGTGCCTTTTTCACTTTTTATTATAAATGATAAGCTGTGTTTTGGAACTCCTCTTTTATTTCATTCTTATTGATTATTTATTCTTCCATGCATTTGTTGATTGGTGTTGTTGCCGTTTTAGTACCAACGATCGCTCCATTACGCGCTGTTTCCGTCGTATTTTATGTATTTAAGTACGTGTGTATTTGTAAACAGAGCTTAAAACACATTCCAGTGATATTCAACGTAAGTGGTTTCACTAAAGGACTGACAAATTGATGCTGACCTCTTGTGGCGACTATTTGCCCTTACGTTTCACGAAAACACATGTTTGGCAATACCAATAAAATATTTTGACATCGTTATGTTTATTTTGTGTATAGATTTTCTTTGTATCGATATATATTATACATATCAATATGTATGTATTAATTTAATGTCAATACTTGCTCTGTGAGAAGGCAATTTGCGATAATCTCAAAAGCGGAACTATTGACACGGCAAAAAGGTGTGAGCCGACACAGAACGTCGTTGCACGTTGTCAAAACCGAGCAGCACGAACTGTAAGTAGTGTGCACGGGAATTTATTTGATACTATTGACTTCGGGTTAAGAGATATTTAAGTTCGTTGCGAATTAATTACGAGGTCGTTTTGCTGCTTAGTGTAGCTACAGTCTAGCTTTAATCTTTAGTTTGCATTCCGTATGCTGTGCAGCGATATTTATACAATTATGTGTTATAATTATTAACAGTAGTTATCACCAATTGCTTTCTGTGTTATTTTAATTCAAAATGATTTAAGACACGAGTTCTCACGGACTTATGTTAATAACAAAACCTAATTTATTGCTTCAAGTCAAAATTGTCACTCATCAGATTATTGATCTTCAAGGCAACCATTTTTTTATCATGGATGACGTGATAGTGGATGAGGATGACGATTGCCCAGAGCTGGTGCCAATTGATGTCCTGCCAGGTCCTTCTGGAACACAGATACCTGTCACCATTATCACAGGCTATCTTGGTGAGACACTGCCATGCCCTGGTTACTTATAAAAGGATTATACGATGGATTATAATCCCATAGTCAAGAACACCACAGACAAGAGAACACTGCACGGTCCATTTTCTCAACAAGAACACAAATATAGCCTAACTAAAATAACTATATGTATATCAATGCTTATTTCCAAGTTTTACATTAGTCCTATTTTTTATATTTTTGTTTATATTTCCATTTTAAAATTTAGGTACACAACCTACAATTAATGTGACTGTTAATGTGGCAGTTTCAGTCTGAGGAGTTAGATAATGGTGTTTATTATTTGCCGTACTTGACCTCAGTCCATTTGCAGTTAGACTACCCAAATGAAAAAGTTAACTACGTATTACTTTGAGATGAAATGTAGATTTTAAATATACCGAGTTTAATTCTGTGATGTAACTACACCAATACACTTACGTAAGTAAGTGAGCAGCTGACAAACTAGGATCTTGTTATTATGAAAAATTAAGCCTGAAACATAAATGCCCATTTATTTAAGTGAACGTTTTTGTACATATGGCAACTATGGCATTGTAGTGCAGCTTTCAGCAGTGATGGACTGGTGGTTAGAAAACAGACTTAGCCTAAAGCTGTCCACTGTTAACTATGGTAATAGCTAAACGCAAAGGTCAGATTTCTTTGTGTACAATGGTGTCTGTCACAATGACAAAGAGTTTGCTTTCTTTACTTGCCAATAATACAATGATAGAAAACTCTCTGTTTGCTATGTCTTTCCAGGTGCTGGAAAGACGACACTTCTGAACTACATTCTTACAGAAAAACATAACAAACGGATTGCTGTCATTCTAAATGAATTTGGAGAAGGTATGGTATATGATCAAAAAAGTTGTTTACATACTGTATACCAACGAAAAAAATTGCATATGTAATTCTAGTTTTATCCACAAGAGGGGAGTACATTACAACTTAAAACATGATCCTCACGCTATTACGTAGCTAATTTTGCTAGGTTGTTATACTTGCAGTAAGGGATGTCCAATATTAACAGAGCTTCCACCGTTATTGGAGATATTGCCCAAATATTTCATTCCCAATACCGATATCAACCGATACCAATATATGCAGGTGATTTTCCCATGAATTATTGTGATGCTAGACTAAATGTAGATCATAAACACACTACCTCAATATAAGAGAAATTATACATTTATTTTTTACTATTTTGTCTGAAAATGATTCTTTGTGCAGCATTTGATGTCAACAAGAAATGTCTAGTGTTGGACGGAATAACTTTCCAGAAACATTGTTTAACAGTATAATCTGGGCTCATTTAGCCTTCACATCAAAAGGCAAATAAATAGACACAGATAGAAACAGCTGCAGTATAAGAGTCAACAGCCCTCATTAATGAGCGAACAAACATTTCAGCATCGTCGCAATATAAACAACTCTTTTTGTTGATGGCGTGAGAGATGTCACCGTGGGGCGTTTCACTGGCAAATGTCTGAGAAATACACATTTCAAATACAAATACATTTAGACATGAATTGCACGGCTTGTGAAACTCGTTCAGTAAAACCAGCGTACTGAATGGGAGAGGACGGCTGGTTCTCCAGGTCGGCCCTCACATGACCAGTATCCACAAAAAACTCCAGACCACGGACATTTACTATAGCATTGGTCATCGTTGTTGTGCCTTAAAGATGACATCATTTATTGCGTGCTGGTTTAAGTATCAGTACCCCATGAGGAAGTCCAGCATTCAGCGGAGATTGCAGCTTTGCCACATTGGATTTTGAATATTGGTGGAAAAATCTTTGCTGATATGTTCCGATATTAAAAAGGTTGCTGATATATGCCTGATAATTTCAGTCCACCGATATTATCAGGCATCCCTACTTGCAGGTTTTAAAATTTTGAGATTCTTTCACAGAAATTGTGATAATCCTGGGATATTTATACTTCATGTTAATCAGATGAATGTATTTTTTTTTTGCTTTTGCTTTAGGCAGTGCCCTGGAGAAATCTCTTGCTGTGAGTCAGGCAGGGGAGCTATATGAAGAGTGGCTGGAACTGAGAAATGGTTGTCTCTGCTGTTCAGTCAAGTATAAAGTTTAACTGACCTCCATTGTTAATTGTGCATTGTTTTCCATCTGTTTAGTTTTGAAGGTTACCAAGGAAATTAAAACATATATTATACATACATTATTTTTTAACATACGTGAATGTTTGGGATTTTTATTTCCTGACTTAATATAAAATCTTGTGCTACTTAATTTTATTTTATGTTTTCAGAGACAATGGTTTGAAAGCCATCGAGAACCTAATGGAAAAAAAAGGAAAGTTTGACTACATCCTGTTGGAAACCACAGGACTGGCTGATCCAGGTACAAATTTGCAATTTAAATAAATAAAGTAGATAATAATAATAATATAATCAGTTATTTATAGCATTTTTCATGTTAATCAAAGATGCTTTACTTATTTAGGTACACACACACAAACACAATGAACAGTTGGCGGGGAGGTCAATTGTAAAATGTAGATTTAAATAGATGAGTCTTTACACGGCTCTTGGAAGATAGTGTCCGAGTTGCGGATGGCCACGGGTAGGGAATTCCAGAGGGTGGGGGCGGCACTGGCGTAGGCTCTGTCTCCAATTGTATTTGGTTTTATTGGTGAGTTTGAGGAGGTTGGTGTCAGCAGAGCGTAATCGTCGTGTGGGGGCATGGCAGTGGAGAAGTTCAGACAGGTAAGGGGGTGCAAGGTTGTTTCAGGCCTTGAAAGTTATGAGAAGGATCTTGAAGTGTATTCTTTGTTTGATGGGGAATCAGTGAAGTTTACAGAGTACAGGGTGATGTGTTCTCTCGAGGGGGAGTGAGTGAGCAGCCGGGCAGCAGAGTTTTGAATGTATTGCAGTTTCTGAAGAGCAGTGGATGGGAGGCCATAGAGGATAATGTTGCAGTAGTTGAGTCTGGAGGTGATGAAGGCACAAATTAATGTCTCTGCTGCAGGGATGGAAAGGGCAGATCATAGGCATGCAGTACTTGATGAAAGAAGGATGTTTTAGTGACGTGGTTAATGTGGGATATGAAGGACAGTGCAGGATCTCTGTGAATTCCAAGGTTTCTGATGAGGGTGGAGGGAGTGACTATCAATGCAGAGTGAGAAATTTTGACTTGTGGAGAGGATGGATTTTGGGCCAAAGATGATGATTTCAGCTTTATTGCTGTTAAGTTTGAGGAAATATTGGATCATCCAGGTTTTAAGGTCTGTGAGACAGCGAGTGAGAGTGGAGAGGACGGCAGGGGAAATGGTTTTGGTGGCAATGCAAAGCTGTGCATCATCACCATAGCAGTGGAATTTAAGGCCATGGTGGCAGATGATGTCCAAGCAGAAGCATATAAAGGATGAAAAGAAAGGGGCCCAGGACTGAACCTTGAGAAACTTTATGTGCAACGGGGGTGATGTCTGATTTATGTTGGTTGATGCTCTATCTATCAGAATCTATCAGATAGGTAAGATCTGAACCAGGAGTGGGTGGTGTTGGTGATGCCAATTGATTCTAAACGGTTTAGAAGTATGAGTGATTAGTGTGTCAAAAGCAGCACTGAGGTCAAGCAGGAGGAGAATGGTGAGGGTGCTGGTGCTGGTGAGGGTGATGGTGCAGGAGTCAGCAAAAAGAGGGAGACCATTTGTGATTTTGAGGAGAGCCGTTTGGGTGCTATGGTGAGTGCGAAAACGAGATTGGAATGTATAGGTTATTTGAGAGGAGGTGGGTCTTAAATTGAGTTGCAACGGCTCTTTCCAGCAGTTTTGACAGGAATGGGAGGTTGGAGACGGGTCTGTACGTATTGGGATCATCAGGGTTGAGGCCAGGTTTTTTAAGGAGAGGAGTGATGGCTGCAAGTTTTAGAGATGGGGTGACCGTGCCAGAGGTTAGAGAAGAATTTATAATGTCTGTGATGAGGGGCGCGGGGGGGGGTGAGGCAGTCCTTGATAAGTTGCGATGGTATTGGATCCAGCTGCGCACCTTAAAACTATCCCATTAAATTAATCTGCCGTATAAATAGATTATAGATCCGGGTCCGTACAGGATTACCCCTGGTTCCGGATACGGACCGCGGTCCGCCAGTTAGTGACCTCTGATTTAGGGCCTTGTAAGTTAATAGCAGAATTTTGAATTCAATCCTACTTTTAGTACTAACAAGTTATTGTTTAACATTTAAAATATCTGAACTGTATATGTAGTCAAAGTAACAAAAAAAATTATGTTTCCTCAAAACTTTTATCACCTTCTGATGACATACCTCCTGCCAAAAATGAAATACATAAAGAGAGATTTAAGTGATTGGGACTGAGAGTAGTGGACAAAATTAAAAAAAAATTGTTCCTTAATGTAATGTTTGTCACATGGGTTCACTTTGTGAGTCCAGCAACATGGATTTGTACCGTGCCATATTTAAAAATAAAATGCAACCTTCTTTCTTCCTCAGAAAAAAACTGAAATGGCTCTGTCGGATTTTTCACTTCAAAGCAGCCATGGCATAAATTACAGTCAGTTCTGTGTTAAGTCGAGGAAAATCAAACAAGTTGACATTGTCATACTCCCAAGAGAGCTTATCCAATCATGGGAAACGTACATTCTGCCTTCTACGTAGGGCCAGCGAGAAGACCTTGAGGTCGCAATCTTGCAGGATGATTGCTCTGAGTGCTGTTAACTGAACAGGCTGTGTCCATTCACTTACAGTGGGCAGAGCCTTCACTTTTGATTCTTAAGTCTCTGGCAAATTTAATGGAATCTGACAACTCTAGCTAGCTGAAATATGATTGTATAAAATGTTTTTATCCAACATTTTCAATGAAAAATCTCTTTATTAATGTAAATAATACAGTTTTATTAAAAATATGTATGTATATGTTTTTCTGAGTATGTTTAGGCCACAAGAGACAGCTTTGCTGGCCATGATGGTCTACCTCTGCTGCTGTGTTTCTCATATGCCACATAGGACCATAATATTTGATGTATTTTTAAAAGAAGGACATTTTTTATTTATGGGGATTTCTTTTTTAGTGAACATTATACAATATGCTCTGTTTTTTTCCTCCTTTCTTCTTCTGATACATCCTCCACTTCCTCTTCCTCTTCCTCTTCACTGTCAGCAGAACACCTGTCTGGTCTTGTTTATGTTTACTATTGAATGATCTAAGACAGTCTGTAGTGTGTTAATAACTCTGGGACTTCAACTCAATTTGACTGTTGGGTCATTGTTGACTCAAAAACAATAAGTGTAACTTTCTTATTTAACGTTCTAGTGTTTGGCTCTGAAAGAAATTTGTTAAAGAGATTTTTGTAGGTTTTTAACCCAGTGGCTACATTGACCCGCGGACAATAGGTGGGTAAACTGATGGCCTGTAGGCAGAATCTACACGCTGTTTACATTTTATTGGCAAAAATTCAGGACATAGTCAAGTGTCGGCCAAAAAATAAAACGAGCCTTCTGAACAATATAGAGGTTTGTGCAATTACTGACTTAGTATTTGCCACCTTTTAGCAGTAGCATTGTCAGTAGGATATTTACATCCTGCTTTATTAGGTAGACTTGTTTTGGTATTAACTGAATATCTTGTCAGATGGCAGCAAGGCAAAACAGTTCGGGCTTCAGACAAAGTCTATTGACTGGTCTGCAGCTGGAAACACATGCTGTAGTCTAACCAATTAAAGTAAATTTCCACATAGGACCCTTCTCTGTTTCTCCCTTATCAGACGTTTAAGTTTGAGAAACCGTTTAAGTTTGAATTTCATGAGCTTTCTTCTTCTTCTCCTTTTGGTTTATCCCATTTTTCAGGGGTTGCCACAGCGAGTCCATCTCGACCTGTCCTCCGCATCCTCAATTCCACCTCCAACCACCTCCATGTCCTCCCTCACTGCATCCATAAATCTCATCTTTGGCCTTCTTCTTCTCCTCTTACCTGGTGGCTTCATGTTTAGCATTCTTCTACCAATATAACCCCTGCCCCTCCTCTGAACATGACCAAACCATCTTAATCTGGCTTCTCTAGCGTTTTCTCCAAACCTTCCTGTCTGTGTTGTCCCCCTGATTACCTTGTTCCTTATCCTGTCCATCCTTGTCACCCCCAAAGAGAATCTCAGCATCTTTAACTCCACCTCCAGCTCTGCCTCTTGTCTTCTACCTATTCCTAGTTTCTCTAATCCATACATCATGGCTGGTCTCACAACTGTCCTGTAAACGTTTCCCTTCACCTTAGCTGACACTCTTCTATCACAAATCACTCCAGAGACCTTTCTCAACTTGTTCCGTCCTGCCTGTACTCTATTCTTTACCTCTCTTCCACAGTCTCCACTGCTCTGAACAGTTGAGCCTAAGTACTTGAACTCCTCCACATTCACCATCTCTGCTCCTTGGAACATCACCACTCCACTGTTCCCCATTTCATTCTTTCACAAGGACATAATTTCCAAAGAGGAAAAAAGAGCGATTGTACTTAAATCAGAAAATCAATATCAAACTTTTAGAATGTGAAGGCTGCAGCGATAAGGATATGTCGCTAAGTGACAGAGCGTGCCGCTCTGGGCAGACACACATGTCTTGGTTGCCAAGATAGAACCAACAGAGCATGCTCAGACACCACTCACATTTCTGACATGTCATTGGCTGAGACAAGATTTTTATCTACCAGGACAGTTCTGTCATTGGTTCCAGCGGTGCTGTCAATCACACAAGTCTCCTGGTGAATTCTCTTCTTCTAATCATGCAGAGGTTGGGTGGGTTATGTGAAACATGCCACTCAAAATGTGTTTTCATTAGGCAGCCATCAAATATTTACATTGCTTTCTTTTCTGACCTCAGATTTTGACAAAATGGAATTATGTGTGCAAGCAGTAGCTAGCACTGAAACATAGGGTCTTAAGACAACCATGTTCAAAGAAAAATCTAAGAAATAAAATCAGTGGTAGGAAGATAAATTAGATAAAGACATGTTGAGCTTGATGTTAGATTTGAAATAAAGACCTGCACCAGCAATGATAACAACAATTGTTATAACATACATGTATCAATTCCACAATTTCAGTGACATTTAAAACCTTTTAATGATGCATTCTTTGCTGTTCCTTTGTTTGGTTATGAATGAATGATGATAATCCTATGAAACTGTCCCTGTCCTCTGTTAGGAGCCGTGGCCTCCATGTTCTGGGTTGATGCAGAGCTTGGGAGTGACATTTATTTGGACGGTGAGACTTTTTGTTTTTACTTCAGGTCAAGTATGTTTTTCTGTTCAAATAAACAATGTGTCAGATATAATTAGTCTTATTTTCTTCATGAGCTTTAATTCAGTAAATATGTGCTGATTTAAGTCTTGATTGTCATGGTGAAAGCCGTTTTCTGACTAGACTAGCCTATAGAAGATGCAGCTAAATTTTCCCAGTAAAAACTCAGTTAGAAAACAGGAAGAATCGGAAAAGGTTTTGATCGCAAATTCTGACAGATGGAAGACCAAGAATGCAACACACACTACAGCTTAGTTACACGAAACCCACATTGCATCCCTTGTGTAAGGCTGTTCACTATACTATAAGTCAATGTAAGTTGGCACTTCAACTTTGCATGTTCAGAAAAAAAGTTTTGCATCTATAATCGGAACATATTTAATTGTAAACTTTTCAATATATTCATTCATATTCTAAAATGCTGTATTTAACTTGCATGCTATGATAATTGAATAAATAAAATGTCGCTGCATTTAATGCCTTTCTTTCATGTTCTTTCAAATCCTCTGAATTCTTTTAATTGTTCTTCAACCCACAGGAATCATCACTGTCATTGATGCAAAATATGGATTACAGGTGAAAGATGAACTCTCTTTGTAACGTCCTGCCTCGTGTTCTGTGCTTACAAAACCACTTTTGTACCATAACTGGTCCCTGACTGTCAGTAGTGTTGTGCTTGCAAATATTTTCCTGTTCACTCTATTGTTTGGTGTATGTTATGGTTAAAATTTACATATAATACATAGAAATATGCTGGTCATCTCATTAGAAGTTATTTACAGTCTTGTTTATTGTGTTCAGCAGGCCATGGTTGACCATTGTCAATATTTTTTATTCATATTTCATATTTATTTATTTTTATTATCAATAGTACACAGACATTTTTTGTGGTAGTACATGGTATGAAAACTTTTAGAATCTCTCTGTCCTAAATTTACGTGTTAGACACCGAATTTGTCATTTATGTATTATCCCAAACAAGCAGTTCAACTTTCTTGACCATGTGTGTGCGCACAGCATCTCACATGCTGGCTTCCCTGGGGTATTTAAAAGAAGCAAAAGAAGTGACACCTCGATAATGGCCTCTAATCTGAGGGTGTTGAGCCCTAATAGATGACACATTCATAGTTGAGAAACTGCCCTGTAATTGATAGAAAGTATGTGAACACTGTAATTGGACTGCCACAATCACTCCCTTTTCCTCCACCTGAAATGTCCATCTATCTAAAGGATTCAGACACATATGGGCTTTTGCCTCAGAAGCTATTGTCTCCCTCTGTAAGGCTGATATTTATTTTAGACATTCTTACTTTCTTTTTTTTTATTTGATGCATTTCTGTCAATGAGACTGCTGATTCATGCAGTGACAGCTTGTCAGGTTTATATAAGAAATTTAACTGTCTGTGAAAGAGAGATGAATAGGTAGAAGAAAGGAATTCATACGCCTTTTTTGTTTACTGCAAGAAAACTGCTTATTTTTTCCAATATGTTGTGGCTACTGTCAGTTATTATGTATGATTTGAATATTAGTATTGGTATTTTAAATACATGCATTTATGTATTTACTGTCATGTGTTTTCACATGTATTTATTTACATTTGTTTCATCTTACAAATTTGTTATGACTGTCACTGGTGCCAGCAAACTGAGGACTTTTAGTTTTTTATTGTGCATGTGTAATTGTTCCTCTTTTTCTTCTGATCCTAGCAACTTAAGGAGGAAAAGGTGGAGGGACTGATGAATGAAGCAATCAGGTATGTTTTCTTTGTTTTCAACCTTTACATGTTATTAGTGGATGGGTCCTTTATTCCCTCAGCAATCAGACTTCACAAACAATATTCTGCATAACACGTTTAAATTATGTATGTTTGTTTTTTTTATTATTTCTTATATGTTTAATAACTAATTTGTGGGTGTATTTATGTATATATTTTTATATATTTTGTTTTTATTATTCTTATTGTTTCTTATTGTTATTCTTCTCATTTCTAATTTTGGTGGAGCTACTGTAAGATAATAAGATAATAAACCAGTCTATTCTATTCTACTATTCCATAATATTATAATTCTTTATAAGGCAAAAAGGAAGGGAGGCAACACCTTGTCATTATGACATTGTGATTCACACCACTGCACACAACGAAATGTGACCTCTATATTTAATCCAGTGAGTGGGGATGGTGCCATGTTCAGTGAACCTCAGTAGTGACTTGGCAGTTGGAACCTGGAAACCTCCCACAGTCCGTTTCCTTTACCACTAGGCCACCACTGCCCAATCTCTTTCTGCCTCCTCTCCTCTCTGTGTCCTTTTGCGTCTGTTTGTCTCTGTCGGCAGCTGTGTTGCTCTATTATTGTTGTTGTCGTTGTCTGCTAAAGAAACTGCAGTTTTGTGACCCTTTTAGATTCTAGATTTTTGTTTGTGTTTTCACCTCTAAACCTTGTAACCATACAAGCTAAGTTAGTCCTTCTCATATTTGAAACTTTGTGGATGATGCGCATGTTCAGTCATCTCACTCAAAAGAGGAATGGCTATGATGAAAGTAAGTTGTGTTTGATATATTTTTCAGACAGGTAGCTCTGGCTGACCTGGCCATTGTCAACAAGACGGACTTGGTCAGTGAAGAGCATCTCAACCAAGTCAGAGAGACTGTGAGGTCATCAGCCCCTTTGTCACATTTTAAAACTGTATGGTATCTGAGTGTCTGAGAAAGTACGTAGACAAGCAAATTACGAAATTCTACTATTTAAATGTTCCTTGATTTTCTAAAACTTAAAAAGGGATCTAATCCATTTTTAAGTTTTCTTTCAGAGAATACATTTAAGGTATTTAGCTAGAATATAAAAGTTAATAAGATAAAAAGGTATATGGTCTAACAAATTTCTGTTTGGTTTTCTTAAGAAGCATTTTTTAGGCAATTTTGAAAATAAAACATAATGTAACTAACATTCCAAAAAAGTTATAGAGGTTGATTACAAAGCTACCAGAAAAATTGGAGAGACCCATTTTCACATGTTTAGTGGTTAAACTAAACCAAACTAAACCGCCTGTTAACTTTATAGTACACCCATTAGAACCTTTTGATTTATAGTGATATTTTACACTAGTTTAAGATCTTTTTATGTCACATTTTGCCATGCATTTAAATATTTATTTTTTCTGCAGGTCAATAAATGGTCTTGTCAGGATTCTAGAAACACAAAGATCAAGGTAGGTGGGTTTTTACCCCGTTAAAAAATAAAAATCAACAATGTCCTTTCTTATTTGCTTTTGCATAAAAACACTTGAAGCTCAATTTTGTGTCAATCCTAATGGTTACATACTGTATTTAATAATATTTTGGGATGGATATATATATATATATATATATATATATATATATATATATGTGTGTGTGTATTTATATTGTAAAAATCCAATAAATTCAAGTTTATTTTTAGAATTAGCATTTGTACCTAAACTTGGATCTGTCTGTGTGTGGGGAGATGAAATGCTCAAATCCGGGTCAGGCCAGGCTTTATGGGAGGGGGTTGAATGTTTCCTTTGTTTAGTTAATAAAACTCCCAAAGCTGTTCCAGATCTAATCTCAGCATCAAAGATGAAGCAGTGCAGGCGGGACATTGCTTACTCACGTACACAAACACAAACTGAGACCCAGAGTAAACACCAGATCATGAAGTGGATTCCAGTTACTCCTCGGACTCACAGCCTTGACACTATGCCTCAGCAACATATCTGCCAGTTTGATTGTGTGTGTGCTTCTGTGATAGATAACTTCTCTGTTGAAGCATGTTGTGAATTGTTGGATGAGGTTAGCATTGGACTAATCCAAGCAGCATGTATCAGTGGTCAGGGTGTGTTCCAGGTCTGCTCTGTCCCCCTCAGAGAGATCAGATCAGATGGCAGCATGCAAATCGAAGATAGTGTTCAGCTATCATCATCACTTAGCATTTCTAGCCTCTTATTAATGACTTGTGGTTGAATTGTGAAATCAGTCAAAAATTTTAATTAGCAGTGGTCTTCTCCCACAGGGTGGATCTATCTGAAGTTCTGGATCTGCATTCATTTGACAGTAAGGATGGAGCAAAGTGAGTAGGAATTTAGTCTTCCTAATGCTAAATTCAATCTATGGAAAAACCAACTTAACTTTCTTCTCATAAAAATAGTTTTATTACCAGCTCAATTACTGATGAGAGACCTCATTGTCACTAATTTTAGTTTCACTAAAACTTTGTTTAAACCACAACTTTTGTAGTACAACCTGACCTGTCCTTCTGTCCAGTATTAATGATAAAAAAGTAAATACATAAAAAAAAAACATTTTTAGTAGCAACAGTTAATACCCCTGACTTAAATTGTCAATTACAGTGGTGGGAGAATATTTTTGTACACCCTTAAAAATCTCAACTATTGTCATGAAATATTGTGTAAGTATTTTTTGAGTATTTCAGTGTATTTAACAGTCACAAATAAATACAGATTTTTCAATTAACTGCTTAAAGGAAAGCCTAACAAAACTAAATTCTTGACAGTTTCAAAATGTAAAAAAAAAAAAAACAATGACATCATCAAGTAAATGTTTAGTAGCTCTGCCATTAGTACGCATCAGATCTAAGAGGGTGAGAACACTATTTTTCTACACTGTATAATTAAATCAAGCTAAATATAAAAGATACAACTTGTATTTCTGTATGATAGTCAGCAGTCTCTTTGCTTTGGTTTGCCCTTGCTTTCTCACTGTAAGAGAGACAAGAACATAAACAGCCCACTTGAAAAGCTAGTTAACAGCAAGACTGTAATCAAGAAAGTGTGACTGAACAACCACCCCTCTTGAAGAAGTCCAGCTCTCATTATGTCTGCTTCGTTGCCTTTTGTTGTTTTTGCTGTCTCTAAACATTGTGCCCAGCTCTCTTTGATACCATTGCCCACCTTGTTCCTCTGCTATTAACAAGTCTTTTATTGAGCATTGACCTGTTACACCACAGGGTGGTCATCATTTCACCCCCCGCCCCATAGAATTTCTTGCTCATAGAGTTGCTGTACATTCCTCCATGTGAATTAAACCTGCAGCTCCCCTACATGCCCTGGGTCTGCCAGTGAGGCCAGCTGCAGAGGATTAGAGCTGTGTGTGTTCACTGACTCCTGAGGAGCACGTCCCACACCATTCTCCCCACCCCGCCAATGCATAGCTCCTTTCCCTCTATCGTCTCAGAGTCTAGCCCCCCATCCTCCCCTCAGTCGCATGCTGGCTGTTTGAAGCAGCCCCCTGCTGCTCTGCCTGTGTGGCACTAACAGCACACAGGGCTCAAGCTGCTGGACACAACCTTTAGCCTCCTTGTGAGGTCTAAAGTTGAGAACAAGGGCTCTGGTTTGTTTGGGGGGAGGGTTTTGTAGGATTTAATTGCCATCTCTAAAGATTTTACAAGTCCATTCACAGTTGTGTCACTAAGCGCTGATATGGAAACTTTGTTGTAGTACGAGAAACACACAAAGGAGGTAATGGCATAGTCCAAAACAATGTAATCTGCAATTCTTTAGCAACTAAGACAGAAGTCAGGAACACTGGCTGAAGTGCATTAATTTGTATTAAATATTCTACAATGTTCTCAGGCTCTGTAATTCAATGATACCCAAAATCACTTAACACCGAGCACACAAATAAAAAATGCAACAACAGCAAGGTCATAGAAAATAACACTCTGAGAAAAGCTTTAGGACATTTACTCATGTTATACCAAAGAGGCTATTAATGTCAATAATCAAATTTTTAAAAATTGTGCATTATATATCCTAATTTAGGAAATTATTGTGTTAACAGCAGTAATTAGGTGGTTCTTGTAGTTCTTCTTGTGACTCTGTGCCCTCTCTGTTTTGAAAGCATGCTTAGAAAAGTCAAAGTCAATCACCACAATTGTACCGTTTAAATTATTTTAAAAATATCTCTTAAAGATAAGAAACTCTTGGAACAGAATTAATTCTATATAAATAGTGTCACGAACAAAGTTAAATACTACAATTATTTCTATGCTGTATTTGATGGAATTAATTTAAATTTGGCTTCTATGAACTGTGTGCACCATAATTATGCAAGTGATTTTTTTTAACCATATCATAGTTTTATCTGTAATTTTCGACCCCAAAATGTATAAACTTGAATGGCTATTGGATCTAATTCATATCTGGTCGTTAAATTGTTATATTCAGGGATAGTGTAACCCAGTGGTGTGACACAAATTTTTACTGCGGGCTGAAGAATATAGATGTAACTGCTTAGATTAAGATTAGATTAAATTTCTTTTTTTGTCATTGTGACATTGTGATTCACATCACAGCACACAATGAAATTTGGCCTCTGCATTTAACCCATCATCAAAGTAAGCAGTAGGCAGCTTTTGGACACTGGAAGAAGTGTGTGGGGACGATTCCCTGCTCAGGGCACCTCAGCAGTAACTTTGCGGTTGGGGGATTCGAACAGGGGACCTTGCGAACCCAAGACCACTTCCTTAAGAACCTCAGCTGCATTGACATTATAAAGGTCATGGCAGCTCTAGCAGGCCATGCCAAATTCTGAGCTTTGAGTTTGACACATATGGTATAGCCTAAGGATATCAGAAACCTACACGAATGGGTGCATAATTATTAGGCAGATTCGTCTCCTCAGGAAAATTGGGCAAGGATTAGATCAAACTTACTTAGAAAAGTCAAACAAAAAAAGCTCTCTTGAACTCTTGAAATATTTGATAAAAGAACCATTGAATATTTTGTTGCAAGTAGTCAATAGGGTCACAAGAAACATAAAGGGAAAAAATAACCACCAAAGATTTGAAAAGGAATCAAACATGAAACTACCAGAAAGCCTTGCCCACCTTAAGATGCATAAGTTCAAACTTCAAGAATGGACCAATCAATATCTGAAAACAGACTTTTCAAAGTTCAGTGGACTGATAAGTGTGACTTTTGACAGATTAAATGGAATAGCTTGTTGTTGGACCAGTAACAGGCACAGAGCTCCTCTTTAGCTCAGATTCCAACCAGGTAGAGGTCAGATACTGGTGTGGACAGGGTTTATTGAACGTGAGCTGGGTGGACCTTTCCGAGTTGAAGATGGACGTAAAATCAACTCTCGGAGTTGCCAATCTTTAGAAGGTTCTTTGTTCAAGCAGTACTACAGGAAAAATATCCATCAAGAAGACATTTTTTATGACTGCTCCAACAGATGCATATCATGGACATGCAATCAGTCCACTGCGTGGCTGGCCAGTGAAGGCCTTAAAGATGATAAAAACTAATGGAATGGCCCCATTCTCCATCTGACTTAAACTCTGTAGTGAACATTTGGACTTTCTTGAGCAGGAAATTTACAGTGAAAATAAACATTGCACCCCTCTGAAAAGGGGTGCGGGAGGCTGTGGTTGCACAAAAAGTTGATTCCGACCAGATTAAGAAACCGACTTAATCCATGAAAGGAAGGCTTGTAACTGTTATTTTAAGGATGGCTATAATTGTCATTGAGTTTTTCTATTTGTACATATTTTTTTGGTAAATATGTTTAAGGTTTGATTTGACAGGTTAAAACAAACAATTGAGATTGAAAATCCTTTTCGTTTAGTTGTATAATTATTCAGCTTGAAAATTTTGTTGAGGTATTCAGAGTATTCAAGCAGAGCTTGATTGCCAGAGGAACCACAAGCCTAATTATGTAAATGTTTGTCGGTAAGTTTCTTTGCAAGTGTCTGCTAAATGTAAGTGTAAAATACAGATAGGAAACGACACGCTGGGAGGGCGACTTACATGACAATTTTTATTTTTATTTAACTCATTGTGTAACTATGTTACCAAGAATTAAATACACTGAATATTTCTACCAAAGGACATATTTAGGAATAAGACTCAAGAAATTGTTTTTAATTGTGTTTCGTATATTTAACATAGGCATTGTTTATGTAACGCATCCAACACATTAACATCACCTAAAGTATTAGCATATACAGCAAACAGATATTAGAACAATTTTGGTCAATATTACTACATTACATTAAGAATTTCTGATTGATTAAACTTTGTACATTGTGCATCGGGGTTCACCATCTTAACTAGGTGTCAGGCTTTTTCTTGACAGAGACCTCAGGGAGCAGAAACTCATTATTGTTTGCTGTTATTATTGTTTGAAAATTACATTTGTGTACAGTTAAAACAAAAAAAACAATGTGTTGTCAATAATAAACAAAAAATGTCATTAAACCAATACTGTTCCCTATGTTAATTATTCATTTTTCTCCTTGTCAGTCTGGCCGAGAAGCTGGATCTGATGACACCCACCCACCCTCATCTGGATCAGGTATCGTTTAACCCTAACTCTCCATCCTGTATCTGAGTTTCCTTGTTTTGTTTGCTAATTTATTTTAACACACTATTTCCCACAGACTAAAAGGGTGGAAACTCTTCCCTCAGGCTGAAATAATGAGGCTTTGCATTTCCCCAGGCTGTGACACATGAGTGAAAACTCCCTGCATGCTTTTGTTTTTGTGTAGAGATCAACTCTGAGGCTTTTGATGTTTTTTTAACACTACAAAGATAGGGTCTTGGTCATAGATCATAAACACTGGGCAACGTAGACACCAGTGGACTCAAAACTCTATGTTGGCTAGACTCTACAGAGACTTGGCTGCCTGTGATGGCATTTCCACTTGTTTAAACTAATAACTCTACAAGTCACAAAATTTGAAGTGTTACCTGGGAGTCTCAAACAGAAAGAACTTAGAGCCACTGTTTTTTCTTTAAAGGGTTGTCCAATTTTTCTTCTCAATTTGACAATTATATTAAACTGTATTATTTAATAATGAAAGCTTGTGGCCCTCAGGCTATTATCTACACCATGTGCATTGGTGGAAAAAAGACCCAATAGGTCTACTGCAAAACTACTTAATATTAATTTAATGAAGAGTTTTTTTGTTCATTTTTAACATCTAATTATGCCGTTTATACTTACAATGTTGAGAACTGACTTTTCTTGTAAACAATACATTAGTATTGTTGGTGGGCTAGTGGTTAAGGAAACGGACTTGGGTTCGTAAGTGGTTCAAATCCCCCTACCGCCATGTGACCACTGAGGTGCCCTGAGCATGGTTGGTGGCATGGTGGCTCTGGCTCAGCTAGCTGCCTCCTGCTGATGGGGAAAATGCAGAGGAAAGTTTCCCAACATTGGATCACCAACACTATTTTTTTTTTTTTGTATTTGTTTTTGTCTGTCAGACAAAAGGTTTGGCTGCAAAAGGCTAGATAAGACGTAGACAACATATTGAGATAACTATATTATTTAATTATAATATTTAATGATAATATTAACGGGTGTCCAAAAAGTTAGGGTTAGTGTTACAACACTATACACTTTTTTATAGCCTTGTACATACTACCAGGAAAAAATGCTAAAGTTTTATGTTTGTTTGTCCTTTTTTCTAACTATTTTGACTATATTTCCTTTTTTTCAGTATTTTGTTGTTTTTGTTTGTGCCCTAGAGTCGCAGACGTCTTGCTGCCAATAGGCCTTGTCTTTATTTCCCTTCTCTTTATAACCATGAACTTTTATCACAGGATGAGAACGGTTGCAGGTTGTTTGACTGAGCAAATAATGCCATTGTTTTCTGTATTCACCCCATTCCGTTTCCCGCATGAAGCCCAGCATCCCTCTGAACCCCCACCACCACCACAGCCTCTGTGCCCCCCTTCCTCCACATTGCTCTTTTCATGTAAATGAGAATGGCATTTTTCTGTTGTTATACCAAATAACAAGGAAGTGTGTAATTTTAACACTTTAACACAAAACCCCTCAATATCTGCAAAGTGCCCTTTTAACACTCCAAGAAAGTGCTTGGTGTGTGTGCGTGTTCAATGGTACAGTAATTAGTCAGGGTGTAAACACATTCTCTTGTATTCATTATGACATTACTAAATGCAACACTGAGATATGTGTTAAAATTACAGTATGGGTGATTTCAATGCAGTGTCCTGCGTTATTGATTGGTTTTTGTATTTTTATTTAGTATTTTACATTTGTATTTTCACTAGAATCCCAAGTTCTTTAGTTTGAACAACTTTGGTCTTGAGTTTTATATATACAGTATATATATATGTGTATATATATATATATATATACACACACACACAACTTTAAAGTATATATATATATATATATTTATAGATAAATATAAAATATATTCAAAAATGCCAAAAAGTTTAACATTTTGGAAAAAATTTAACTCAACCAAAACTAGGGTAAAATTGAAAAGCTGAATCTCCTTTACCCCTTTTTAACATGATAGATGAAAAGATTTTTTTAGCACATGTTCCTATTATAAAGGCCCACTAATTACTGGAAGCTCCAAGACAAAACAAATACAAAAATTATTGTTAAATGATCCTTCATTTTCTCTGTAGATAACCTTTTCATTAATTTCTACTGATTGACAAACATATGTAATTTATTATAGGATGTGGTAATCCACTGTTCATTTTCTGTTTACTGGTATTTTAACAGAATTGCTGACCTATGTTGGTTCTATTCATGTTTATTTTGCAGAGTATATTAACTGTGACCTTCGAAGTGGCTGGAAACATCTCAGAAGACGCTTTGAACATTTTCATTCAGGTGCAGATACTCAGTCACATCATCCACTCTCTGACTTTAGACCTAGGAATGTTTAATGTCCATTTTGCTTTGTTTCAGGATCTTCTTTGGGAAAAGATGTTCAAAAACAAAGAGGGACAACTCATGACTGTGATCAGGTTAAAGGTACAATAGAGCACAGCGGTGATCAATAACAACCGCTGCTAATGTCTATATTAAGGGTTACTAAATACGTAACCTGGTGGGGGTTAATGAGTTACAGCTGACTTGTGACTTGTGTGTTGTCAGGGCATAGTGTCACTGGAAGGCAACACCCACCAAGTAATGCTACAGGGGGTTCAGGAGCTGTACGAGCTGAATAAATCTCCACAGATCTGGGAGGAGGGTGCGCGGGTAAACCGACTGGTCTTCATAGGTGAGGACTCTCTCACTTCACACATAGATGTTGACACCAGTGCATGCATTCTGCAAGTATGCAAATGCATTAGTATGCTTGCAAAACAGTTACAGTAAAAGATAAATAAAGGCTGCCAGCACAGGGTGGGACAACTGTAGGTTGGGTGCAGCATAACAACTGTTATTTAATGTTTAAATGTTTTACTTGTGCTCATCCAGATTGCATAGGTTTATTTACTCTGTGTGTTATGTCCAACAGGAGGACAGTGTTTTTTTTTTTTTAAGATTTGAAGAAAGACATAAATGTGAATGTCAGCAGTAATGGCTACGGACATTACAAATTGTTAATGCAGTTAGATTTACAAACAAATTTTTATTTATATATATTTACTGTCAAGCCAAAAAAAGTAACCACCTTGGTTAAGGACATTGCTCAGATCTGAGATTGCTGCAGGTAAAGTCAGGTCTATCCTTTCATATCCATTCAGATGAATATACTGAATGACCAGATCATTGGATTTTGTTTCTTTTTTCTTCCCTCAATGGCACAGTCATATTCCTAGCAGTACATCTTGTAACTGTAGTCAGAGCCACAAATAAAAAAAGAAGTTCTCTGTGACATTAACGTGTTGATGATGTTAATTCAATTTTCACAGGGAAAAACCTGGACAAGGATATCCTGCAGGAGAAATTTCTTACAACTCTGGCTCAGGGTGTATAGAATTTGTACAGCTTTTTTGTCCCCAGAACCTTTACTTTCGGCTGTAAGTAGATCTGAGATTGTTTTTTTTTAATTATTTTCCAAGAATATAGCATGAAGTAAAATATGGATGTAACATGCAGTAAATAGTATTGGTATGAAGCAACACATACTGTACATCTGCTGTAGATACACTGAGGTTTATATGAAAAGGAGGATTTATTTTATCCCTACAGAAGGTCTTGCTGTGAATAAAGCATCGCTGACTCTACAAAGAGCTTAGAACATCATGCTTAATAAAGTTTTTCTTTCTGAAAAGTGTATTGTATGTTGTGATGGTATTAATCCTTTCCAGGAGTCTAATTTTCACTGGTTTGTTTCCAGGATTGTTTTTGTGTCAACCCTATTCCAGTAAATCAAGTCTTAAATTAACCAAAACAGAAATATATTTTAGTCAGTGTATGAGGTACTACAATTTTGTAATGTTTCACACCACAATTTAGAGTTCTGCAGTTACAGTTTTTAAGAAAGAGTTTTCCAAGCTATCTTCCTACTGATACCTTTACTCCAACAGCTCTGATTTGGTAAAATCTGAAGATTGCTCTTGGAAGTATTTCCGCAAAGTAAGTATTTCAGCAAACCTTTTTGGTGAAGTTCTAATCTAATAACTGAAATGTCACTCAAACGCTATAGTTTGAGTGACATTTAAGTCTATATTTGTTAGAATTTAAAATGAAGCTTTTAAAAGCAGTGAATTGTACAATTAAAATTTAAAGATTTCATAGAGAATAGAATCCCAAAAGTTTAAATTTCACCAACTTAAAGACTAAATAATATCATTTGAATTATTTAAATATCAAACGCACACTGTAGGTTACTCATGTAACATCAGTGTTTATGTTACAATTTACATTAAAGTTTTTTTTTTTGTCCACAATGCATGTGATGCCATTAACAGTCCCAAAGCAGCTTTACTTAAAAAAAGAGAGATCCATTGTGTAATTTGTGTCCTGCCTATTAAGCCATGCTCTCACAGTCATGTGAGAACGCCAGGTCACACTCACACAGTATGCCTAGTCAGGTGAGGAAATGGGTGGAGTTTCCCCAACTCAGTCATTTGTAATGGAGATGGTTTTAGCAGGATGGTTTTAAAGCATATCCGCAGCTGAACCGGTTTTGCTTTGAGGCTTCGGCTCATTCATGTCGATCATAAAGCAGAGCTGATCTCCGTGTGCCTGAACTCAGAGAGCAGCTGAGCCGTTTCCTTTTTTGATTCTGATGGTGATGGTCTCGTTAAGATGACTATGGCCTCTATTCTTTTCTGGCTGCGGGACGCCCAGCCATGGCCATTTTCATGGTCACATCACCCGCGGGCATCCAGAGGTGGCAAACTAAACGAACCAGCAGGGGGTTCTGATGGGAAACACCTGGTTTTTTATCATGAGTTAGGCGGGGTGTTAAAACGTTCCACCTCTGACTGTGATGCTCCTGGATTTGTAATATCAAACGGTTACAATAATTGTATAAGAGTCGTAAAAATGGACATACATAGTTGATTTGGGTTTATTTTATTTGAGTGTAAAATAACCATTTACCAAGCAACAAAACTTGTTCTGCCTTGATTTTGCCTCCTCTGTTTGAATGGGCCCTGTTCGCTTCAGCTCCCTTCCACCTCCTTTGTGTTTTCCTGCTCCCCACTGTGAGCGGCTGCGCTGATAGGTTCAGAAGGTTCAGGGGACTGGCCCACGGAGCACCGGCTCCAACATATAAAGCCCGGAATCCCTGAAACAGCTGGTGCACAACAACTTGTAGGAGTAACTAATGTGCACTTTACGCACGGCGCCTGTGGTCTATACGCACGACAACTCTTCAGTTTTAGTGTGGCACCGTTTTAATCCCGCGTATTGAGTTGTGACAATGACTCTTTCTAATGAATGTAAAGCGCCAAAGCACACCGGCTTGCCACCGGAGGAGGATGAGATTGACATCGTGGGCGGGGATCATCCAACACACGGACGATTCTATGGAGCCAGCTGTTCCGCAGACACCGGCTCTTCGGCAGAGTCTGGAGCTGAATTCGACTCCTCCGAACCAGATTCATCAGGGGAGGGTGAGAACAGCTTCCGCAGAGATGCACAGCCGCCCAGGACAGTCCAGAACGGCTCAGTGAAGCCTCCGTACTCCTACATTGCCCTCATCACCATGGCCATCTTGCATAGCCCCATGAAGAAGCTGACCCTGAGTGGCATCTGCGACTTCATC
Organism: Paraplagusia blochii; assembly: GCA_016785265.1. Lineage (NCBI taxonomy): Eukaryota > Metazoa > Chordata > Actinopteri > Pleuronectiformes > Cynoglossidae > Paraplagusia > Paraplagusia blochii. Next base: position 131,889 of record JAFBJS010006231.1, read on the forward strand.
AGCAACAAGTTCCCCTATTACCGGGATAAATTCCCTGCCTGGCAGAACTCCATCAGACACAACCTGTCTCTCAACGACTGCTTCATCAAGATCCCCAGGGAGCCCGGGAACCCGGGCAAGGGTAACTACTGGTCTCTAGATCCAGCTTCAGAAGACATGTTTGACAACGGCAGCTTCCTGCGGAGAAGAAAGCGCTTCAAGAGGAACCAGAGAGAATTTGGCAAGGACGGATTTATGTTTTATCCCGGTATGAATTTGCACCAGCCATATGGGCAGCTGTACAGCGTCCCAGGGCAGGTGAGCCCGCCACTCAGCGCACCTCCCCGCCATGTGCCCATTCCGGAAGGCATCACGGTGCCTCCCTCCAACTATCACGTTCTGCCCATGACACTGAACAGCCAAGGGAAGGGCGCTGCTGCTCCCAAAGAATTAAGAGCGCAGCATTGCACATCTGAGCCCGCTGCGCCAAAGCCAGGTACGCAGGCTAAATGCTCCTTTAGTATCGAGAGCATCATCGCCAAACCGTCCACATGCACAAATCCAAACCCAGGTCTAAGGCAGAACACTCTACTGTACGGACATATGTCTGGCACTAGTCCTCGTTTGGTTCAAACTCTCGTGCAGACACCCAGAACGTCCTTCTGGCCCCCAGCCCTGTTGAACTCTGCTGCTCTCCTAAACGAACACCTAAGACTCTCATACCCTTTTTAAGGAAAAAGTATAATGTGTTTTATTGCGTTTGTGTGTTTACACGTCGGGATAGTTCATTTCTTGAAGAAATGTTTGAACTGCATGATATTTATGTGAGTTTACATTAAAGGCCATTAAAGAGTTCATTTGTAAATAAGAGCTACACTAATATATTTGTGATACAGTGGGAATGTCTTTTCTGTTACTGGTTTGTTTAAATAAAACTCTGAAAATTAACAGTTTACTTTGTCATTTGTTGAATTAAACCACAAAAAGCATGTGTGAACTGTATTACAGAAAGAATGATCATTCTAATTTGAATGTTTAATCTTAATGCTTGAAGCTGTGTGAGTGCAGCTAAATGTAAATGTATCGATTACACCAGTGCTTCTCAATCATTTTCTGTTACGCCCCCCAGCAAGAAGAAAACAATTCGCCCCTCCCCCACCAGCCACTCTCCGTCGCAACTACGATTAATAGCATTTGTCTATAAAACAGTTATAAGTACACCTCTGCATAACATCGTATACTTGTTAACATAAAGAAAGCAAAGAGAAAGAGATAAAGTTCAACTTACCATGATGTGCAATTACACTTTATTGTAGTGCGGCAGAAAAAAGCATGTTCCCCAGTGTCACACGCGCCCCCCTCAGCATCGCTGGGCCCGCCCCACTATTTGAGAAACACTGGATTACGCTAACAACTTCACCTGGTCCCCACCAGAAAGTTTTAAAGAAAGTGCAGAAAAGTTTTCTTGTGAGAAACATATTGCTCTGTGCGTTATTAAGGCAATGTGATGTATTATGGTGTGGAGTCATATTAACACAAACCCGAGCTTTATTTTCTGCCTCTATTTTCTTTCAGCACTCATCAGTAAAAGTGCAAAATAATGTCCACATTAAAGTTACCACTGAGGTCCACTGAGCATGGCACTGTCCCCACCTACAGCTCCCCGGGCGCTCAAAGCTGCCCACTGTTCACTTTGGTGATGGGTTAATTACAGAGGTCACATTTCGTTGAGTGCAATGGTGTGAATCACAATGTCACAATGACAAGGTGTTTGCTTTCCTTTCCTTTAGTACGTTTTAATCTTTTCATTCATTTATTTAACTTGACAACACAGACTAGCAGGTTTGGAGAAAAGCTAGAGAAGAGAGATTAAGATGGTTTGGACATTGTCAGAGGAAGGAAAGTGGTTGTATTGGTAGAACAATTCTAGAGATGGAGCTACCATGTTGGAGACAAAGAGGAAGGCCAAAGAGGAGATTTATGGATGCAGTGATTGAGGACATGGTAGTAGTTGGAGTAGGAGATGAAGATACAGAGGACAGGGTGAGATAAGGATGGCTGATATATTGATCCACTGATAAATATCGGCCGATATCAGCATAATTTTTATTTTGGAACATATCGATATCGGTTTTTCCACCGATATTTAAAATCTGCTGCAAAGCCGCAGTCTCTGCATTCCTCATTGGGTTCAGACTCAGCGCTATTGACACTTTGACCAGCATGTGATTAATGATGTCATAATCTTAAAGGGACAACCACAATGATCGATGCTACAAAAAAAAAAAAAAAAAAAAAAAATGATCGATGCTACAGTAAATGTCCATTGTCTAGAGTTTTTTGTGGATAGAAAACTGGAAAGAACTGGTCATGTGAGGATGGGGGGGGGTTGAGATTTAACACTTTATCACAAGCCGTTTTTATGCAGCGAAGTAAAGAAAAACAACAATGGACTAGGTGAAACCACAACAACTCAGCAACAGCAGCAGCCGTAGCAGCAGCCGCAGTCTCTCTCTCAAAGACTCAGAGTTAAATACGATAAAGAATAGGCAAGAGAGCAAAAGAGTTAAATACAGTAAAGAACAGACAAGAGCAAAAGAAATCTGACAAGCTTCATGGAGTTCATCGTCTTGGAGAACCAGCCGGTCTCTCCCATTCAAGAAGCTGTTTTTACTAAATGTGTGGAGTTTCTGTAGCGGTGTTATGTCAGGAGACTAATCGTATTCGAAATAAGTATTTCTCGGACATTTGCCAGTGAAACGCCATTCACTGCCATCCCTCATGTCATCAACGAGAAGAGTCGTTTACATTGTGATGATGTTGAAATATTTTTTGGTGGTGTTGACTCTTATACTGCAGCTGTTACTATCTGTGCCCATTTATATTGCCTGTTGTTGTGAGGGCTGAATGGGCCCAGTTTATAATGTTAATCAATGTTTTTGGAAAGTTATTCTGTCCAACACCAGACATTTCTTGTTTACATTAAATGCTGCACAAAGAATCATAGGACTGTCTCAGACAAAATGATAAAAACTAAATGTGTCATTTTTCTATATCTTATTTTGAAAGTAGTGTGTTTTTGTTGTACACAGTTATTTATAGAATGCATTTAGTCTGGTATCACACTAATTCAGTGAAAATTACCTGCCTATATATCGGTATCGGTATTGGGAATGAAGTGTTTCGGCAATATTGGTTAATATCGGCATCGGAAAATGTTATATACGACATTTCTAGGGTGAGATGAGAGACTTTTTTTGTCTCGCTGTGGCAACCCCTGAAAAAGGGACAAACCGAAGAGAAGAAAGAGGTTTAATTAAGTTAACATAGGTCGTCTTATTCTGAATGCATTGAAAGTCTATGATAAGAAACGGGATGCACACAAATTTATGAAAGAATAAGTCAGAAAACTGTGAGGTCTGTCTGTCTTTTCCCCTTTCCCTGCTGTTGTCTGGTGTTGGGTAATCAGTGTCATCACAGTCACCTGTGTCTTTGTCATTAGTCTCACAGGCTTATTATACTGTATATACCCCTCTCCCTCACTCAGTCTTCGGGGGATCATTGTTTGGAATTGTTGTTTGTAATTGCCACGGTTGGTAATGTTTGAAGATGTTTGGTTATGTCAGGTACTGTTTTGGAGTTTTCATGTTAGGTTTGGTTTGGATTTAAGTAGCCAAACCACTTAAGAAGGTATTGTGAAGAGTACCCTTTGAGAATTTTTTGTGAGAATTACTGTGCGTGTATTGAACTGATATTACTAAATTAAGGTTTATTTAATATGAGGTTTTGTTGTTTTTTCTGTTAAAAAAAGCCTCCCAGTGCTGCGTTTGGGTCTAACCAAGTCGTCATGAAAGACAGCGAACCATGACACACAGACATTAAAGAAGACCTACATGTTAAGAATTAAAGAGACAAAGGTTCAGCCCCGCCCTACAAGAAAGAATGAACAAAAATGCGATCAAGCGTCATCACAAAAAAGAACCTCTCAGATAACCAAGTGACCAGTGATCACAAAATATAAAAAATAACTATTTGTCTGATATGGTAAGGACGAGCTACGGCTTCCTAGTCTTGGCCAGATCTGTTTTTCTAAACGATATCTATTTGTAATAAATTTAAAATTACATTAGGTCAAAATATCTAAGGCTTAAGACCGAATTAACCCGCGTGCTATTATTCAGCAATGTCTCGCTACAGCCTCTTGATGACGCTGTTGGCCTAATGTTGAATCAACATCGCTGTCTGACAACATATTCAATCATTCCTTACAAAAAGTAAGGGATGATTGAAATTCTGATGATTGATGCTGATTGCGAACACATCTAACTCATTCTTTTCCTATATTGCATTATTATTATAATCCTCCCGCTTATCCATAACCGGACCGCAGGGGCTGCGGTCTACACAACTGCCACCCAGATCACACTGCAATGCATCCTAACCTGGTGAACGTCGTCGTGGGCTATAATAATTGTTAATAATATTAATGTTGTTGTCATGATGATTTAATAAAAGCACACAGACGGTCAAAGCTCATGTCTCCACAGTGGACTGTGTGAACGGATAGTGTCCGGTTTCAGACCAGGACTGAAACAATTCCCCGGTGCCATCGGTCAAAGCTCTATTTTTGGCCTCAGGCTCAGCTGACTGCGGGCCTTAAAAAAATTGGTCCTCCCTATTTCCGTTTTTTCCCTTACACTTGATCATACGATTTAAGAAAGGGGGAGTTGACAGAAAAAACTGTTGTGTTGATTTCGGTAGTGAAGAATACAGCAGCAGAGGAGTTGCTGTTTGGAGAACTGATACATCTCCGCGTTTCGACTCGACTGCTCTCACTCAAAGAACAGACCTTTGACTCAGTTTAGTTTATACCTTTTCCCTACGTGTGGTCAGGCACCGCTCCTTTTTTTTTTTTACCTAAATCGAATCTGAACCGTTTTACTCTGCGTCTTCCTCTTGGATCCCGGCAAAGAGAAGGATGGAGACGTGTCCCATTCCGGTGGTGACGGTCCAAACTGCGCCATTCGATGACCAAAGACCTGGAACAAACGGGCTGCGGCGGAAGACAATGGTGTTTGAAGGCCAAAAGAATTACTTGCAGAACTATATCCAGAGTCTTCTGTCCTCCATCGACCTGAGGGATCGACAGGGCTGTACCATGGTGGTGGGCAGCGACGGTCGCTACTTCAGCCGAACTGCCATCGAAGTGATAGTGCAGATGGCAGCAGCTAATGGGGTAAGAAGAGAACGGCTGAACCGGGTCTGAGTGTAAACATACTGATGAGGGGCCAACATACTATATATATATATATATATATATATATATATATATATATATATATATATATTAGGGGTGTCACTCACATAACAATCCTATTTATATCTCGATTCACAGGCTACAATCCAATGAACGAAACGATTCGATCTGATTCAATCCAGTTTGATAAGTTTTTTGAATCTTGAATAAAAAAAAAACTTTCAACACTATACAGCTGCCAGTTTTTTTACTTTTAGTTTAGTTTATTTCAAAGGGGTAAATGGAATTTCATAAACACATGGTTGAATAAGAAGGAATTAGCCAAAGGGTAGTTTTCATCTGTTGTCCTCTGGCTATGATGTAAAAAGGCAAGAAGCACACAATACATATGCAATAGAAAATACATATGCAAACACTTTTTATACAATTAAGAAATATTTTTCAGCTTCATCTGGCATCTCTTGTCGAATTGCATGAAAATTTGCAAGAATTTTTTAACACAATTTGTCAATATAGTCTTGAATCTAATATTAACCCAAGATATTTATACTGATTGACAATTTGTATTTTATCTCCATTAACAATTATATCAGGATCAGGTGACACTTAACTTATTTTAGTGAAAAACATGCCTTCAGTTTTAGAAAGGTTTAGCTGTAGACAGCACTTCTGTAACCGGACTGTCAGACATCGTTTTGTAATATAATGGGTGATAGATACCACTATTGCCTTGGACTTTGCCGAGTTATTGCCGAATTACGGTCGGAAAAACTTGTATTATATTCTGTCCGCTTCTCTGACTACTTGTCATTCCTGCCGTGCCAGCGTCACCGTCATCGTCACCCAGTCATCGGTCCCACTCTGCCATTTCTCTGGGTGACTGGTAAGGTTTATTGGACCTCAAGTGTATTTGATTGTCGCTCCATAGAGTCGGTAATCGCGTTGCTTTTATCTATCTTTCCGTCCTTTTTGAAAAAAACAAAATGATGTCCAAAGCTTCAATTTTAAATGAGAAACACTATAAGTTTCGTCTGTGTTGCCTGCCATGTTGCTCAGACTAGAGAACTGAACTCCAATCAAATCAGCCCACGTCACAGTTTACACACTGCAAGTGACACCTCCATAAACATGTGTGAATAGCAGTGGTGGGCCGTCAGGGCCAGCAAGGCCTTCTCTGCTAGCCTAAACAAACTCAGAAGAACACATTAATAAATATTTTTTCATAAAATGTTATTATTTATCATTATTAAGTTTTTACATTTTAAAAGTTGGATAAAAGCTTTTTTTCCAATCATATTTCAGCTATATAGTGTTGTCAGGTTCCATGAAATCTGCCATGGCCTTCAGAATCAAAAGTGAAGGCCAGCTGGCTCAGTTCACAGCACTCAGCGCCATTTAACACGCTAGATTGGGACCTCGGACCTTCCCTAAAGCAACGCCTATCTGTCCCTTGATTGGATAAGCTCTCCCAGGAGTCTGACATTAGCATCTTGGGACATATTGAATCTGAACTAGGAGATTTGCTAGCTATAGACAGATTGTGGATTGTATCATATTTTTGAGTAAACAAGAACTTATTTCAGGGACACGATGAAAGCTACCAGTTCTTAAATAGGGGTAACTACATGGAACTTCTTTCTTTATTATGCAATATGACCCAGACTTGGAATACCACCTGTCCACTAACAGGGTGTTTGCTGGGACATCAGGAAAAATCCAAAATAACCTAATTTATGCTATTGCTGAAGTGATGTGGGACGTGATAAAAGCAGAGATCAAAAGTGCCCCTTTTGTCACTGTGATGGTTGATGAAACCACATATGTGGGGAACACGTTCTGTGACTTCTGTTGGTGTCCTGGAATGTTTTGTGAAATTTGTGGATGTAACCAGTGGCAGACGAGCTTGACCTTGTCAATCTTATTTTTAATTTTCTTGAGGAATATAAATGTTCTCTGGACAAAGTTGCGCAGTGTTATGATGGCATAGCGATGATGGCATCTGCACTAACCGTAGTGCAAAGTGGCCCTATTCATTCACTGTTATGCACATTGCCTAAATTAAGTATCAACTCAATAGGCCTCCAAACGTATGTTTTTTTTTCAATCTAAAGGGGCACGCTGTGTTCTTTTCACGATCTCCGAAGCGCACGCAGCTCTTGGATGAAATCTGCAAGCAGCGTCTCCATCATGATGCACCAACACAATGGTAATATATGTCTCAACTGGTGAATGCAGTCTTTGAGAAGAATATTGCGCTAAAGGAGTTTTTTGATCATATATTAGAGCACAACGAAGAGTATGATGAAGACACTGTGCACTTTGTAGATGGATTTAATGCACGTCTAAAGGATTTTTGTTTTTCTTTTATGATCAACGATGCAGTGCTGCGCTAGCAGATCTGCATGCACACTACCAAAAACTACACTACAGTATTCTGGACAGTATTCTTTCACAGATACGAAATTGATTTTTATTATGTAATGTATCGCATGGCTGATTTTGAAGGGAGTGTTTTAAATGTCGTTACGCCGGCACCTAGTGGAAACAAAACAAATCGTCAACTACTTTGCCACTGGCACAATTAGAAATAAATGATTTTAAATATTCTGGAAAGTAAGTGTTATAAAAGCTTGTGAGGGCGGGGCAGTGGTTAGCGCACAGCTGCAGCAGGGAGGCTAATGATGCACTGTGCGCGTGTGACACTGCTTTTACTAATTGTTCCTCTCCTCTGATAAGAGGAGCCGGGTTCGCAGAAGGGGGAGAGGACATACAGACAGCAAGCAAACTCCACGTCTGAGAGAGCAAACGACTGTTAGAGTTTGTGATTGTTTTTGACTGTGATCGCAGCCGAGCTAACTGGACACTTGCTGATACAGTAAATAAAGCTGTGTGTTGAACTCAGGAACTGCGTCTTGTGTGTTCAGAGAAAGTATCACAATTGGCGACCAATTAAACCTGAACAGCTGTTAGGGGTTGTAACAGAGTTGATGGGAGAAGGTGTGACCATGCACCGTGACCAGGTAGTGGCTCACAAAGAGCAGGTGGCAGAGCTGTGTGCACAGCTGGGAGTCTTAGCTCAGAAGCTGTCCTGGGCAGGGCAGGTCAACAGTCTCTGATCAATGCGAGCCAGATTCCATCCGGGGCTTTTTATAGACGGGTTGTGGTGAAGGTAAGGTGTTTGCACGGTGATGTTCACCGGTACCCTATTACAGCAGTTACCTTCCACTGTGATGGGGAGGAGTAGTGTGTGAGTTTTGCAGTGAGCTCCAGGCTGACACACTCACTGGTTTTGTGAACTGATTGGCCATGATTTTCCATGAGAGCAGGCGCCTTACGCATTGCTTTTGTGCTGGTGGTTAAGATTGATGGACAGCTAGTGAGACCTGGGGCCATATTTTGTCATGATCAGGGACAGAATCAGAGTGTGTCAGGAGAAGCGTGGCTGCTGCACTTGTACTCAGCTGTTGAAACCGAGGAGCCACCGGGAAGTAATACTCCAGGCGGCTCATCATCATCCAATGGCTGGTCACATGGACAGCCAGAAACGCTAGACCGCATCACTGATCGTTTTTACTGGCCTACTGTTCACAGAGATGTGAGCAGTTTCTGCGCATGATGTCCTAAGTGCCAGAAGGTTTCGTTTCACTGCAGTGCACGTGGGTACCGGTTTGTTCTGGTAGTCATCGACTACGCCATGAGATATCCAGAAGCCGTGGCACTGTGTAACATCTCTGCAAAGAGTGTTGCCGATGCGCTTTTCCAGATCATCTCGCAGGTCGGAATCCCGAAAGAGATTCTGACAGATCAGGGGACATAGTTTATGTCACGGACCGTGAAAGAACTGTACCGGTTATTAGGCATCAAGTCTATTCGGACCAGCGTCTACAACCCGCAGACTGACGCTGAGTTCTATGATCAGGAAGTTAATTCAGGAGGACAGTCGAAGTTAGGATAAGTGTTTAGATCTCCTGTTTTTCGCAGTGCGGGAGGTTCGCAAGTCCTCCACTGTGTTTTCACATTTTGAATTGTTATTCGGCAGAAAGCAGAGAGGCATAAGGTTCAAGCGCCAGTAAAAATGAGATCCAATACGTTCTGGACCTTAGAGAAAAGCTGCACTCACTCTGACAGGAAGCACTGGTTAATTTGTTCAGGGCTCAGGAACATCAGCGGCGCCTGTATGACAGGTGAGCTAAGCTACGGCACTTTGCACCAGGAAACAAAGTCCTGGTGCTCCTCCCATCTTCAGTATCCAAGCTGCTTGCCAAGTGGCAGGGACCCTTTGTGGTCACACGGCGAGTTGGTGATGTTGATTATGAGGTGGAACGTTCAGACAGGAGAGGAGTCACTCCTCATTTAAATCTGTTAAAGGGGTGGGTGGAGCCAGAAGCGGTAGCTCTAGATGGTGAGAAACGAGGATAAGCTTGGTCCAGTAGTGGGGGCTCCTGGTCCAAGCTCTTCTCTGTGTGACACATCACTTACGCCAACCCAGAGAGCGGACGTGGAAGGGCTCCAGCAGCATTTTTCTGACGTGTTCTCCTTTCTTCCAGGGCGCACCACTCTCATACAACATCATATTGAAACACCGCTTGGTGTGAAGGTGTGTTCATGGCTGTACTGTCTTCCTATTCACAAGCGTAATGTGGTGCAGAATTACCTAAAACAGATGCAGGAGTTACTCACACAGCGCCTGGAACAGCCCCATCGTTCTAGTGGGTAAGAAAGATGGGTCTGTTCGGTTCTGTGTTCACTACAGGAAAGTGAACGAGGTGTTACAATTTAATGCATATCCAATGCCCCGGGTGGACGAACTCTTGGATTGGCTTGGTAGAGCTCAATTTTTCACAACACTGGATTTAACCAAACTGGCAGATTCTCTTATCGCCAGAATCTCGGGAGAAAACGGCCTTCTCTACTCCGTACGGTTTGTATCTATTTGTTACACTTCTATTTGGGTTGTTTGGTGCCCAAGCCATCTTCCAACGCCTCATGGACAGAGTGCTACGCCCACATGCTGCCTACGCGGCCGCGTATTGGCATCATCTTTCATAGTGGCAGCTAGGCGGAACAGCACAGGTAACAACATTGTTCAGTCCTTGAGGCAGGCAGGGCTCACCAAGGCCAACCAAGGGAAGTGTGCAGTTGGAGCGAGGCACGGTATCTGGGACACTGCTGGTGGCGAGGTCAGGTGCGTTCGCAGCTGGATGAGACAGCGGTCATCAGACCGTCTTACTGCATTCTCGATCTATTGGGGCTTTTTAGATGAGTACACTCGGATTGTGTAGGTCACAGACGAATAACCGAACCAAAACGATTAGTTTGCGCATCCCTAGTATTTAACTCTGAGTCTTTGAGAGAGAGACTGCTGCCGCCGACTCTGCCGCCACCGCTGCTGCGTTGTCGAGTTTCACTCAATCCACTCTGTGTTGCTTTTCTTTACCTCACTAAAGTAAAGATGTCTCTTGATAAAGTGTTAAAATCTTACCCCCCACCCTCACATGATCAGCTCCTTGCAGAATTGCAGTTTTCTATCCACAAAAAACACCAGACATTTACTGTAGCATTGCTCATTGTTGTTGTCCCTTTAAATTAAATCATTAATCATGTGCCGGTCAAAGTGTCAGTAGTACTGACTCAGTGCCCCATGAGGAAGTCCAGCGTATTTGCCAAGACCGCAGCTACACAGTAGATATATAAAAGTAACTATTTTGTATTTGATTAAAATCAGTAAAATTATCATTAAAATAGACTGAGAGACAGACCTAAGATTTTAAATCTAAGCACACTGAAAGAATAGTTTGGTATTTATGATTTTTCAGTCTTTAATGAAATACTGTTTTTCTTTGCTGTACAGATTGGACGCCTTGTCATTGGCCACAACGGCCTCCTTTCCACTCCTGCAGTTTCCTGCATCATTAGGAAGATCAAGGCCATTGGTGGGATTATTCTTACAGCCAGCCATAACCCTGGGGGCCCTGGTGGGGATTTTGGAATCAAGTTTAATGTGTCAACCGGAGGTAGAAAATATAGCACATTACCATTGATGTTTCCTAATTTAATCAGTTCAATCATTGTTTTGGAGGTAACCTTGTCTGACATATTTTTTTGGTGGCAGGCCCTTGTCCTGATACTGTGATGGAGAGAATTCACCAGGTCAGTCGAACACTGGAGGAGTATGCCATCTGTCCTGATCTCCGAATTGACCTCTCAAGACTGGGGAGACAAGAATTTGACCTGGAGAACAAGTTTAAACCTTTCAGGGGTACCTCACTAAATAATGTTTAAACTGAATACATTAATCAAATTCTGTCTGAGGGCTTATAGTCTGAGTTACATGTCTTTACAGTGGAGATTGTGGACTCAGTTGATGTCTATCTGCAGCTGCTCAGAAACATCTTTGACTTCAATGCCATTAAAAGTCTCCTCACAGGACCAGACCAGCCGAAGATACTCATAGATGCTATGAATGGGGGTAATGACCAATGGTTGTCCGATGCTATCACAAAAACACACATACACAAACAAACACACACCAGTGTTGCTGCCTGCCATGTACTGTATATTTCTTGTTTTTGCCTCCCCCCTCCTTACCTGTTAGTGATGGGTCCATATGTACGCCGGATCCTGTGTGATGAATTAGGGGCCCCCGCTAACTCTGCAGTGAACTGTGTTCCCCTGGAAGATTTTGGTGGCTTTCCTCCAGAGCCTAACACGACCTACGCCACCACTCTGGTGGAAGCCATGAAAGGAGGAGAGTTTGGCTTTGGAGCTGCATTTGATGCAGATGGGGTAAACATTATCAGCATTTTTATTTTCCTATGTAAAGAGAAGCACACGGCATGCCCAAGGGCATACATAAAAGAACAACTTTACATTCTAGTAAAAAAGAACCCTGTCATAGCTAAAGAACTTGATTAATTGAAGGCTTTCCTGCAGGAAACAAAATGTTGAACTCTCCAGTGTATGGAGAGTTCAAAATACATCAGAAGAAATTAATAGGAGGAAAACATGCTCCAGTGGTGAGGTTTAGTTTATTTGAAAGAGGTAAACAATATAATTGGAATTCTGAAACAGAAATAAAGTTTAAGTCTGTGGTAGTGGCCAAAAAAATCTGTGAAATAAAAAAAAATCCTAAGTATAACAAGCAGTCCTGTCAGGTCTGCCTTGTTTGGTCAAGTTCTGTTTTTCTGTTTCTCCCAGTTCATGCTCTGTTCCTGCCTTTTTTTATTTGTCTGCGAGTTTTTGTTTCCCAAGTTTATTTGTGATGAAACCCTGATAATCACTAGTGGTGATTCACCTCGATGATATTGCATTTGGGTCCTCACTACTTCTTGCTACCTACACCACAAACCTTGACAAGTCCTCTTGGTTATAAATAATTGAGGTTAAGTTTTTTCAAGTTGACTGTTTTATTTTTACCAGTGTGTACCAGTAAAAATCCCTTGCATGTGAATTTAAGTATGAGTTAGTCTGTTGACATGCACCCAGTATGAATGGTATTAATTAAAACCGATACATAATGTGATAAAATTTGCAAGCTCCTTAGACACCATCAATCAAAGGTATTAGCAGGTTTAATCTGTTTTTGGAGAGACTGTTACATAGCAGGAACTTACGTTTTTGCAAATTCACATTTGGGTGAGTACTCCCCCATGTCTTGTACAAACAGCAGAGCAGATATACAATCGCATTACCTAACACTTTTTGATAATCTTAAGGTGAGGTTAATGGCCTCACTAATAGAATGGATTTCTTATTACATTAGTCTTGATTTCAGTATCTATAAGTGACACTGGTACACTGGTTACACACACATCACCCAGCATAACATTTGCATTTGTTGTGGATTATTTTCAGCTGCGGTATACACACTTAGTGAGAGAGTATTTATAGCAGGGAGTGAGACAGACTCAAAATAAATGACATAACTGACATCCATCATAAAGAAGCGTCATGATGTATTCCTGTACAGATGTGTGGGGCCCTGGGTAGATATTTTCTTTTGCTATAAATTGAATAAATAATTAATATTTTGTGCTGCAAACAATGTTCAAGTATTTTTTTTATCAACATCAAATATCAATCAAGTATCTGTCAAATCTGACCTCAATGTTAGGCCTGGTCATTACTAAGAATTTTATTTGTTGACAGGACCGCTACATGATCCTTGGACAGAGTGGCTTTTTTGTGAACCCAGCGGATTCTGTGGCCATAATGGCGGCTAACCTCACTAGCATCCCCTACTTCAGACAACATGGTGTCAAAGGCTTTGCCAGGAGTATGGCCACCAGCACCGCCCTCGACAGGTAGAAGACACACATACACTGTTTTCTTATTCAATTCGGAATCGATTACGGAAGTAGGTAATTCGGGATTCAATCCCGTATTAACTAATCCGCATTCGATACCCGTGTGGATTCACACACAATAAGGGAGCGAATGCGCATTAGTCTAACCATGGTCAAGTTTCAATTTGATCACGTGGTTATATAACAAGATCTTGTTATTATGCGGTTTTATTCAACATGAATTCTGTCAACAAATGCACGTTATATTTTAAGGAATAAATGGAACAGGTTGAAGAAAGATCACAGATTGTGTTCACACACATGCGGGGAGTGACCACCGTTTTACTTTTTATTGCTTTACACCCGTATTAATTCAGTATCGAAACCCCCCGACCAGAGGGGGATTAGTTAATGTGCATTAGTTGAGGAACTAATGTGCGTTAGTTTGTAATCTGAACGCAAACGGGGAGCGAAACTGGTTTCGCGTCGCAGCGAATACCAAATTAAGTGCCAGTGTGAACAGTAATAGAGTGGGAGATCACTTTAACTCAATGTCTAAAAATACAGTCTGTGTAAAAGGAGGGGACCCAGGCTAAAGTAATCTTGTTTACATTGTTCATTCAGTGAGGTCCCCTGACTGTGAGCCTTCAACACAAAGCTCCTCAAGGGTAGTGTAAAATGCCATGATAGCACTGCTAAAGTTTAATTATAGTTGCCTCATACTCTACTTATGTAACAATAATGTTGTAACTACAACAGAAACTTAGATAAGAGACTGGATGTACATAAATGGTTCTCAATAAAACATAATTTAAGCTCTGTGCTGTTAGTTTTAGTATACTAACACCTGTAACCCATGTTAACCCCACACAGATAGCACAGATGGTTATATAACCCCCTTATAACAAATACTATCTTTATCAAGGATAGTCTTATCATTGACTTGACCTTGACTTTTCATCTAAAATCTGTATAAAGTTGTCTTCATCCACAATACATCTTTTTCTTTGTGTTGATATAGTACTGGACAAAATATTATTTTATTTGTCTTAAAATATTTTAATTGCACATTCATTAAAACCAGTTTCACACTACCTCCTCTGGGTAAAGTAATCACTGATTTCAATGCTGGGCAGAGTCACTTTCTTTATCCCAGCCGTGATTTTTCACAAAGCATTACTGTCTTAGTTCATATCTGCACATCTCTGGCAACAGTCTTGGGATTATTGGAGTACTTAGCAGTGTGTTTTGGGAATCTGGAGTCGGCCAAAGTGAAAGCCTTTTTAGGAGAACGAGTGGACTTGGTGTGTGTGTGTGTGTGTGTGTGTGTGTGTGTGTGTGTAAGTGTCAGCCTGCTGCATATTTAGACTGAGGAATCCTCCCTGCTGTATGTTTATGTATAGTCAGGCACACTGTTATTAAAGCCTTGATAGATGTGATGTGTATATATTGCATTAAGCTCAAATCACTAGGAAAATTCGGACAAACCACTCAATTTAGAGAAATTCTATTTCGTATTTTAGCTCAGTATCAAAACGCAAGGAAGATAATTTTTGAATTTCATTAAAAAAAAAAAAAAATCCTTGAGTCATGTGATATCAATGGCAATGTTATTTTACTTAATGTGTCTATCCTAGTATTTATACAACATTTTTAGATACTACAAGGCCAAAGCTTTTCCAAATTTCAAGCCTGAAATTTAACTTGTCAACAATTCTCTAGATAGATAGGTAGATAATAATAATAATATTAATAATAGTAGTAATTGGGTTTAATGGGGGGCTCAAGATTTGGATTCACCAATTGCAAGGTTGCCACACACTACTTGTGGGCTCACCACACCCAGGAAGGCTGACAGTATGGTGAAGTCTGATTTGGCAGGAGACTGCTGCCCATGAAACTAAGCAATGGATAAGCAGATTGAGATGAATGAATTAAAAATGAGAATAATAATTTGAACTGTATTGGTTCTTAGATTGAAGAATTATTGTGTTATGAGCAAATCTGCTACAACAGCCTGTCCTTGATGACGATGAATATAAGGTTCCTCAGGGAAATCAAATCAAATACTTTAATTTTCTTTGTCAATACTCACTGAATATGTTGTATCTTTGTTTGTTATATTTTACATAAAAAACAGAGCTCCCTGCTTGGTCATTGTTGGGTTGGCCTTACAAAAAGGTTGAAACCCAAAATAATATGTACTTTTTAAAATATATATTTACATTGTTCATACTGTGACCAATCTGCACCCTTAAAATACTATAAAATTCTATCAAACTATTTGTATAATATTGAAATGCTTTTAAGGTGTTTTTTAATGTCTATCTGCTTTTAATTATCAGAACAATGTTTTACTAGTATGTATAATTACCACTAGTTTTAAACATTGCTGTCTGCAGCAGGTAAGAAATCCAGTATGATCCATTAAGTTGACTTCAAATTTATGGGAAAAAAGTGAGATGCTATCATCATGCCCATATTCTAACTTTTTGTACCTTGCATGCTTTTGGTTTTTTTTTCAGTACAGTCTGTAAGAAGCCAAGGTAAACACAAGAACACTTTCTGCTTCATATGATGTTATGACATGATAAATACCTTTCTGACATGACTTTAGAAACTGATGAAGCAAACATCAGCTCTGATGATTCTGCAGGACATTGAAGGTTACAGTTATGACCATTTACAGAAATTGACCTCATGAGTACTTTTAGTTTTGGCTGCAGTCAAATGTCTTTACTTTTTTAGCCTTACTCTCTGTGCAGTCACTGTTGCTCGTTCAGGTCAAATAACTTGCATTTCAAGGCTGGCTCCAGTATTTTGTAAGGGAAAATGTTTTAACTCTAACCTGTGCTCCTTGTGGAGAGAGGCCGATGAATGACATAATGCCATTTTTGAAATGGTCATGTTTTTAAAAAAAAACACTGCTCTTCTAGGTATGCCCTTTAAAAACTTTAAGTGTTTCTCATCAGAACCATTGCATTTAGTTATAATGATATTCAACTACAAAAAAGGTATGATCGGCCTTAAATTGCCGATCATACCTAATTATTTCAAGAAGGCAGCTGTCTCCATCTTCTACTACAGTCATCAAGTTTTTCTAGAAAGTTCATCCAATATATAACCCCTTCTTCAATTGTTCTCGGATTATGTAGTATTTTGTTCAAATGACAGATCTTGATAAAAATTGATTTTGCAAACTTTTGCTACAGGGCAACATTATTAGATTAATTTTCCAGTTCAGCACTTGTGTCTCAGTCCCAGACAAGAACCAAATATGTTTGTCAATTTAAAAGTCAATCATATTTATGTGTCAATTCCTTTGTAATGGATATTAGAACAAACCCAACAGTTAACAGCACATTATATACCAGGCAAAACCTTTACAGCAGATTCATTCATTCATCTTCATCTGCTTGTCTGTAGTCAGTCAGGGGCAGCTGGTACCACCCAATCCATGCTTTATTGTGAGCCTTCCTGGTGGGTGGTGAGTCCACAAGAGGTTGTGTGTTGAGACTGTGCTGGCTTATTAGACAGGCATACAAATATATGTATATATTTTTAAACATTCCAACACTACATTCTACTGCCCTCACTCCCAAGCATGGGCATCTCATATACTTTGTTTTCTGGTTCTGGTCATACTTTACTGGACATTCCTTCTTAGTATCATGGCAGGGACATAGCAGTCTTAGCCCGTCCTTCAGTCTTATCCAGGTAAATGGATACTCTTATTTATCCAAACCTTTCTTACCTCATCGCCTTTTTTTATTTTTAAATTTAAAAACAAAATATGCAAATTCAGACTGTTCCTTACTTAACATGCCGCCCAACTCTCAGCTATAGTCATATCCCACTTAACTACTGAAATGCCCTCCTATCTGGTCTAACAGTCTATTTCACATACGGGCATGTGAAGCATACATACATGAAACATCAACAACACCATGTCTGTGGTAGTTTCTCAAACTATACAGCAGTGATTTTCAACCTTATCTGAGCTGCAGCACATTTTTTACCTTTACAAAATCCTGGGGCACACTACCAACCAAAATTACATTTTAACACAGTACATATAAAACATATCGTTAATAATGTAGTGTCTAAATGTATTTATACTCACTGTGAAACCTGGGCCTGTTTCCATAAACACAAATACGATATCCTGTTAGGAATGGTAACACACATGGTAACACACGGAGATCGTCCTCAACAGCTCTCAGTCTATCTCTGTTTTTAGCTTTTATCCCAGTCAAGTTTGAAAAGCTTAGCTTACATGTGATTGAAAATGTGAGCAAAATAGCTTTGTTGGCCAGAATGGGGAGCTCCTTGGCAACAGATAACCAAAAACTGTCCATAGGAAGATCAACAAAGTTTAGCTTTAAACAACAATGGTTAGTGGGTCATATTAGATATGATGATGAAGGTTCTCAGTCATCCAGGTCATGGTCAAGGTTAAAGAGTTAAGTTAGGCAACTGGACATTCAGTTTTTTGGATGGTTGCTTTTTGGCTGCTCATTAAATACTTGCAGGAATTGATACTTACTTACCAACTGCAGTGCTGCACTCATCACAGTAGCATCGTATTACAATGAAAAAAAAAGTACGGTACTTTGGAACACACCCAAAAGAAACGAAAAATTAACCTTGATTTGTTTTCTTTTGTTATTGGTACACAACCATCAGTGTACCAATAACAGGTATGGCAGTAGGAGTTGTTACTGCAGATTGGTTATACAAAGTCATCATTGAAGGATCATTATACTTTCTAAATAAAATAAATATTTTTTCATCTTTTTTCTATTAGAATTCTTTTATACTGAAGTAAATTGGTAAAAAGGATGTACACCACAATTTTTCCAACAGTCATTCAATACAGACAGACTAACAGTCATTGTCCATCATTTAATGTTAATGTTGCTTACTTTCATACTGTTTAATACACACAATTTTGTTGAATTAGTTGGTGAGCTGTTGTGGTTACATGTTCACTCTTAACTCAAGTTTATCCAAGAAGTCTTTGCTTTAGTGTTACAGGGTCTTTTTGGTGTTTGTGTTGGCTTTGTTTATGCCATATAAACCATCAAAACCTCCCCAAAATGTTGTTTTATCTGCAGGAATTCTTGGCTTTCCTTTCCAGCCCTAACTTTCCCAAAGGCCATGCACTTGTCTCACATTAGCATTTGTACACACATCACATGATAAAGATTTGTTTTAGAGTGTTGCTAATTCAATTTAATAAATATAATTAGAAATGATCTTGGTATTAAAAATGATGAAGAAATTCAACTATAATTTACCTAATCTGTGTTTTATGGTGCTAAGTGCACTAAGTTTTATTTCAGAAAATAGAAGTATAACATTTTAAAGTAAGAAAAGCTCAAAAGCACTGCAAGGTGTGTGTGAGTGTTAGCTTCTGTTATACACACACACACACACACACACACAATTTATGCTACTTTAATTTTGCTTCACAATAATTATAACGGAGGAAACAAAAAAAGGCCTGTGTGATATAATTGTGACCTTTCATTAAGGTCATTTCAGTTTGAACAGCCACAGAAGTTAGATGAAGAAAGCGTGAAAATACTGATTTGTTAACTGAATGGTAATCTCTATTTCAACTGTAGAATAGTGTCAAGGATAATTTGTGATAGAAGAGCGTCAGTTAAGGTAAAGGGAAAGAGGGCAGTTGTGAGACCAGCTATGATGTATGGTTAAGGGCAGTGATTGTCAACCTTTTTTGAGCCGTACACTTTTCACATTTACAAACTCCTGAGGCACACCACCAACCCAAATTACATTTTATCACAGTATTTTTAATACATATAGTTAATAATATAATTTAAAATTATATTTATACTAACTTAGTGTGGAATTTGGGGCTGTTTCTTTACACAAATTGGATATCCTGGCAGTAATGGTAGAAAGACACAAAGGCCTTCCTCATCAACAGCTCATAGAATCACTCTGTTTTTAGTTTTTATCGCAGTCAAGCTTGAGAAGCTCAGCTCAAATACTGTAGATATGTGGTTGAAAGCTTTTACCAACACTCCAATATAAACAATTTTATTGAAAAATTGTAAATGCATTACCACCTTCCCACAGTTACATTGCTTTCTTAAATTTTGTTAATTTGTCTTAAATGTCTCTGAAGCTATTTGATAATTTACTGCAGCAGACTTGCCGAGAATAACTTAGGAGCTAAATTCAGTAAATCGATAGTGTTATTTAAATCACACTATAACAGTAATCACAAAATTACAATACAACAGCTCACTGTTTACAAACAAGGAGTCTGAAGAGTTGGTTTTTCTTTTGTTGACCACTCAAACTAGGCCCTTCATCTGGGTCAGAATTTTGTCCAGTGCCCTGTTTGGTATTCTGGAATAGAAGAGTATTACATATCTGCCACACTTCTTTACAGCACAGACATCCAACAATGTTTAATTAGGTGATGTTAGATCATTTCCCGCAGCACACCTGATGATCTCTCACAGCACACTGGTTGAAAACCACTGGTTTAGAGACACAAAGAATAGGTAGAAGACAGGAAGCAGAGCTGGAGGGTTGAAGAGTTAAAGATGCTGAGGTTTTCTTTAGGGGTGAAATCGGACTTCTGAACAAATTGGATATGGGTCGTTTCAGGGTCCAGTGTGAACGTAGCCTAAGATGGACAGTGTCAGGAATTAGGTGATAGCACGGACTGGAAGGTTTGTAGAAAAAGCTAGAGAAGCCAGATTAAGATGGTTTGAACATGTTCAGAGGAGGGGCAGTGGTTATATTGGTAGAAGAATGATCCTAGAGATGAAGCTACCAGGTATGTGACAAAGAGGGAGGCTGAAGAGGAGATTTGTGGTTCCAATGAGAGAAGATGGATAAAGTTGGGATATAGTTAATAGAGAAGACAGGGTAAGTCGGAAATTGTTAATTCACTGTGGCAATCCCTGAAAAAGGGAAAAATCGAAAGGAGAATAAAACTGATAATTGCTTTTTATTGATTATATACAGTATACATACACCAAAATCTCAGAGTCCGATAAATGCTGATATTATAGATGTTAATAAACACAGTTCATGTTTTAAAACATTAAGTGAACAGTCATATTTATAAGCCCTTTCTGTTTTTATCCTACTATGCCTGTCCTCAGGGTGGCCAAAGCCATGAAACTTGCTCTTTACGAAACCCCAACAGGCTGGAGATACTTTGGAAACCTGATGGATTCTGGTCGTTGTTCCCTCTGTGGGGAAGAGAGTTTTGGGACAGGTATGATCCAGCACTCACACTGACTTTGGAGAAAACCAGTGACACACAGTGAGGTTCATGTTTGGTAAGGTGTTATCACAGTCAGATTTACAAATATATGAATTCTACAGCAATGGCCCTCAATCAACAGACCACAGGCTGGTACTGATCTGTGGGTCAACGGTAACCGGGTCACAAAGAGTTATTGTTTAACTTACACTATTGCCGTTTTATTTATTGTTTGATCTGTGTTTATTTTGTGAAGTCACCAAATTTGCTTGCTGCATCGGTCTATGACACTTGACCCATATCTAGAGTCTCAGTTCTGTCCTGTCTCACCTACATCAACTACATTCTTAACAACAGAACGGCCAGGATTCTAGAATTGAGCTCATTGTGTTGTAGATTCTTAACTGTATAGGTGATAATTAATATACAGTATAATGAAAAAAGAAAATTAAAAATTGAATTAGTGGAGTATTTACCCAGGGATAACTTCACAATAACAAAAAAGCTCAATACCACTATGACACATTCAATATTCGCAATGGCATTTGTGATACTCTGAGAGTTCTCTGAATACCACACTTGGAATCTGATATCAGTACACCGTTTTTATTGTCCAAGTTAACAGTTGATCGGCTGTTGCAGCTCTGTCAGCCATACACAATTCCCATCACACTGTAAGTTAAGTTGTGTTTGCTGTCTTGTTTGTCCGTCCTCTCCCCCTCCTGCGAATCTGCTTCTACTCATCAAAGGAGAGGAACAATTAGAGGAACAGTGGAACATCAGCCTCGACACTCAACTGTTCTCCCTGCTGCAGCTGAGCACTAACCACTGCCCCGCGCTCACATATCTCCACTGCTTGACTGAGGCCAGCAGGCTTTCCAGTCGAGCGAACTCCCCTGTCTCCCCACCAGTCATTAGGGGACGAGAGAGAAAGTCTGCAACTGCCATTTGTGCCACCGGTCTGTGAATGAGTTTAAAGTTATACAGTACGGTTGCAACGGCAGGTCCTGGTTGACAGTGCTGTCGGACAGTTTGCGGCTGATGACGGTTGGTACCCCGCACCTGCTGAGAGAGCATTGTCCCTGGCCCTCTGCCCGAGGCGTCATTCTGCAGCAAAAAGGGAGAGAAAAGTTAGACGGGATCTAAGATACCCTTACAGGTCATGCTCGTCAGAGAGCCTGCCAGGTCAATTAACTGTGGCATGAACCGCTGGTAGTTCTCCATCAGCCCCAAGAACTGCCTGACTTTTTTTTAGACATGGGACGCGGGCAGGATGCAATTGCCGCCGTCTTATCCAGGTGCGGGCGCATGTGACCCCGCCCCAAGTAGTGTCCCAGATACGTACCTCCCTCCATCCAACTGCACACTTCACTGGGTGGGCCGTGAGCCCTCAAGGACTCTAACACCACTGACACATGCTGCATATGTTCCGCCCAGCTGCTGCTATAGATGATCACATCATCCAGATATGCAGCGGCACAAGCAGCATGTGGGGGCGTAACACTCTGTCCATGAGGCATTGGAATGTGGCAGCCTCAAACACACAGTGTACATCACACTGTAAGCTAAGTTGTGTTCGCTGTCTTGTTTGTCCATCCTCTCCCCCTCCTGTGAACCCAGCTCCTACTTATCAAAGGAGAGGATCAAATGGTGAAGACAGTGTCACCTGCGCACAGTGCAGCATCAGACTCCACTAATCTGCTCTCCCTGCTGCAGCTGAGCAGTAACCACCCCTCGCTCCCCCGCCCCCACAGCATTAATCTATGAAGCCTTTTGGAGGGGAAGAGTTCAATAAAAGACAAAAGTTTGTCACCTTAAAAACGAGTCCTAAAGCAGCTTGTTGAACATTGAATTGGCAACACTTAATATCAGTATTCACATATAAACTGTAGAAAAAAACCTTTTAAAACTGATATTATCATCTAAACCTTTTTTTTTTTTTTAAATGTTTATTTTGAATAAAAGCATTGATAAAAGGTTTTGCTCTATCAGTCTGAATCAGTACCAAAGAGGAAATTGGCCCATAATCACTCCTGTTGCCACAGTGTGTTTTCAGTCTTCTCAGTGCACAGTAAGCATGACCTGAAGTAATTTATCCTCTGCGAGACTATTTACTGCAACTCTTTGATAATTCAAAGTAAACATTGTACTTTATTTACACCAGCTGAAATAAGTGCATTAATTCATATAATGATAATGATTGCGTAATCCATGGTGATGCTCAGCGCTGAGCGCTTTTCTCTTCTTAGTATTACAATGATAAATATGCAAAATTCATTGAGTTTAGTAAACAATTTAAAAAATGTCAAAGTTATGAATTTTAATTTCAACACCAAATAAATATTACCATTTAGTTTATTATTTTTCCTTGATGACACATGAGGCTCCAGCCTTCAGGTTTTATCCAGTCACCGTGAATCGGGAAATGTGAAGACGGGACCCGAGAAAAATTGGGAGGAAAAAAGTGACGTGCGTCTATGGCACATGACTGGATAAAACCTGAACACCTTTTATTGGCAAACAATGGCAAAGACATGGCAGGAAACTTATTGTATGTACGTATTTTTTTTCTTTTAACACCATTTAACAAAAATGTATTAAGCCAAAAATCCACCTCCTCTCAGGAGGAAATGTTGTTGACACTTCTATAAACAAGGTCAGTGAACAACAGTGAAGGACAGCACTGGCAGCTGCTGCTTTCTGAATATGCAGCAGGGATATGATAAGCATTTTAACAGCTATTGTGGGCAACTGTCTTCATTTCAAGTATTCTTTGTAACACAATCTAAAACAACAATGTAAAGTTATCTGTCGTAAGGGTCCACAACCAGTTATGAGTTATTACCTGCAAGGCTGTAAAGAAAGAAGTCTAAAGAAGATTTAGTAGAGATCATTTCATTTTACTTTCTTAATTTGATGTTTATCAAAAACCCAGCCACTAGGGAGCACAAACCCAGCCACTAGGGAGCACGAACCCAGCCACTAGGGAGCACAAGCCAGTGTTTTTTAGTGCCAGTGATGTTGAATGTTGTCAGTGGTTATGCTCCATGGGTAGGCTGTGATAAAGCGGAGAAGGAGAAGTTTTGGAATGAGCTGGATTTGGTTGTAGAGAGCATCCCCAGGGGAGAGAGAGTGGTGATTGGAGCAGATTTTAATGGCCATGTAGTAGAAGGGAACAGAGGGGATGAGGAAGTGATGGGCCGGTTTGGAGTTAGGGATAGAAATTTGGAAGGACAGGCAGTGGTGGATTTTGCAAAAGAATGGAAATGACCGTAGTAAACACATATTTCTGACTGTAAGGTGGTGGCAGGTGAGAGTGTAGCCAAACAGCATAGGATGGTAGTGTGCAAGCCAGAAATGTTCACAAGTCACTTTTTCCAAGTCCAAGTCAAGTTTCGAGTCTTTATGTGCGAATCCAAGTCAAGTCTTGAGTCTTTCGTCCCAAGTCCAAGTCAAGTCTCAAGTCTCAAATTGCTGAAAGTTTTCATACTAGACGCTATCCGAGATAATATTGCACTGCTGTGTTGTTTTGGATTAAAAGTATGTACTGTACTATAGGCCTATGATATGTTATTGCACACTACACCATCAAAACTTCAACTTTTATTTGTTTATAGTGCCAGATCATAGCAACTGTTATCTCAAGGCACTTTACAAACAAGCATGCATGCATAAAAACAACAATAAAAAGTAGGGGATTGGGATACCTCAGCTAGAGTCATTAAGGAGACAGCTATGAAGGTGCAAGGGTTTCCTCTGTACAGAGAAAGGAGGACAAAGAGACCTGGTGGTGGAATGATGAGGTCCAGGAGAGTGTAGAGGAAGAGATTAGCAAAGAAGAGATCGGATAGTGACAGGACAGATTAGAAATAGATTAGAGTGCAGAGAAAGGGCAAGGGAGGTGAAGAGGAAAGTGGCCAAGGCCAAACAAAAGGCATATGAGGAGTTGTACAAGGGGTGGTGAAGAGGTGAAGAATAGAGTACAGGCAAGATGGAACAACTGGAGAAAAGTCTCAGGAGAGGTAAAAGAGTTTAGCTTGGCAACTGGACATTCAGTTTTTTGGAAAACATTTCACCTCTCATCCAAGAGACTTCTTCAGTTCTGACTTTTAGTGGGGAGTAACAGAAGTTATATCCTGTGAGTGGGGAGGAAGGGGTGTTTCAGGTCCCTCCTGTTGGGTGGACCTGGGGATACCTGTGAAGTGTGGTACCAGTCGTTGGTAGGGTATTGATGGGTCGTTACTGCCATTGTTGGAGTGGTTTTGGACACACGGCTCGTCAATATGCAAAACTGGTTGATGAGAGTGGAGTGATTTGTGATAGAAGTCTGTGTAGATTCCAAGTCACCTCGGTGGATTTGTGATAGATTTTGGATTTGTGATAGAAGAGTGTCAGCTAAGGTGAAGGGAAAGGATTACAAGACAGTTGTGAGACCAGCCGTGATGTATGGGTTAGAGACACTAGAAATAGGTAGAAGACAAGAGGCAGAGCTGGAGGTGGAGGAGTTAAAGATGCTCTCTAAAGATTCTCTTTGGGGGTGACAAAGATGGACAAGATCAGGAACAAGGTAATCAGGGGGACAACACAGACAGGAAGGTTCGGAAAAAGCAAGAGAAGCCAGATTAAGTTGGTTTGGACATGTTCAGAGGAGGGACAGTGGTTATATTGGGAGAAGAATGCTGGACATGAAGCTACCAGGTAAGAGATCAAGAGGGAGGCCAAATAGGAGATTTATGGATGCGGTGAGGGAGGACATGGAGGTGGTTGGTGTTGGGAATATGGAGTACAGGGTGAGATGGAAATTGTTGACTCGCTGTGGCCACCCTTGAAAAACGGGATAAGCCGAAAGAAGAAGAAGAAGATCAAATTCCTGTCTGTGTTGTCCCCCTAATCACCTAATTCCTGATCCTGTCCATCCTCCCTAAGGAGAACCTCAGCATCTTTAACTCCTACACCTGTCTTCTACCTATTGCTACCGTACATCATGGCAGGCCATCAGACTCTTGACCACTAAAAACAACCAGAACTCATTCTGACTCTAGAAAGTCCAGTGAAATAACATCCCTTATTTGTGCAATTATATATACTCATTTATACTTTTGATTTCCTGTGCAATATGTAACACTGTACCTCAGCACTGTTTTTATTGTGTTATTTACTATGTACATCTGTAAATTTATTTTTTTACACACTGCTGCACTTTAGACTGGTTCGCATGTAACTTCTCATCATCAACATCTGAAGTAATTGTTACCTCATGGCTATAAGCTTTTGTAGTGTAAACTGTGTACTCGGGTTGCCAAGCAACGACATTTCGTTGCCAGACTTCACTGTCGTGTTTTCTGTGCAATGACAATAAAGGTAGTCTAAGTCTAAGTCTCGCAACTGTCCTGTAAACCTTTCCCTTCACCTTAACTGACAGTCTTTTATCAGAAATCAGAGATCTGAGACCTTTCTCCAGTTGTTCCATCCTACCTGTACTCCATTCTTCACCTCTCTTCCACAGTCTCCACTGCTCTGAACAGTTGATCCTAAGTATGTAAACTCCTGCACCTTCACCACCTCTGCTCCTTGTAACATCACCATTCCACTGTTCTCCCTTTTGTTCGCACACATATACTTTGTCTTGCTACAACTGACCTTCATTCCTCTTCTCTCTAGTGCAAACCTCCACCTCTCTAGGTTCTTTTATTGCTACTTCCCCTAAGCACTTCTATACCTCCACAGATATGTCTACGGGACCAACTACCTTTCCATTCTTCATCCTCTTCATAGCTTTTCTAATGTCGTACTTTATCCTGTTAGAATTTGGCTCCTCATTTCTACGCTCCCTATCATTTTCCTCATTCAACAACTCCTCCCTCCTTCCAAGTACTCCCTCCATCTCACTAGCACACCTTCCTCACTGGTAATGACATTTCCATCTCTGTCCTTAATCAACCTTACTTGCTGCCCATCATTCCCAGATTGATTTCTCTTCCTTGCCAATCTGTATAACTCATTTTCTTCTTCCGTAGTGTACTCTAGTCTATTCTCGTCTCATCTGTCACCATCCCATCTCTTCTTTGCTAATCTCTTTCTCTGAACACTCACCCGAACCTCATAGTTCCACCACCAGGTCTTCTTTGTCTTCCTCTGCCCAGAAGACACACCTAGCACCTCCCTACCCGTCTCCCTAATGACTCTAACTGTGGTATCCCAGTCATCTGGGAATTCCCCACCACAGCTCAGAACTGCCCTCACGTCCAAAGTCCTTGCAGCAATACTTTCTTTAGCTTACACCACTTGATCTTCTGTTCTGTCTTCACCCTCTTCCTTCTTCTCAATCCATTGTCAGCTTACACACTACCATCCTATGTTGTTTGGCTACACTCTCACCTGCCACCACCCTACAATCACTAATCTTTCTCAGATTAGCTCTTCTACAGAGAATATAATCTACCTGAGTGGACCGGTGTCCAGTCTTGAATGTCACCCTGTGCTCCTCTCTTTTTTGGAAATACAGTCATGGAAAAAATTATTAGATCACTCTTTCTTTAATTTCTTGTCCATTTTAAAGGTCTGCTTCCACTTAATCTACATTAATCTGGACAAATATAATAACAAATAACGCTCATAATTAAGTTTAATTTCAGAGCTGATTTCTGGCCATTTTGCATGGTTTTACAGACAGTGACAAAAATCACTTTCGTTCCTACATCACTAGCAATAATATTGTACTGACAAATACAGTGCTTTTAGTCATTGCATGGTTTTGTTTATCATTGTTTCCCCAGGTTATAAACCTTTAGTGGAACAAGGCATTAAGATGAAAAAGGAATTGAAGAAAACAGCGGTCTAATCATGTGGTCGAGTGGTCTAATCATTTTTTCCATGACTGTAGGTGTTTACCACGGCTATTTCCATTCTTTTTGCAAAACCCACCACTGCCTGTCTTTCCAAATTTCTATTCCTATCTCCAGTTCATCACTTCCTCATCTCCTCTGTTCCCTTCTCCTATATGGCCATTGAAATCTGCTTCAATCACCAATGTCTCTCCCCTGGGCATGCTCTCTACAACGAAATCCAGCTCATTCCAAAACTTCTCATTTTCTACAAACTCACAACCTACCTGTGGATCAAACCCACTGATAATATTCACCTTTCAGATTCAGATTCAGAAACTTTATATATACCCGTGAGGCAATTACTCCTTCTATTTCTACCTTCACACACAACAACCTATCTGATACTCGTTTCACATTTACCAAATTCCTTGCATACTCTTCCTTAATGACCACCCCTACTCCATTTCTCTTCCCATCTGATCCATGGTTAAAA
Source organism: Paraplagusia blochii (assembly GCA_016785265.1). Taxonomy (NCBI): domain Eukaryota; kingdom Metazoa; phylum Chordata; class Actinopteri; order Pleuronectiformes; family Cynoglossidae; genus Paraplagusia; species Paraplagusia blochii. Next base: position 159,985 of record JAFBJS010006231.1, read on the forward strand.
ACTTATTTCTACCTCCAATATTTCTAGCCCTGCTGCCCCTTCCCTAGCTCTCTACCTTTCCCTGTCATTGTACCAACATTCTGGGTTCCCACCTTCAGACCAACACTTCTAACCTTCCTCTTTTCCCTTTTAGCCTTAATAAATCGGCCTCTTCTTCTTTGTCTTTGACCAACAGTAGACCAATTTCCGATCCAGTATGGAAACCTTTTTGTTGTCTTGCATTTTTAATTTTGCCAAAGTTTTACACTAGTGGCTGGTTTCATTTAGAAAATATTCCAATCTTAAATAATCCTGTAATGATTCTTCATCCATATTGATAATGTAACACTGTCAATCAGTGGTAGTTCAAAATTATGGCCAACCAGTTCTTGAGAAGTCAGGTTTTGGGATCGCTGCTGTACGGCACACCACCATAGTACCACATTGGCATACAGTGGGGATTGTAACTCGGGTAAAAATGTGAATGAATGTGCAGAAATGAGCTAAGCAAAGATGTTAAAATTTCCTGATCTCAGCATAATTGAAAATTTAGGAATAGACCTTTAACGAGCAGGCCATAACAGTCAGCCCAAAAGTCTCAAATAACTAGAATACTTTTGTGTAGATACCTCAATCAAGAATGGTTAGGCTGACTACAAAAAGTATAGCTGTGATTCTGTGATACTACTAAGTGGGCAGTACAAGAGATTAATTCTACAATGCCTAAATCTTTACAGACTTTAGCACTTTGTTTTATTTTGTTTTAAATGTGAACATGATGGAAATAAAATATGACTTTTCTGAAATACTATAAGAATGTCTTATCTGTAATTTGATGCATTTTGGAGATCTTTTAGAGTTTTCTTGACTTCTTCATGCACATTAATACATATTTATACCTAGGGTGCCCAAGCTTTCGATCACCACTGTACAGTCACCTCTAAATGTATTGGAATGGAAAGGGCAATTCCTTTGTTTTTGTTGTACACTAAAGACTTTTAGGTTTCAGATCAAGAGATGAATATGAGACGAAAGTTCAGATTCCCAGCTTTCATTTCATGGTATTGACATCCAGTTGTGTTAAACAACTCGGGACTGAGACCCTTTTCTTTGAACCCACCCACATTTCAAGTGGCCAAAAGTATTGGAAAATGTGACTTAATTTAGTTCTAAAGCATTGAATAGTTCTTGCCTTTGGCTTTGGGTTTCACCTGAGAAAACAATATTTGCTGTAGATCTTACGGGACAGAATATTTCTAATTGCCTTAATATTACGTAAATGATGGGAGGCAATTCTGCAAATTTGCTTTAAATGTTCAGAGGGCAACATTCAGAGTAGGAATACCCTAATTTCCCTCTAGCTGGTACACTTCCCCCAACTCATCTGGGGGGATCCCAAGGTGTTCCCAGGCTAGCTGGGCAACATAGTCGCTCCAGCGTGTCCTAGGTCTTCCTCTGGGTCTCCTCCCAGTGGGACATGACCCAAACACCTCCCATGGGAGGCGTCCAGGGCATCTATCTGATGTAGATGCCCAAGCCACCTCAACTGACTCCTTTCGATGTGGAGGAGCAAGGGCTCTACTCCGAGCTCCTCCCGGGTGACAGAGTTCCTCACCTTAACGCTAAAGCTAATTTCCGCCGCTTGGATCTGGGATCGCGTTCTTTCGGTCATGACCCAAAGTTCATGACCCTAGGTGAGAGTAGGGATGTAGATTGACTGGTAAATTGAGAGCTTCCCTTTTGGCTTTGCTCTTTCTTCACCACGATGGATCGATACAGCGAGCGCATTACTGCAGTCGCTGCCCGGATCCGCCTGTCAATCTCCCGTTCCATCCTTCCCTCACTCGTGAGCACGACCCCAAGATACTTAAACTCCTCCACTTGAGGCAGGATATTTCCCCTGACCTGGAGGGTACTTACCACCTTTTTCCGATCGAGAACTTTGGCCTTGAATTTGGAGGTGCTAATTTTCATGTCAGCCGCTTCACAATCGGCTGCAAACCGCCCCAGTGCATGCTGTAGGTCCTGGTTTGAAGAGGCCAACAGAACAACATCATCTGCAAACAGCAGAGATGAAATCTGGTGTCTCCCGAACTGGACCCCACCCGCCATCTGACTGTGCCTAGAAATGACAAACGACAGCCCTGCTGTAGTCCAACATGCACTGGGAACAGATCCGACTTATTACCGGCAATGCAGAAATGCAAAAGCTCCTGCTCCGTTCATACAGGGGGTGGACAGCTCTTATCAAAGAGCCTCCAACCCCATACTTCCTGAGTACCCCCCACAAGAGTCCTCGAGGGACCTGGTCGAAAGCCTTCTCCAGGTCCACAAAACACATGTGGACTGGTTGGGCAAACTCCCATGATCCCTCAAGAACTCACTGGAGGGTGTAGAGTTGGTCCAGTGTTCCACGACCAGGACGAAAACCGCATTGTTCCTCTTGAATCCGAGGTTCGATTATTGGCCGAATTCTCCGTTCCAATACCCTGGAGTAAACTTGACTTCCGCCCTGAGTACCCTGGACTTCAGGTTCTCAGGGCGGAGCTCATCCACCCCCGGCGCCTTGCCACCTGCCAACTGCCTCAGTGACTTCAGCACAGGAGATTGGTGGGTCATTCACTGAGCACCCTGTCTCTCCCTCCTCAGAGGTAGACGTGTCAGTGCGATTTAGGAGATCCTCGAAGTATTCCTTCCACCACAGAGGTCAACAGCTCCCCATCCCCACTGTAAACAGTATGAACAGGGAACTGCTTCCCCCTTCTGAGACGCCGGACGGTTTGCCAGAATTTCTTCTAGGCCGTCCGATAATCCTCCTCCATGGCCTCCCGAACTTTTCCCAAGCCCGAGTTTTTGCTTCCGCCACCACCGAGTTCGGGGATTGCCGCCCCAACAGGCACCCGAGGCTTTACGTCCACAGCTTCGGACAGCTGCTTCTACAATGGAGGAGGAAAACCTGGTTCATTCAGACTCAATGTCTTCCCACTTCCTCGGAACCTGTTCTCCCGGAGGTAGGAGTTAAAGGCATCCCTTCCAGGGGGTTCCGCCAGACGTTCCCAACAAACCCTCATGATACGCTTGGGTCTGCCAGGTCTGTCCAGTTTTGCTCCCCGTAAGCTCCAACTCACTACCAGGTGGTGTTCAGTTGACAGCTCAGCCCCTCTCTTCACCTGAGTGTCCAAAACATACGTTCTCACCGTTGGTAACTCCAGAGTAGAGAAGAGTCCATCCTCTCTCAAGGAGTTGGGTCCCAGAACCCAAACTATATGTGGAGGCGAGCCCGACTATATGTAGTCGGTATCACTCAGCCTCCCGCACCGGCTCAGGCTCTTTTCCCTGCAGTGAGGTGACATTCCATGTCCCCATAGCCAGAGTGGTTGTCCGGGGATTTGGCCGCTAGGGTCCCCGCCCACGACTGCCACCCAAATCACATGGCACCGGCACCTTGTGGGCCTTCCTGTGGGTGGTGTCTGATCCATCACCTAGGAACTGTTTGCCTTGGGAGACCCTACCAGGGGCATTAAGCTACAGACAACATAGCCCCTAGGTTCATCTGGATGCTCAAACCCCTCCACCACGTTAAGGTGTCGGTTCAGGGAGAGGGGATTTCAATTCCATACGCTAAAATAAGATCCTCTAGGGATATCAGCATTTGAGTGGGTGGAGGGTGTTGCTTCATTAATTGTAACAAAATTGTCTGATTTAAGCCATGGCTCAGATAAAAAGAGTAGATCAAAAGCATGATCATAAATCAAATCATTTATTAGTAAGGATTCATCAGGTTAGTATGATCTACCCATCTTCTGTTTCTCCGTATGAATTCATTAATGAGAGCCCTAATTGCTGGTATAATGTTGATCTTAAATGGAAGTTCAACACTGTTTGGGGTGACATGCGAGCAGGAAGCTGATTCACTGAAACATGTGTAAGACTACAACTTTGTGTGTTGGTCTGGATATCTTGGTGTCATGTGGTTATTATTAAAATATCTGATATATTCCTGGAAATTAATTTAGCTCCATCCAGGGTGGGATGGATGCCGTCCCTCCACATCAGACCAGGTTTGCCTCTAAAGCTCTGCCAATTGTCTTTGAAGTCTACATTATTAGCAGGACACCACCTTGAAAGCCACCAGAGTCTGACATCGTTTTGTGAAACGCACACACCGACTCAACAATTTTTGTGACTTTGGATTGACAAAGCCGGATGTCATTACTGCCGACATGAATTACAATGTTACTACAAATTGGATTCTATGTCGCCTGGTCTGGCCCCTGAAATGCATTTAATTTTGGTCGCTGATGCTGTCAACTTGACATTTCTTAAAACAGAATCGCCAATAATACAAGTTTGATCCTCAGCGGGTATGTCGCTGAGGGGGGCAAATAAATTGTGTGTATGAAAAAAATCTGACCCTGTTAAGCTGAACATGACACTGATATACATACAGCAGTTGAAGATTTCCACATATGAAACATAAACACCTGATGTTCTTTTATAGTAAATACATAAATAACTTACACTATCAAATAGTCATGATGTGACAGTTATTTTTATGAAACAATGCACTTTGTTACTGCCGAGCACATTTTTTCCTAACCACAAAGTCATGACTGGAGAATCTTCTAATATGTGATACTGTAAATTGATTGTAACAACAAAGAGTGATGATATGTGGAAATATTTGTGTCTACCTTGATCAAGCAAGTAAATTACTCTACTTAGTGCCACATTCTAACAGTTCTAACATGATTATATAACCTGATCACGTAAGAAAGATCACTAAAGGAACAAAAACAACAGGCTGAGAAATGTCATCCCATGGGGAGTGTATGCCTTTTTTCCTTTTGACTGTTAGGCTAGAATGTCATTTTCATTATTTTTTTTAACCGTGTGGGGAGCATCCTGACTGTTTGTAGCCCCAGTCAGAGTCATATAATAGATGTGAGGCCTGTGACCCTGCCTGCATGTGTAAATAATTCCCATTCTTATGCTATAAAAGGAGACTGGAGCTTTGTGAATCCTTGCAACATGTGAACAGCCCTCTGCTGGTTACTGTGAATGCAAATACACATACTGTATATGGTAAGAGATAAACTAGGTGAGATTACAGATCACAATAATAATTCTGCTATCTTTAAAATGCCAGTCATGAGCATCTTACTTTTAAGAAAACATGAAAAGAAAAATAGCATGTTAAATTTGGTGTGAAATGTCAGTATACTGCCAAAGGGTAGGTGGAGGCAGAGGGGGATTTGGGAGAGTCTAAATATGAGAAGTATTGAGAAGTAGGAGAGAACATGAAGAAGGTCTATGGGAGCTCACTCACTGTCTAGCCATTTAAGGCCAAAAGCTCAGAGAGAGTGGTTAGTGATAAATCATCCTGGCTGCTCGCCACCAATGCTCTTCTCTCTTTACTCTCAAACACTTTTTTAGACATACAGACACAAAATTGGCCACTTTAGCTTGTTCTATCTAAATTTGATGTAAGACCTATGGTGTTACATTACTTTACACAGTCCTCTCTATATTAATTTGTAATTTTATGCAAGAAGTTGAAGGTGGGTTTAGTCAGTTTATAAAAATACTTACAGCCACTTTTATTTTCATCTTTTTAAATGCTGTCTAAATTTCAAGGAAGTGTTTTTTAAAGTTGTTAAACAATTTCTTTAAACTGTCTTTGGCTGTCACAAAAGACAATAATTCCGAACCATATAGGTTTAAAGGAAAAATGTACGGATAAGGAAAATAAACAGCCAGCTGAGCAGAAAGTGATCAGAGCTACACTTAAAATGTATAATAACTACACTTAAAATGTATAACATTGTTCTTCTACAGACATTTAGTTTATGTCATTATGTTAATATTAAATTATACAATATTTAATATTTATTATATATGTAAAATATTTACACAGAAGTTGAACAAAAACCTACTTGACTCATAAACCTCTTATCTTTGTGACAGTGACAAAACAGGAAATCAGGCTGTGTCTAAATCTAAATCTATGATCTAAGCGCTTCATATGCAAATACAATGTTATATGATTAGTTTCTGTAAAACTATAAATGTATTCAACACAATAACACAAATGAGGTGATCATCTATGTAATATAATATAAATGAATTGCATTGAAACTAGTAAATGGTTAAACTAAGACGCTTTCTGACATTAATTTACAGATTTGTTGTTGGTCATGCATTCTCCATCAGAAACTAGTCATGTGTCTGATATTTTTTCTTCAAAATAACTTTTCAGCTCAGTCTGTTTAACACTTTAAGAATTTGTTAAGAAATAAATTAATTAAAAGGTAAGTGTTTCTTTTACAGTTAACATTACTGTGCAGCTGCCTTTGAAAGCACACTAATGGGGCAATGTAGGTTTGACCCCCACTTTGCGTGTCTCACATTATCTTCATCAAACTCTGGTCGAAGTTTATTGGTTTAATACCTAGAGGAAGCACATATGTAGTTGCACAATCTATGTAGGCTGCAAGGTCTCAAACTGACAATTCCACTGTGTTACATAATTGTATTGGGAAGTATAAAATATCTCTGGGATATATCTCTTGTAATGTTAAGTGGGGATGCTAGGATTGAACCCAGGGCATCAAGCATAATATCATAAACAGCGTTTGCTAATACCTGCTTTTAACATTTATTGTCATAATGTTAAGAAAATTGTATTATTATAATGTTACTAGATCAAATCTTCTCTTATGTTTAGGTTCTGACCACATTCGTGAAAAAGATGGTTTGTGGTCAGTGCTGGTATGGTTGTCTATTATGGCAGCCAGAAAACAAGGTGTGGAGCAAATTGTTCGAGAGCACTGGGCCAAGTTTGGACGAAACTACTTTTGCAGGTAATTGGTTCATAATTTTCTGACAGATGACAGATGGGTTATTATTACAGTAACTTACTGCTTGAAATTCTTATGGATAGAGAGTTGTTATAAAACTGTGCCCAAAACCCTTGATGTCCATGCAGCTCCACTAGAGCATCTGCCACTACAGTTTGTACCTATTTTAAACTCTCCTCATTCTGGAATACATTTTTTCTCACTAAATTTTTCACATAAGGATGGAGAGTTGGGCAAAGTTTAAATGTAAAGCCTCAGACCAATTGACATTTTTTAAGTCATCTAAAGGATTTACTAAATTTTCCCGACCATTAATTGATTTGGTGTATAAGTTGCACCAGCTAGCTTGATTGTTCCCTAGTGGATGTGTGAAAATATATTTTTTGTGTGTTGGAGATACTGGTCCACAAGCCTACAGTGGCCTTTTTTGACAGTGTGACATGATAAATGACAAATTTGCAATATATGTATATGTATGCATATTTATAGATAAATAGAACTTTATTATTTTCTCAGAAGTGTCCTTCAGGACATTTTGTAGAGTATATATGTATGTATATGTGTCGATATATATGTATATACACTGAGGTCAATAAGTATTTGATTACCCTTTGATTTAGCAAGTTCTCCCACTTAAAAAATCATGGAGGGGTCTAAAATTTCCATCGCATTTGCATATCCACTGTGAGAGTGAGAATCTTTAAGAAAAATCACATTGTATGATTTTTTTAAACATTTTTTTGTATATTACTGTGTCAAATAAGTATTTGATCACTTGAGTCAAACAATTTTAATATTTGGAACAGAAGCCTTTGTTAACAATTACAGAGGTCCAACGGGTCCTGTAGTTCTTGACCAGGTTTGCACACACGGCAGCAGGGATTTTGACCCACTCCTCCATACAGATCTTATCTAGATCTGTCAGGTTTTGGGGCACGAGAAACACGAGTTTCAGCTCCCTCCAAAGACAGAACCTTGATATGCTTCTTACGGATCCATTCCTTGGTTTTCGTGGTCGTGTACATTGAGTCGTTGTCATGTTGGAAGACCCAGCTACGACCCATCTTCAACGATTTTTGATGGGTCCTTGGAGATAGGGCCATATATTGTGAGATATTGGTTTTTGCCTAATATCTCACAATACACAGCCCTGTTCATCCTCTCCTTAATACAGTGCCCCTGTGCAGAAAAACACCCCCAGAGCAGGATGTTTCCACCCCCATACTTCACTGTAGCTGTAGTGTTCTTGGGATGATACTCCTCCTTCTTCCTCCTCCAAACAGGGCGAATGGAGTTTAGACCAAAAAGTTAAAAAAACTCATCTGACCACATGACTTTCTCTCAGGACTCCTCTGGATCATCGACGGGCCTTGACATGGGCTGACTTCAGCAGGGGAACCTTCTGTGTGCTGCATGATTTTTAACCGTGACTTCTCAATGTATTATTGATAGTAGCCTTGGAAACTGTGGTCCCAGCTCTTTTCAGGTCATTGACCAGCTCCTCCCGTGTAGTCCTGGGCTGATTCTTCATTGATACCCCTCAAGGTGAGATCTTGTGTGGGGCCCCAGTCCGACGGACATTGACAATTGCTTCAACAGTTGTTCTTTTCTCAAGATGTCTCCTTTGCCAAGCTGCTTGGCAATTGCCCTGTAGCCCTTTCGAGCTTTGTGAAGGTCTACAATTTTGTTCCTTTTGTCTTTTGACAGCTCTTTGGTTTTCCCCATGTTGGTAGTTAGACTTTTGACTGATTGTGGGGTGCACAGATGCCTTTGTGAAAGCTAACCTCAAACAGGTGCGACTAACTTAGAATCATGAGCAGAAGAGTTGGACTATTTAAAAGCAGCATAGCAAATCAGTTGATTATCAGACAGATTTCTGATCTGGATGATAAGCAAGTGATCAAATACTTATTTGACACAGTAATATAGAAATAAATTGTTTAAAAAATCACACAATGTGATTTTTTTTTAGATTCTGTCTCTCACAGTGGAAATACACCTACGATGAAAATTTTATGCCCCTCCATGATTTCTAAGTCAGAGAGAGAGAGAGAGAGAGAGAGAGAGAGAGAGAGAGTACCTTAGTATAAGTCTCAAAACCAACCAGTGCATAAAAATGTACAACTTATAGTTTAAAAACATGGTAAAAGTCATACTTTTTTGGTGCTATTTTTAATATTAGGTTTGATTACGATGGTCTGGATCCTCGAGCTGCCTTTTACTTGATAAAGGATCTAGAAGCTGTGATCTCAGACAAAGCCTTCACCAACCAGAGGTTTGCTGTGGGGGATCATATATACATCGTAGAAAAGGCGGACAACTTTGAGTACATTGACCCAGTGGATGGATCTGTGGCTAGAAACCAGGTCAGTTTGGCTTAAATTTAAAGGAAAAATACGAATGCAGATATTACTAATGAAAAGATCACTTATATGACAAAAAGTAACAACTGCTTCAGTTTAATTCGAAATGTATTTAATTCAAGTGACGTGCAAGATTCCAAGCCCTGGTGAGTTAATACATTAGCTATTATCAGATCTTAATTCTTTACTCTTGTAATTCTGCTTCCATTTTGTTTTGTTTTTTATACACGTATCCTGGATCATCAGCCATTTGTGGTTCCGAACACCCACTCTTTTAGTGTTAGTAGCCACAAGAAAAGTGTCCATGTTAGAACATGACAATCCATTTTACATTCTCAACTCCAAACATATGCACAAAACACAGATTGGACACACGTCCTCAGAGCACCCTCCATCACCACATCCTCCCTACACGTATCCCTGACACTCAGTTGAGTTCATGCAGCTGACTCCCTCTAGTCTGGCTACAAATGTGTGGAAGGTTATTCCTGGTATCAACACCACATACAAACAAACATAATTTTCTCATAAAGCAACACGTGCCTTATAACACAGGGCACTCTATGTTTGGATGCTGGTTATGATTATTGACATTGAACAGGGCTCAGAAATATGTCAAAATGTTTACTTACATCTTTGGTAAGCTACAAAACTGCACCTCTTTTGGGATTGTCAGAGCAGTATTGTTACTGTAGTGAGTGCTACCGTATTATATAGTGTTTGTCAGTGCTCATCATCATTGAGCAGTGTGTAGCCGGCTAATAGTTACATGACAAACATGGATAATGAGACAGAACCGAGTGTGCTTGATGCTGAAACCGTGAACTTAACTGAAAAAGTGAGTAATATTAAACAGTGATGAATTTGAGCGGTGAGGTATTTTTTGAAACTTGTGATTCAGTGATATGGCTGATGAACGTATGACGTGTTATTTTTGTGACCCATTACCTATTGATCCTTGGCCCAAGGGTTGGGTAGAAATGATCTAAAAGCCGATGTTCAGTGTTAACAAAAAGAGGTATCCTAACATCGGAAGTATTTCTGGTATTTAGAGAAGATAAGAAGGTTACACTATTATTACTTTAATATGTGTAGCTGTGGATAGTCATATCCATTTGGTCAGTCTTTCTAAATTGTGATGTGAGCCAAGGGTGTGTGTTTGTGTGTGCATGTGCTATTACAACTCACATTCTTCACAGGACAGAATTATATCAGCTGTCGTCTCACTTGCATAGTCTCTGCTGCAAGTGCGTTTGAAGGTGGTGAATTTGGCACCGAGTCATATGCACACACACATCAGACAAAATGTGGAGGATTTACCAAGTATGGTCTGTAGGGTTTTTATGTATGTTTTCTGAAATGAGACATGCATTGTATTTGTCTTTGGCACAAATAGATAAATCCATAGATAAATAAACGACAACCTTGCATAAGTATAGATAAATACAATTTTCTTTCAGTTTTCAATACAATTTTACAGTTCTTTTAAAACGCCCTTGTAATGTTTTGAGCACTTTTGGTACGACTTGTTGTGTAAGCTCTCTTAAGCTTATGTAAATAAGAGTGCAGTTTTACTGTTGTGTTACGACTACTGGCCAACACTAGAGTTAAACAAAAAATGTTAATTTAACAGGTTTTTGTCTTTTAACAAAATGATACAAATGACAACAATGAAATAACCAAAAACAAAATCAGTTTTTGTGCTAAAAAACAGCGATGTCTATAAAACAGACAACTGTGCCTTTAGGAAGAGACAAAGACATAGACACATGGATTCATTATAGTTATAAAAATTATAATGTATCATACCAAGTCACATAATCAATTTAACACCATATAATATCTAAAAAAATATTAATCTAAAGTGTGTAGTGGCGAAGTCAAGTCACATTTAGCACTTAATAACTTAACGTGCACAATGGTATTTTTGTGAACTAACAAGAGAAAGATCAGAGATGATTCCTGTCCAGGAGTTTCACATGCTATTGCTGACATCTAGTGGACTTAAACTCATATTGCATTTTGTATAATACGTATTCACAGCTATGTCTTGATACATATATTCATTTATTTAGTGAATATAGACGTCTGTTGTAAGGTAACCCCAACCACAAAGAACAACAGAACTAACAAATGAATATATTGAAGCCCTTGTTTTTTGTGTTTCCAGGGTTTGAGAATCATCTTCACTGATGCGTCACGTCTGGTGTTCCGGATGAGTGGCAGTGGAGGAGGTCTCGGCGCCACCGTCCGCATTTATGCTGACAGTTTTCAGAAAGACCCTGAGAGTCAAAGCAGGGAGACACAGGTACAGAGATTAATCTGAATTTGCTATATTGTGGGTGCTGAGATCAGTCTTGGTATTTCCCATACAGCCAAGAGCCCCTAAGAAGGGGCCTAAGGCCGCTGGGCCTCAAACCCCTGCCCTCTGCCCCCGTAATGCCCCTAAGACTGCTGATGCAGGTGTCCCAACCCACCTTCCAGTTAAAAGGAGTCGTTGTGGCAGGGCCATTCGACCCCCTCTTCGATGACCTTTTTTTGTTCTTTGGTTTTGCTTGTTATGGTGAATTCTGGGGGGACGTGTGTAGTGGACACTGACAGAGATGGACATATTATGCGGTCATAATTCACCATAGTATTGTTGCTGTTATTACGACGTTGTCCCTTTAAGAGTCGAGGGTATTGTGGGTATGTTTTGGTTCTAGCGAGTTGTTGTCGTTTTGACGAGTGAAATAAAGGACACGCTGTTGCGTGCTCAGATCCAGAAATTGTCTCTTTGTTGCTCTCGCACCGCAATTTCTACAATGTCACCAAGGTCTTTTTTGTGCAACATTCGCATTTTGTCTTAC
>JAFBJS010006231.1:172181-310045 GCA_016785265.1 Paraplagusia blochii
TATTGCGACGAGCTTGGGGCAGGAGGAGGTTTGTACAACAGTTGAATAAATGGCAGATTATGAAAAGACGTTGACTTAAAACCCTCCCCAAGCGCACGTGAATGATAAACAAATCAACATTCGCGCCCACCATTTGGGCACACTATTGACACATTCTATAATACACAACATCTAGAGGGTATAGGAAAACCAACCAGAACATCACAAGGAACACCCGAACAACAATAAAGGTTCACCAAACTGCGCTCCCATGGGCCAACAGGCCAACAGTGCACCCCAAGTGCTACAATATATATATTCTTTTAATTTAAAATCTCGAATAAAAACAGATTTGCAGGTTTAACGGATATTAACAATAGTTTAGGAAATGATAATTTAATTCAAAATAATAATAATAATAAAAAGCTCAGGCGATATCCTCGTGATTAAGGCTCCACGTTTAAATCCAGCAGCTGTTTTCCACTCACAGTATGGTGCAGTGAGATTTGGGTAGCAGTCATGGAGACAGCTGGACCTGAGACCTGGTATTGGATAAGCAGATGAATGAATGGATGAATTAATATTTTATCCCAGCAAATAAAATATGTAAAAGAGATTTGTAGTATATTATACAAAAACATACAAAAAAATATATAGTATACCATAAAAACGAAACATATTTTCTATTCAAATTAATCAATTAAACAATCAAACAAAACTAAAAATTGACTGGAAAGAAAAAGTTATGTTTTTTTATTATTTATAATATACCTTGTTTATTACTTTGAGACCTAAAATATGGACAGGACTTAACTATTTGATTTGATAGATAATTGAGATGATCAGTAAACATCCAGATGGTTGTGACACTGCCATATAATATTCTGTCTCCATTATATATTGTGATCCAATACATGGATTCACTGTAATATGTACTTCAAATCATTTTTATATACATAAATTACAATCGGGTATTTCAAAAACCAATGCTGTACCTGTACGATCCTCAAGGAGTTTCACAAGCCAAGTTATAGACCGCAGCATGACACATAAACATACGTCAAATTTGTGTTCTATATGTTGTCTTCAGTTCTAACTGTCAGTGGGGAGTAACAGGACTCCCTGTTACTGAAATGTGAAATGTTTTCCAAAAAACTTCAATTCAGTTGCCTAACCAAACCCTTTAACCTTCACATTAAAATATGTTAGAGGACAATAAGCTACAGGAGCCTAACTGAACCCCTTAAATAAGAATACAAACATAATTTAACCATTGTATTTCCAGGGAAGCAACTTTATCACCACGTTGCCCTTGTCGTTAAGATTAGCCCATCATGTGACTGACAACCTGTCTTTGAATTTTAGATCATAAGTAATAATGTCATTATGAAATTCTAATCTTCCTCACCAGACTAACATAAATCATCAGAGGACATATGTGATTAACTCATGTGCTTATGAGCCTAGAATAGATTAAATATAGTAGAATCAAGTAAGAAGCACAGCCACATTGTGCTTGCTTTCAGAACATGAAATTCCACCAAAGTAGTAAACTGGGATGAAGTGCACATCACATGACAAAACCCTCTAGTCATTCTGTGAACTGTTATGGTGAAGCATATAAACAACGTACATCCTCTCTCAACCCGTCAACCACTGTGCAACTCAGTATTACCTCATCTTTGATTTCTTTATTACACCAGAGAAAAAAAAACAGAATTAATTGTCTTTCACAATATCCTGTTGTCAAACATGACTGAGGCCACAGTACAATCCTCCTTTCATGAGTGTTGACAGGGTTTTTATTGGGCCCCTATAGACCAGAAGTACTGATTATCAAACCTTCTACGATCTGTTTGTCTGTGTCAGGGATTTTTGCCCTGTACTCACATTGCATTTCAGTAAACATTTTTGGAGTCATATTTACAGCAAAGTAAAACTAGGAAGCACTCAGCAGTGTTTGTTCATTTTATATTAAGTTGAGTATTTACACAATATTTTGAAGTACGCTTGCAAACGATGACAATGTTATTAGTTGTGTAGAGATGTATTAAAAAATTGTTTTTGGTAAAATATTTCAAACATTTTCGGTTTGAATAGTTAGAGATAAGGATAGGGCAGCTGCCAGTCGTTTTTAGTTTCAGTATAGTTTACTTTAAAGGAGAAATCCAATTTCATAAACACATCGTTAAATAAGAAAGAATTAGCCAAAGGCTACTTTTCATCTGTAGTCCCCTGAGCATGATGTAAAAAGGCAAGAAGCACACAATACTTATACAATAGTAAATACACATTTTATACAATTAAGAAATATTTTTCAGCTTCATCTGGCATCTCCTTTCAAATTGAATGAACAATTTCAAGATTTAACTTAATTTATTTTTTTTTAAACAATTTGTCAATAAGACCTTTAAGGAGAGCTGTCTAATATTAACCCAAGATATTCGCCCCTCTAACTACTGGTCGTTCAGATACACTTGGAGTCGGTAAATTCCACTGCTTTTATCTATCTCTCCATCATATTGAAAAAACCAAATGATCTCCAAACCTTTGATTTAAAATGAGAAACGCTGAAAATTTTGTCTGTGTTGTGTTCCATGTTGCTAAGAGCAGAGCAATACCGACTACCTGCCCTCCAATCATATCAGCCCACATCACAGCTCACACACCCCAAGTGGCAATCTCCATAGGCATGTGTAAATTGTATATATGTGTCTATGGGCTCGCCGCGCCAGTGGGAGGAAGCGGCAAATGTCACGTCTATATCTAACATCAATTTGTGGGCGGGGCCATGGAGCAGGACACCGATCCACTGACAAAAATCTGCTCCATCGGACCGTTTTACTGTATTTTAGACCGATCAGGGCTTTTTGGACTGGTACACTTGGATCGTCGACCCCTAATAAGTTCCTTTGATGTACAATTCACACTAACCAGTGAGAATGCTGTCTAACAACTTGTCAGTGTGAGAATAACAAACGTGGTATAGCAGGAGCAGATGCTGGTAAACAGGCCTAAAGTGGCCTTTACAGGAAGTCATATATTTTAGTATATGTTTCTCCTAAAATTTTACCCATAAGAAGTGCGAATATAACTATAACTAATATATGATGATGCACCCACACAGACACACGCATGCGCAAACACATGCAGAGGCAGAAGGATACTCCTGAGGGATTAATAATGTTCCAAAAAAATTAAGTAATTAATGTTGTTGAGTCAACTGAAATAGGAACTTAAAGAACCTTCAATTTCGGACAGATCGATTAAATACATGTGCTTTTTTTGTTGTTGTCGTATTTGCAGGGGGTGTTGGGACCGCTCATTGCCATTGCTCTGAAAATCTCCGGAATCCATGAAAGGACGGGACGTCGGGGCCCTAATGTCATCATATGAAACTGGAAGGAAAGTAACACCAAATTCCACAGACACACAAACACGCATACTCTACGTGCATTCATCCACATGCTCACCCCAAGTGTACGTTCTCAGTAGTTCTCGGTTATCTTAACAGCTGCAGGAAAAAAGTTCAATATCTTTATAACATAAATCATGTAACACAGACGACGTATCATAAGACGACGTAGTTGTTTTGTGTTTATATCTGGCCTATGTATGTGTGGGGCATGAAGTGAAATTTTCATGTTTTTATTCACTTTTTCTATAAAGTGGCTGTTCATAAACTATACTACTTATCTGTTTTCCCACACACATGCCACAGTGTTTTTTTTCATCCTTGTGTTGTGTGTTTTTTCATGCAGAAATGTTATCAAAGCTCAAAATAAAAATTATGTCACACCACAGATAATATGCTAAAGAAAGTTTTTTTGTTTGCTTTTTTTAAGTTAATATTTGTTCATTAGGTGTTTTGTTTGTTTGTTGTAATTGAATTGCACAGACCTAATCAGACAAATAAGAAGACAAGTGTGACAGATAGTGTAAATTGCCCTGCAGCATTTTCAAAATTTGAATTAAGTTAATTCTTCTTAATTAAGACCACTGTTACGTGCTGATACCTGCACTTGTTCACTATCCTTGAGGAAATGTAAGCCCTTTGATTGCTGCACACAGCAGCTGTGCTTTCCATCCAACATTGTAGCTGTAGTTCATTGATAAGAAATAGAGACTTTTATCTCTGCAAGACCTGAATGAGAAGCACAGAGCACGACCTCATAAACAGGCTGATTGCCATCATTAACAGTTGAGAATATTCCAGTGGATATCCATGAGGATGTGTTCACTCACTCAGTCAGACATTAGCTCAGCCCTTTCAGGTTATTGCCCAAGTTAGCTATTTTATAATGTCAGTGTATGTCCACTGTGTAACTGACATCAAGTCCCCTTTTAAGCAGCATGACAGTTGAAGGAAAAACACCTTTGAGCTGAAGCCATCTTTAAACAATTTGTCCAGATAAGCATTTTCAAGGTGTCGAAGTTATGACCATATATTTCAGTCTCACTTAGTTCGTCAGCTTACAGTGGACAGATGCAAACAAACACGTAGTTATTCTCCTATTTTCATGGCTGAGTCTGGATGTCACACTGACACATCGTCTGTCAGACACTAAGGCAAACATTTGTTGTTCAATGTGTGGACAAAGTCTCTCCAAGCTCTTCTGCGTCCATCTGTCCCTGCTGAATACGTTCCACCTGACTGTATCGAGGAGGCCGCTCCCAGCTCCAAGTGCAGTCTGGACCCTCTGATGCATTCTGGCTGTAGAGCGGAGGAGCTGAACACAAGACAACATCCACCGCATCAACTCCAACCACTGTCTGAAGGGCAGCATTAGAAAGGACTTGGTTCCTCTGTGAATCTTCATAAGATGGAGGAAAGGAACTTGGTCTTTTAGAGAAAGAAAACAAGGATATTTTGTTTTGATTTTTTACATTTTTTCTGTTTAAAACAGAAATTAAATGTTCTTTCAAGAACATTCGCCTCTACCTTGTAGATTCATCAGGGGTTGTCAAACAGTGGTCGACAATGATTTGGCTTTTAAGGCTATTTATGTGAAGTTCACTGGTGGATTTCAAACAGGGGGCACTCATACCAAGCAACTTCTGTCCTGGAATCTAGTTTCAATCTGCACTAGAATACTACTCCTACAACACATACTACCTTCTTGACAATACATTTTCATCAGTTTAATATTTTAGGAAATGTAAACACACGACATTTTCTGGTGATTTTTACCTGTCGATGGTGAATATCCCGATGTGATGATGGTGTGCACCTCTCTGGTACATCTTGCTCTTCATGCTGTGACAGAGGTTCCAGAAGACACCGATCAGAATAGCCAGCAGGCCGAAGATGAACATAACATAAGCTGGCATCACCCCGTATCTGAAATGTTTCTGCAGGGACGCCAAGTAGGCTCCAAAACACGCCAAGGCAAATCCTAAAGCAAGTACCAATATACGAGCCAGGGACCAAAGTTGCTTCGTTAAATTCACCATTATTAAAATGATGCCAAGAAAAACATTTGATGTCGGTGACCTAAAGTATTTTAGATGACTGAAATAAAAGTCCAACCACAACTGTGGAAGTAGAAGTGTGTTAAGGTTTCTCAGCCTCTTCAGAACAAAAGGGGCGGTGACTGCAGAGTTCCTCCCCGCTCTGTTGTATATTAACACAATATTAATCTGAGGCCAGAAGGATACGGCTGGAACAGAAATAAGGAAACTTGATAAAATTCTTTGGGCTTAAAAAGAGATAAAATTAACATTAGGTCAGACCTGTTACAGTATAGTTTGTCAAAATGCTGTGAGTCTTTGCCACAGATGGGGAAAACAGGAATAGGTGGTTGAACCTGTCACAGTGACAGTTGTTGGTTTTGACATGATAGTGTTATTTAACTTTTTTAATGGAACCAAATTATATCTAGGTTAAAATGGACAGACAGACAATTGTTGTCTGTCCAAGCAACACTTTAACTTTGTGTCAAGTGAGATAAATTGTTTCCACTCTAAAACTTTCAATGTTATTTTGTCTTGTTAAAAGCTAGAGTTAGAGAAGAATTATTCTTTTGAGGCAGACTTGACATTATAAGAGTGCATCATTGGAATGTCTTAATTTATAAGCAGTGACCTTAACCCATTTAAACTTATAAAAAGTAATTTGAATGGTGAAATGCAGCCAGGTTGGTTTCCAAAGAATCTTTTTTTTGTCAGATGATAAGGCAAGAAGATAGATAGTAGGGTGGATGGATAGTTAAATGGATAGATAGACAGACCAATCAGATAGATGGACACTTAGGTAAATGACTAAATATGTAGGTAGGATGAGTAGGTAGATAGATAGACATCAATCAGAATTAACTCTATCTTTATTAGAAGCGAGCAGAGCACCTCCACATGAAAATGAGGCAAGAACTGGAACAGGAGACTGGTTGGTTACCAATGTTAGGACAGTGGCGGCATTCTATGCAGGTCAGGTCAGGTCATTTCCAAATGGAAGCGAAGACAATCCGGCAGAAAAGGCAAACGAGAACAGCTTAACATGGAGAGAAAAAAAGAAAAGAGTTTAGCAGAATAAAGGAACAAAGGCAGAGGTTGACAAAAGGAGCAAAGGCGTATGAAACAGATGGATGGAAAGACAGATGAGAGACATGCACAGAAAGGGGGCTGCTCACCCCTGCGACTAACTGATAAGTGAACAAAGATGAATTGATAGATGGATCAAATTCTTTCATGCAAAAATATTGTGTTTTTCCTAAGCTGAATAGAGAAGCCATGTTGAGGATAGATTTGACATGATCTTGCAGGCAAAAAATTATTACAGTAAGATTCGTTTCATGAGAAAATTTGATGACTTTGGGGAATTTGATTCATATAAAACCATAATGTTAATAGTACAAACAAGGAAGAAAAACAACACTTAAAACTCACAAGATCTTTAAGACAAATACACTAGATATGACAGATACTGCATTTACAGTTCTAAAATAGTTTATCAATAAATTACCAAAGTGTACAGGAAAGTACAAACCGTAAAATAGCTGATTATAACTTGTATGCTTCTAAAAAATAAGGGCAGTATTTTGGTTATTATTTTTCATTCTGAAATCACAATCTAAAAACAAACCAATATCCTTGTTTCACTTGGGTGTACTTTAGTCCCAGTGCTTGGTACAAACTATAATGTTCAAAGTATTTAGTAAATTGTGACTTCCTTGTTACTTAGAGCTAAATTATCAAGAGTGGTTAAAGCACACCACGCCCAAAGTGCTACAAAGACAGCTGCTAATATCTGCTCCCTATGTTGACATTGTTTGGATGAATAGATCTGCCGGATAAATGGCCAGATGTGTTTAAAGTAGCACTTGCAGCCTCTGCTTACAGCCCTACCTGCATTAAACGGATGCTGCGTTACCAGGTACAGCTAAAGAAGTCAATTCTTGCTTTGTTTATGAATGAAAGCTATCTACACACAGAACTTTCATCCATGATTGAGGTTGCAACACTTTTATGGTCCTTAATCAGTTTTATCAGAGTAGCTTGAATCCACTGATCCTGGAGATTACTGTCAATGGTTGAACACACACTTTATGTTCACTGCCTACGTCTTGGAGAACCGGAGGCCAAATCCCAATCGTGAAAAGTGTCATTTTTTATCTTTTTTTCACAGTTTATCCAAAAGGTAACATAAAAAAACCTTAAGTCATACTCTAGTGTATATTTGAGGATTAAAATTTTGACAAGATGGTGAATTTCCTGAAACAACTCTCTTTAAGTCTCTTACTGTATCGTCTGGGCTGAGTGTAAGCTGACCTGTAAAAAGAAAAAAAAATAAATGCAGTCTTAAACTCAGGAAAATGACTGCAATGGGATGCATGACACATGGCAAATATTCAGAAACAAAGCTGAGCCTGCACTGTCTGTAATTTTCATCTGGGACTGCATTGAGGCTCCGGGGGAAATTCATTGTCTGTGTCATTACAACAGATTTACTGTAGGTGAGAAATTCTATTTCAAAGTGCTTTTCTGCTCTCCACCCAGGAGATATGTTTTATTTATATAAAAGTGCTGTGTGCAGAAGGGTGCATGTGTGTTTGCAGCAGTGTTTGTTCTGGGGGTTTAGTGTGCACGTCAGGTGATCAAATGCAAGAGAAGAAAACAACATGGGATTTTACTTGGGTCAGAGCAGCTTTAATATTTTTTGAAAAATTTTTACAGGTCTTTCAGGCAATAAAAGAAGCAGGAAAACCATTACTGTGAAACATGTGCTGTCACCAGGTATATATGATGGAGGTGTCTTATATCAGCAGCAGAAAATGTTCCAACATCAAGGAAATTAATGTACAAACTACATCATTTCCACTCTGACAAATCTCACTTAGTTCTTCTCACTCTGTGGAAAATGTCTTACTAGGTCTCTCTTATTATTTTTCTTGAGCGTCTTAGATTTTTCCATTTCAGCAAATCTGGCCGGGCTCAAAGTATTTGGGCTACCATGTCTGTTTTTTTTGGATCCAGTGTCAACTGATAGGTTGTGGTTGATGTATACTGTAATTACAAAAAAGGAAGTCAGAAACACAGCTTTGTGCAGCTGGTATTGATCACCCTAAAAGTACTGATCCACAACTTTGAATGAATGCATTACACTACTAATGCAAATTAATAGTACTTATACTAATACAAACATCTTCAAAGAGCACTAAATGGAAATAAAGTTAATCTAGGTGAAACCTCTTGTAAAATAAATGACAAGAATTACTTTTTTTTGGGAGAAAGACATCAGCTGTAATTCACTCACACAGTATGAGCAGCAGCTGAATACAAATGAACATACCTGACCTCAAACACTGTATGGGCTTATTTTACCACAATTTCAGTCATCACTGCTTGGGGGATTAGGGCAATTTTTTGGGCTAAATGACTGAATGTAAGTCGTTTAGTGCACACATGGTAACAAAACCTATTAACACCTCTTGATTGCATTCTGACCACCTCCCATCGATTAGAGGGAAAATTATGTTTACGGAATTAAAAGTTTACAGATGTGCAGTGTGGCAGGTTTACAGTGTAAACATGGGTACATAATGCATACATCTGCCAAGACATTTTCATGTCCATACATCCCTGTCATCTTTTCTTTTCCCTTCTTGAGCACAGGTGAGCTATTCACTCCCGACTTCTTCTAATTATTCTTCTAAGTGTCTTGTATGGACGTACAGTGTTAGCAGTCCAATCGCACCCGAGCATCAGTGTGAGAACACGAACCGTGAGCTGTGAACGTGAACTGTTAGCTCATATAATTCATTTGTACAGTATGGATGCTACGAAGAAAAAAGTCGCACAGTTTAATAGGCAGCGTCTCTCGCTTACTCAAGCCGTTGTGCAGACGCGCGCACAAACACATACTGTACATACACACGCGCACACACACGCACACACACACACACACACACACACACAATTTCTAAAGCTTTCTCTTGGACCTTATTACGGAGTGATAATTATAGACATAGGAGGACAGAGCCATTAACTGTGAGGGAGTATGATTATCAATCAGCTGGACACTGATGAAAAGGTGTCGCTTCCTCTGTCTACTCCACTGTCAAGTGTGGACTGAGACCCTGATGTTTATTAATCAAACATCAGGGTCTCATACAGGGTATTTGTAATACCAAGTGTGGTCAATTAGTGGCGGTGTTGCTTTATTTTCGCCTTTACGTAACCTTTACGTTTTAACTAACGAGCAAATGCTACAACAAGACAGATTGGCATTTAAAACTTAATAAAGTAATACTTAAGACATGAAATGAAAAAGAAAAAAATCTCTTCAATCACGTCAGTAAGTTCAGCATTCGGGTGAAGTTTTCGAGACCTTCAACAACTTCAACTTTATTTGTTTAAAGTGCCAAATCACAACAACTGTTGTCCCAAGGCACTTTACAAACAATTATATAAAATAAACAAGATATATTAAACAAAACAGGAAAAAGCCCCCTGCCCTTATAGACCCTCACACCAGCTGAGGAACAACTCCCAAAAAACCCAGACAGGAAAAAAAAAGGAAGAAACCTTGTGGTGATCAACAGCGGAGGGGATCCTCACCCAGGACGGACAGGCGGGCACAAAGGAGAAAAACTAATTTAATTTATCAATAAAGGCTATTCACTATCTAAAGGTTTCTTAAAAGTCCTTGTAGAAATAATACAGGTGAAGTCCTGGGTCAAGAAAGCAGGCCATAGGGTCCTAAAGAAGCTGGGCCAGGTTGTGGAGGCTAAGTCACGAGTCCAATCGACGGCTTGAACTGGCTGAACCTACAGGCCTACCATGGGCAATGTCAAAAAGAAACGTCTTCAATTTAGACTTTAAAATAGAGACTGTGTCAGCCCCCAGGACTGGAGCCGGCAGGTGGTTCCATAACAGAGGGGCTTGGTAGCTGAAGGCTTTGGCTCCAAATCTAGATTTAAAAATCCTAGAACCACAAGAAGGCCTGCACCTAAGGAACATAGTGTTCTAATGATAGAGTTTAATCAACTCCACCAGATACGAAGGTGCCAGACCATGAAGTGCCTTATAAGTAGGATTTTGAACTGAATTCTGAAATGTACTGGGAGCCAATGAAGGCAAGGACTGGGGAAATATAGTCTCTCTGCCTAGTTTTAGTCAGAACACGGGCTGCTGTGTTCTGGATAAGCTGTAGAATTACAAAGTAACAAAGGCATGGACCAGCTTCTCAGCTGCATCTAAGGGAGGTATCTGCCTTTCCTAATATCACGGAGATGAAAGTAGGCAGTCTTACAGTCTTCAGTCCCATATTACTTTAATCTGATCCATTTGCAGATGAGAAAAGGCTCTAACCTGCCTGGTTTTGATAACCATGAATCTCCATCAGTGCAGGCCAGGGACGTATTTTCCCCTGTTTTATCACAGAATATAAATCTCATCTGTTTCATTTTTTTCATTCTTTACACTAATATCTCAATATTTCATAAAATCATCCACTTCACTCTGCGGCCCTCAGTTTAACTTTTATCATTTTAGAGATGCAACTGCAGATGTAGACTGAAGTTGGAAGGAAATGTTTTCTTAAATGCCTAGAGTGAGAAAAAAAACAATAGGGTAAAAAAAAAGGATGCAGAGTGAGTTGAAAACTCAGGAAAAAGTCAGGGCACCAAGCACTGGAGAGGTAATCTATTTATTTGTGTTAACAGTATGTTTGAGGTCTAATCTGACGTAATTCCGTAGAGCTACAGCCACTAATTCAAGACAACCTATATATACTGTATATATAATTTTTAAATTATTATTATTAATAATAATAATAGTAAAAAGAGTTTTTTTTTTTAACGTTTTTTATTGTGATGTAACCTGTGCTTTTGCTTCGACCATTCTTGATCTGCCTTCCGCCCTCATTTTTTTTATGTCTCAGCCCTGGTGTTTGAACTGTATTTCTGTCCCTGACTGCTCTCTTAGTCTTAGCGTTTCTGGTCCTGGCCTCTCCCGTGTAGTAGATCTGTAGTGTTTGAGCTTATTCAAATCAGTAAATCAGTGGTCAGTGTATTTGTGCAACTGGGTTTCTGATACAATTGACTTGTTTGGGAATGCACTCATCTAATTTCCATAAAAACCTAAGCATTGAGAATCACCTTCGTCATCTCGGACCTAGTAGGGACAAAACAAAACGTTACGGGCACAGTTAAATGTCAGAAATACTAAGAATAATTGATTTTAAACGCTCTAGAAATTAAGTGTTGCTTGACTATATTAAGGGTAATTAAGTAATATGATGTATATATATGAATTCTCAAGTCCTGGTGTCATACTGATGTTATTCTGAGGCGTATTAATTTGTCACAAAACTATGACATCACTGAAGGCCTACAGTTGAAATCACTGAAGGCCTACAGTTGAAATTCACGACCTGTCGCTGCCACAAAGAGGATTATATTTAGTAGCATTGCCTGTCCATGTGTCTTTCCATACAGAGATACAGTATCTACAGGCTTACTGTAGTAAATATCTAATTGCAGATGCTGACACTTTTCCAATTTCTACCATTATTACCATTGTCATTTCTATTTGTTCTCAAGGTTTTTATTTTACTTCATGTCACTACTAAATGATCTTGTTTCATTTTTAAATAAATCAAAGTAAGTATTAGTGCTTCGTGCTGTTTCTCGTTTGGGCATGTACAAGAACAAATTTTCTTCCTAACATGTTTTTAAATTACATTGAATAAAAAATTAAATCTTTGAATATCAAAATTTTTGGATGATATATTTTACCAAATGTAGATTAAAAAACAATGAAGTTAACCCGATAAATCAGAATCTAATAATACCCATGTTATCTTCTGATGTCTTAAATTCTTTGATGCGTTTTCATATCAAAATAAATTTTTAAACCTTTTGCCTTTTAAAGGTATGTGCCTAATTACCTGGACTACAAGTCAGTTTTTTTTAATCCTTTGGCTCAGTTCAGATTAGGTGAGACTTGTATATTGAATAATAAAATTTTATATTTAACATTTTTCAAACTGACAACTGACAAACTGTCTCTAGACGTCACTGTAGGCTTGTGTACCAGTATCTGCTACTCCTTTACTACGAAAAATATACATGTTTATTTTTTCTGGGGGACATGTAGCTTGTATTTTCCCGAGTCACATTTTCATCCTTTGCCAAGTGCAACTGATTCTCTGGAGTAATTTATATGGTTTCATGCATTTTTAAGGCTAATGCCATAAAAATGGATGTACATTTCGGAAAATTATAAATAGGTATATTGCATATTAAGTGGTTTGACCAAAAAAATTATTTTAAAGTAAAATACCATAATTTCAAGAGCTTTAATTTGTAAATGCTACTACAAGTCCATCTCTGAAACTCTTGCCTGGCAACAGATTTGGATTTTCACACATTTGGTCAGTCGGAGTGGCACAGACAGTACTGTGCTGCTCAGCATGGCAAAACAAATGTGTCATCTGTGGCTCAGTGGGGAGCATCTTCTGCCACGTCTGAGGAAAAATAACCCTGAAGACACAAGCACGGCACAGTGGAGGATGATAGAGGCTTAGCAATGTCCAGTACGTGTTTCAGCTGTGGATGATGGTCCTCTGGTGTTCTTTGTGTCCTTCTTCTACTGAATATTTCCCATTAATGCCAAGATGACCCATGGGATGAGGGAAGCCAGTGTTGTTAAAAATGTGTGTCTATTGATACTTTCCTAAATCTGGTGATTAACCTAATATGGCGGTCCCCTCTGAAAACATAAATCTTTCAATGGTTTACAAAAAAAAGCTCAGTAAGTTCCCCTCACAGCAGGACACAAAACACATCACTCGCTCAGGATATAAGTTCAATAGTATGTAGTTTAATGTGTTTTCAATTCCACATTAAGCAAGTGTTTCTTTGAAAAAAAGCTTCAGCTACAAACACAGAACTTTAAAGTTTAACTGAGCATTAGAAGAAATACAGAGTATCTTTCTACATAAGTTTATTTTCTGGGTCATAGTTTAGGTTAGGGTCAAACTGCCAGACCTTTAAGTGATTTTTTTTACAAATAAACATGGAAATCAAATTCAGAAGCCCAAGATCTGTCCCTGTTTTAGGCCAACAACATTTCTATTCTACCCTGGAAAATTTTAATAATAATTAGAAATATATTAATCCCTAGGGAGTATCCTTCAGGAAATTATGCCTCTGCATGTAACCCATCACTGTAGCGAACAGGGGGCTGCTGGCTGGGCCACCGCCCGGGGTGCAGTGTGTGGGGGCACCTCAGCGGTAACTTGGCTGTAGGGGGATTCAAACCTCCGAGCCTTGCAAACCCAATTCCGCTTCTTTAACCATTAGGCCACTAACTGCCCAAACTGGTTGTAATTGGCTGTAGCAAAAAATATATTTATAATGTAAAAGCAGCAGTCATCTGTTTACCTTACCAACACAAATATGTAAGGAAATTACCTTACCTATTTACATGTTGATTCCTCTGTGGAATCAATGTGAAATTCTACATGAGGTCTAAGGATAAAGAATTTTTAACAAAAAGAGCCAATTAAAAAAAGAACCCACCGTAATAGGTGTGTAGCTTTAAACACACCTATTTTTTAAGAGAACCCCCTTTTTTCCTTGCTTCTTGACTTTTCTATTTGTAAAATATGGTAATAAAGACTTGTGATTCATGCCTTCTGACACATCTGACAAAAAACTCAATCTACCGATACCCAATCTCCACTCCACTCCACTGAGTGTATTTGTTGTGTCTCTGATATTTTAGAACAAATCTATGAGACAAGAATTTTGCATACCCTGAAGATATGTGATTTAAATGTGGGCTGGAATTGAAGCAGTTGTGTTACTGTCTGCTTTCTCCCTCTGTGACTGCATTCATATTGTGTGTGCCCACTTGAAAATTAGTTGCTAAAATAGTCCAATAAATCAGGACCGCTGAAGTTCACTGCCCCCTGAACACCCTGCTTTTTCTGCAGATTATCAGGACTCTCTCGAACAACTCGCTTGCAGAGCAAAACCAAGAGGGCTGCAGCTAAAATGTGTTGCAGTTAGAATATCAGGATGTAATTAGTGCCAAGATTATTTTGAAATTTAGAAACAATGAGGTTAAAAATTCCATGAATAGATTTTATGAGATTTTTGTCATCAGAGGGTTTTCCGTCATACATCAAAACCAGATGGGAAGAGCCTCTAATAAGACAAGAGTCAGTCAGTGTTATAGGACAGAGTGGTGAACCCACCCAGTAAGGTTTTAATCATGTGGTTCACTATTTCTAATTAAACCTGTGGAATATATACTGTGGGGAAATGGCCGACCAAAACACTCCCTACACACCCTGGGCAGACATTGTGCCTATTTAGCCCATTTTGGGTCTCCAGTCAGATTTGAAGTTCAAAGATCTGCAGTGGATACATGTTGGGAACAGATGTGGTACTGTATACATGTATACTGTATATATCCATACTAAATATCCAGATTTCCTGTGTATCACCTCATCTTGGTTGGACTATGGGATAAGAGCCTGGCACAACTAAGGTGGGTGTGGAGGCACAGAGAGGAAGAGATGGGTAATAATCCCAGCATATATTCTAGGGTAATAAAGGCTTCGCTAAGAAGAGGAAGACATGGGAGCTGCTCATGTGTTTAACCTCTACTGTCATCAATCCACCTCCTATAAGTTTGTGCTGTGCTTTGACTTGAGGCAGAGAGACTACAACTGTGAAGTAAAAAGAATGGAAAGAAGACATATAATGGACAGATGAAGAGTGAGAATCCATGTGCTGGAAATGAGCAAGTGGTCCTTGTCTCTGATCTTTGGCAATTCTCAGTGAATTGGCTTACTGCTGTTGTCGTTTGAGGCGGACTGTGCTGCCTATTTCTTTGGGTCAACCGTGGCTTTAAATGGGAGGACCTTTTACTGATGTCTTAATTGTGAGTGAGTGACAAAATAAATCATGGCATTGATTACCGTCAAACTGTGAATTGCAGAGTTATCCCTCATTTAGTTATCTCTCTTCTACTGCGGTGCATAGACTGAGCTCTCCCTATTCCCTGTCCTTCATCGGTATGCAGGCAATGTGGCAGTTTATAATGTCGGCAGACTGGGCCGCACTGCTCTCCTCTACATGTCTGCTAAATGACAGTAATTATTTTCCTGGGCTGCAGGCAGCTCATGCATGTTTCATTTCCACCTTAACCCCCACCCCCCACCCCCATCTGCCTGCATGGCAATACATGGGCAAACAGCACATAGGAATGAAAAAAAAAAAACAGAATTTTATTTCTCTCCATACCTTCCTACGAGTCCCTACTGGCTCCTCTGGCCTTGGTTGTTTTTACGAAGAGGACCTGTTTTTTATGGTATGAGGCAGGGGCTTCCATAGGGAGTGACAGATGCTGTTAAGATGGTCTCATGATGGTCCAGACTCAGATAAAGAAGCCTAATGGTTGAGGATTTTTACCCACTGGCTGCTGTTGTAAGCATTTTGCCAGAAAAGGGCTTCCATCCTTCAGTTCAGCTCCAGGTGTGATTAGGGATGGGGGGATGATTTCCCTTCTGTGCTGTTTCTCTTGATTTTATCCAGCCAACAATGGCTCAGAGAAAAGAATAGTGACAACAGCACAGCTTGCCAAACCCCCTAACTATGTATACTGAGCACTAGGTATTCTGCTCTGACAGTACAGTTGATCACTGCTGGAAAATAGAAACCCAACCCTGTCACAACTCAGTCAAGGTTGTCTGATGAATGCATCCTATTATATCTGGAGTTTTTCCCCCTCACTCCCTCCATGGGGTCGTGTTGTGTGTCATGCTGTCCTGTGACATGGAGCTCGTTTGGTTCGACTCAGGGGATCTCTAATACCCCTGCAGCTTTCATAATGAACATGTGGCTTCTCTCTCTTGGGCACAATTTGGCGTAATTCATAAGCAGAGGACGGGGCATTAGCCAGATGGTGCTGTGGGTGGTATCCTTTCTCTGGCCATGCATTAGAACTGTGCTGGTGACAAGATTCCAGTGTGAGACATGCTGAGTATCTGCTTTCAATGTGTGTGTGTATATAAATGGATGTCTCCAGCAGCAGTTTCCTCGAGAGGGTAGAAAAAAATTAGAGCATTGAATAAATAAAAGTGATGTAAAATTTAGATATTTATGTGCAGTGTTTGACTTAATCGGCAAAATACTGCTCAAGGTAATTAAAATCATATTTCTAGATGCCACAGGGACGGAGAAATAAAAATTTTAAAACAATTTCAGACACATTTACAAACCCAAGAAAAGTTCTTGAAATGCAATAAGATTGTTTTATTTTGTTCTTTAAAAATCCTGTGTAGCCAACAATCTCCTAGAGATGGGGAGAGTGGATGGACCATTGGACTATTTGGGGAGGACTGACTACTAAATACTGTACTGTCACATCTCAAAGGCAACAATAGGAGGTAAATATTGCAGTCTATCAATATGGAAAAAAAAATTTCAGACACTGTATCATTAGATTTCTCCATGTAATGATGAGCTCTGTAAAACTACTGTGTGTTCCTGAACACACCACACTGGCACAATCATGGTTTAAGTTTTTTTATTTGTCACGTTTTCAGCCAGTGTCACCTACTTTATTTTTGTCCCACTCCCATTCTTGTGGTCCGGGCTTCCACGATTATAAGAGTCCTGATTGATAATATTGCGCTAACCTGTGTCTGGTGCACCACTAGTCTTGCCACTTGTCTGCACAGGCTTATTAACATAAAAATATTGCAATTGGGTAAAAATGCATATATTTGTATATTATGTGTTCTTTGTATTGTATTTGTTCTTGCAACAACATTTTTAGTTTGACCCTGCAATAAACAAGACTAAATGCAACAGCAAGGGATGTGGAGACAAAATAAGGGGAAAAATTGACAGTGACAGACACACACACACACACACATAGATATATGTGTATATACAGTGCATCCAGAAAGTATTCACAGCGCTTCACTTTTTCCTCATTTTTGTGTTACAACCTTATTTCAAAATGGATTCAATGAATTTTACCCCCAAAAATTAAACACAGAACACCCCATAATGACAATGTGAAAAAGGTTTTTTGGAATGTTTTGCAAATGTATTGAAAATAAAAAAAAACAAACAAAGAAACCAATCAAATGTACATAAGTATTCACTGTGTTTGCCATGAAGCTCAAAATTGAGGTCAGGTGCACCATGTTTCCACTGATCATCCTTGATGTTTTTACAGCTTAATTGAAGTCCACCAGTGGTAAATTCAGTTGATTGGACATGATTTGGAAAAGCACACCTCTGTCTATATAAGGTCCCGGACAGTGCATGTCAGAGCACAAACCAAGCATGAAGACAAAGAAACTGTCTGTAGATCTCCGAGACAGGACTGTCTCAAGGCACAAATCTGGGGAAGGGTACAGAAAAATTTCTGCTACTTTAGAGGTCCCAATGAGCACAGTGGCCTCGAACATCCGTAGATGGGAGAAATTTGGAACCACCAGGACTCTTCCTAGAGCTGGCCAGCCATCGAAGCTGAGCAATCAGGGGAGAAGGGCCTTAGTCAGGGAGGTGACTAAGAACACAATGGTCACTCTGTCAGAGCTCCAGTGTTCCTCTGTAGAGAGAGGAGAACCTTCTAGAAGGACAACCATCTTTACAGCACTCCACTGATCAGGCCTGTATGGTAGAGTAGCTACTGTAGACGAAAGCCACTCCTGAGTAAAATGCACATGGCTGCCCGCAAGTGAAGTAACCTTGCTCTGTAGGAACAGAAACCACATATTAGAATGAATACTTTTTTTCACTTCTAGTAATTCCACATTTCCCTAGCTATAAGGCACACTTTTATAATTTTATCATCATTAGACACTGAGAATTATGTTGCGGTTTCAGCTCATGTGTGGATCCTGTTTGTGTTTACTGACCTCGATCACTGCTCAAAAATCTGTTAAAATGTTTAAGTACAACTTATTTAAAGTATTGAGCAGCTCTGCTTTATGGATTGTCAGAGAATATCAGCTATTATAGTCAGGAGCCTTGTGGAAATTTTATAGCGTGTGTTTTAGGAACCCAAAGTGACACCAGTAAAGAGACATCAGGAATCTTCACTAAAAAGCTGAGTCAGATAATGACGAATCACAACTGAGCAGGGTCTCTTCAATCACAAACTGTTTATATGTGTATTGCTGTGCTCCTATTTTGCCTTATAATCCTGTATGCCTTATGGTTTATCAAGAATACTGCACAATGTTTTTCTTTGCATGCCTTTGGATAAAAAACAAGATAAGCATTACCATCTTTGTTGCAGTCTCGAAAAAAATGTACTTGTGATTGAAACATTGAGAGAAAACCTCTGGAGAAAAAACAGTATCCTGTCCCAAAGTCAAGGCTAAAATCCAAAAGTTTCACCAATTTAAATGCCCTGCTTGAGGACACAAAGCCATTAAATAATTTCTTAAAACCCATTTCAACAACTTTCTTTTATGAGATGTTCTTAATTTTTGGTTTTTAACATCCTTGCTGGTCTTATTTATTTAAGCTTTTACTTTTATGGAATTTCCATTTTAGTGTTTCTAATAACATTTATTTAATCTTACTTTTTATTGCTTACCCAATTTCATGTCTGGTCTGGATTTGTTTTCTATTAGTTTTGTTTCTGGTTAAATGTTATACCCTCAATTGAAATTATTACTTTCTTTAATTAAATAGATTGAAATTCAGAGAGTGGCCCAGACTGTGACAGTGATATCACATTTACCATCTCAAAGGTTTGTCATTTTAATGTGTAACATGATTAATCTAACTATTCACTAGAAATAAAAAGATGACCACTGTAAAAACATAAAATCTTAAGCATGTTTCATATAAATCTATTGGTGTATATATTTGTGTATAAAGTATATACATTACAGTAGCATATATTCCAAAAAAATATTGGTGACTAAAAAGTAACATTTTGGTTTCTCTTTTCCGTCACATAAAATTGCAGTAAACATATACAGTAGATAAAAAATCTTTTTTTGACCCACGACTTCACCTTCATTATTTCTACAAGGATTTTTAAGGAGCCTTTGGATAGTGAATAGCCTTCATTTGTGGATAAATTAAATTAGTTTTTCTCCTTAGTGCCTGCCTGTCCGTCCTGGGTGAGGATTCCCTCCACTGTCAATCACCCTGAGGTTTCTTCCTTTTTTCATTGTCTGGGTTTTTTTGGGAGTTGTTCCTCAGCGGGTGTCTATAAGGGCAGGGGGCTTTTTCCTGTTGTGTTTAATGTATCTTGTTTATTTTATATAAATGTTTGTGAAGTGCCTTGGGACAACGGTTGTTGTGATTTGGCACTTTAAACAAATAAAGTTGAAGTTGAAGTTGAAAAAGTCTAAAAACACCCTTGTTCAAAGCCAGGTTTATGTGTTGTAATGTAAATACACATGAATACATCATTTCATAAATCTTCTCGAGAAAAAAATAAAATTAAATCCTGAAATACCTTGTTGCAAATATGCATACCCTAAACTAATACATTGTCTTAGCATCTTTGGCTTTAATTACAGAACTCAGTCTTTTTGGGCAAGTGTATATGAGTCTGGCCCATTTTTTTTTCTTCCAAAATTGCGCCAAATCTGATTGCGGGGGCACCTCCCACAGTTCCCTACTGATCACTCCACTGATGTTCAATCTGATTTAGGTCTGGACTCTGCCTGGGCTATTCCAAAACTTTAATCTTATCATTCATCTTCTTCTGCTTATCCGTTGTCGGGTCACAGGGGTGGCGCAAGGGGCAGTTGACGCCACCCAAATCACATTGCACCATATTGTGAGCCTTCCTGTGGGTGGTGAGCCCACAAGAAGTGATGTGGGTTGGGACGGTGCTATGCTCAGAGCACCTCAGTGGCAACCTGGCAGCTGATGGATTCGAACCGGGGACCCAAGTCCGCTTTCTTAACCACTAGGCCACCACTGCCACTTAATCTTATCATGGTGAGTTATCCTTTAATTGATTTTGATGTGTGTTTTGGATCTTTGTCATGTTGAAAGATAAAGTGTGAGGTCTGACCATCCCTTCCCGTTTGCTTGTGTGGGTTAATCAGTGTGAGCGCAATCACCAGTGTCCTTGTCATTAGTCTCACTTATGTCACCAGGTACCCAGCATATTAATCCTCTCCCTCACTCACTCCTTGTTGGACCATTGTCTGGTGATGTTTGGAGTTGCATTTCCTGCAAATGTTAAGTTTGGTTTGGGCTGAAGAAGCCAAACCATTTAGAAAGTTTATTATGAAGAGTACATGTACCTTGAGAAGGATATGTGTAAGAAGTATATGTTTAGTTAATTTCAGGTTTTGATCTTTTGTTTAAATAAACCTTGAATACTGAAGAAAAGCCTTCACGTGCTGCACTAAGGTCCAACCTTGTCTTCTATGACAGCAGAACGTAACATAAACTTTTTATTTTAAGCTGTTCATAGTTCCCTCCACCTTGACTAAGGCACCAGTTCCAGCTGAAGAAAAACGTCCCCAAAGCAAAATGCTGCCACCACCGTGCTTCACTGTAGGTACAGTGTTCTTTGGGTGATGAGCAGTTTTGTTTTTGAGCCAGACATACCTCTTAGAATTATAGCCATAAAGTTCCACATTTGGTGTCATTATACCACAACAGATTTTCCCAAATGCATTTGGGAGATTTTAGATGTCTTCCTGAAAAATGTATCGTGGCCTGGATGTTTTTCTTTGAGAGATAACGCTTCCGTCTTGCCACCCTTGTTGGATGGAGATTTGTCACAGTTGTTACATGTACATCACAGCCAGTAGTTGTGAGATATTCCCGTAACTCCTTCAATGTTGATTTCGATCTCTTGGTTGCCTCCCTGACCAGTTTTCTCTCTTTCTCTCTTTCTTGTTTTTTCATCAACGTTAGACGGCTGTCCAGTTTTTGGTAAGGTTGCTGTTGTGCCATATTTTCTCCACTTCTTGATGACTGTCTACACTGTGGTCCGTGTTTGATTTAACGTCTTCGACATTGTTTTGTATCCGTTTCCTGACTGATAACTTTGAATAATAAGATCCCTCTGATGCTTTGAAAGCTCTCTGCGGACAATGGCTTCTGCTAGAAGATGTGGCTACAAAAATGTGATGAAGATCTACTAGAACAGCTGCTTTTTGTTTAGGGTTTCGTCAGAGGGACTTTACATGGTGACAAGTGTGTGCTCACTCCATCTAACATGAATTTGAATGTAATTGGTTGAATCCAAACACAGCCATGCGCCCAGTTATACGGGGGTGTGCATATTTATGCAACATGGCTATTTTAAGTTTATTTTAAGTTATTTGAGGTTCAGGCATACGAGGAGTTGTATGAGAGAGAGAGTTATACAGAATAGCAAGGCAGAGAATCTGGGAAGGATGTGCAGCAGATGAGATTAATTAAGGACAGAGATGAAAATATCATCACCAGTGAGGAAGGTGTGCTGGGAAGATGGGGGGAGTACTTTGAGGAGTTGTTAAATAAGGAAAATGATAGGGAGCATAGGAATGAGGAGCCAGTTACCAACAGGGAGAAGGTATATCAGATTAGAAAGGATGAAGTTAGAAAAGCTCTGAAGAGGATGAAGAGTGGAAAGGCAGTTGGTCCCTATAACATACCAGTGGAGGTATGGAAGTGCTTAGGGGAAGAAGTGGTAAGTTTTCTCACTCGGCTTTTCAATAGAGGTAGAGATTTGCGAGCAACACTATGGTTTTATGCCGAGAAAGAGTAGCACAATGTGAGGGCGGGGCAGTGGTTAGCGATCAGCTGTGGCTGGGAGAGTGGACCAGTGGTGAGGCTGACGCTGCACCGGCCGCAGGTGAGCGCAATTGTTTTAATGAGATCTCTATGTAGGAGCTGGGACCACAGGGAGAGAGATCAGCTGTGACATGCTGCAGCTGCTGAGGAGCAGCCTGACTCTCATACTCTGGAACCAAAAATTGCAGAGACGGGACTGCCCCGTGATCGTGGTGTTGCAAATAAAGCTTTGTGACTCTGACTCCTGTATCCGTGACTTTGTCCAGAGAACCCCACTCATCACATTTTGGCACCCAACTAGACTGGACAAAGGGAATGGAACAGCGGCAGATTACTGCATTGGCGACGATGCTGGGAGAGATCATCGCCATGCATCGAGAGCAGGGGATTGCTCACAGTGAGCAGCTGGCAGAGCTGCGAGCTCAGACTGGGGCTCTGGCACAGCAGTTGGCCTAAGTGGGTCAGTTGACGGTCTCCCCATCAGTTGGAAACACCCTAGCAGGGATGCCACTGCAAAGGATGGTGCCAATGGACGACCCGCCACAGGAGGAGTGGGAAGTCCGTCTTCTTCCGCTGCTCTCCGGGGACGCGCAGACCGTGGTGCTGGCCCTTCCGGTGGCCGCAAGGGGGAATTACCAGTATGCCAGAAAGGCGGTGCTGGATCGCCTGGGTTTCTCCCCGGAGGACCATCGTTGTCTTTTTCGAGGAGCGAGGCTGGGACCGACGGACAGACCATTTACCTACACCCAGCAGCAGCATGATTCGGCCGCTAGGTGGCTGGAGCCGGGGGAGTCGGCGGGGGAGACGAAGATGCCGGGCCATAGTGTTGGAGCAATTCATCTGGGGTCTTCCGCCCAGGACAGCCGACCATCCCTGGCAGTTCATCTCCAGCAGCCAGGGACAACATCAGTGACCGATGCCCCGACGGGGGACAGTGACCTCCCATTATGAGCCCCCAGCTAAACCAAAATTCCCTATTAAAAGCCACCTCTACTCTGTTACAGGTCCCGGGCGCACGGAAAACTGTCTCAGCCCCACAGAGAGACGCTCAGGCATCTGGGCAGGAGTGTTGGGAGTGCGGACGACTCGGACACGTGCGCCATGACTGTCCATACATTGAGGTGTGACAGGTGATCCGAGTGGATGGACCCCCAGCGCCCCTCCCCGGTCCAGAGGGAGATACAGTGTTCCGGTAAGGATCCAGTGGTGTACAGTATATATCAGGCGATTGTGGATTCAGGCTGTCAGCAGTCTCTGATTCACGAGAACCTGATTCAACCCGGGACTTTAGATAATGGGGCTGTGGTGAAGGTTAAATGTGTTCACGGAGATGTTCACCGGTACATCTATTGGGGTCCATTATAAGGGGGAGAAGTGGCACGTCCGTTTTGTGGTAAGCTCTCGGCTGTCACACTCTGTGGTGTTAGGAACTGATTGGCGGGGATTCCACAGTTTACTAGGGGACTGTTCCTGGTCATTGACAAAAGATAATGTGGGCACAGTGCTGAGCACAGACTCAGAGCGAACGCAGTGGGAGCGCGTGGAGCCAGTGGCAGCGGCTCAGCGCGCCCCTCTGTTAAGCCGCGCTGAGGATTACCCACTGGAGCAGGCGCGTGACAGCACTTTGTACGCCGCGCTGGGCCGGGTGGCCAAAATTGATGGTCAGCTGGTCCAGCCTGGCACTACATTGTCATTTCCCTATTTTTCAATGAACAGGGACAGACTCTATAGCAGGGGTGTCCAAACTGTTCCACAAAGGGCCGGTGTGGCTGCTGGTTTTTGTCTGCTCTACAGAGTGTGTCAGATGCGTGACGGTGGCGAGTGTGCTCAGCTGTTAGTGCCGAGGAGTCACCGGCAGTTGATTCTCACATCGGCTCATCATCACTTGATGGCTGGGCATATGGGCTGCCAGAAAACATTAGACCGCATCACAGAACAATTTTACTGGCCAGGCATTCAAGGAGATGTGCGCCACTTTTGTGCATCATGCCCTGAGTGGCTAAACCCGTCCGCCACATCGCGTGCCCCACTGCGGCCGTTGCCGCTGATGGAGGTCCTGTTTGAACACATTAGAATGGATCTAATCGGGCCGTGCACGTGGGTACCGGTTTGTTCTGGTAGTGATAGACTACGCCACGAGATACCCGGAAGCCATGACGCTACGTAACATCTCTGCAAAGAGTGTTGCGGACGCGCTTTTACGGATCATCTCACGGGTCAGGATCCCGAAGGAGATCCTGACAGATCTGGGAACAACTTTTACACTGCGTTCCAAAATATTATGCAACAAGTGTTCAAGAGTCTTAAGGTAAGATTATTTATTTGTCAGTTTAAACTCATGGATGGTAATGTGTATCATGGCTCTGTTTATCACTGAAACCAATTGAAGACACCTGTGCCAATTAGTTTGGCAGGTAAGTCCAATTAAAGAGGAGACTACTAAAGAAGGTTGTTCCACATTATTAAGCAGGCTACCATTTTCAATCAAGATGGGCAAGAAGAAGGATCTTTCAGCTGCTGAAAAGCAAGAAATAGTTAAATGTTTGGGTCGAGGAATGACAACAATCAAAATTGCCAAGAAACTTCATTGTGATCATCTCACTATCGAGAAGTATGTAGCTGATTAAGAGCACACACGTGTGCATGCTGATGAAGGAAAATTCAGGACTCTTTCTAACAGACAAATACATCTGATCAAAGGAGCAACTGTAAAAATGCCCCATCACAGCAGCAGACGAGTTTTTGGAGCTTCTGGAGCCTCCAGTGTGCCCCGGACAACAAGATGCAGGGTCCTCCAGGGGTTTGCAGTGGTGCTTAAGCAGTCGTTTCGACCTCACTATCCACTGCACACAAGCAAAAATGTCTCCAGTGGACCAGGCAATACCTGAATACTGACTTTAAAACTGTTCTCTTCACCGATGAATGTTGTGCAACCCACGATGGTCCAGATGGATGGAGTAGTAGTTGGTTGGTTGACGGCCACTCCATGCAAACAAGACTACGGCGCCAACAAGGAGGTGGTGGAGTTATGTTTTCGGCTGGTATCATTGGAAGAGAGATTGTCGGCCCTTTCAGGATCCCTAACAGCGTGAAGATGACATCCACAACATATGTGGAGTTCCTCAAAGAACACTTCCTGCCATGGTTCAAAAGGAAGAATCGAGCTTTTCGGAAAAAGATAATTTTTATGCATGACAATGCACCATGCCATGCTGCAAGGAATACATATGCATCTCTGGCTGCAATGGGCATCAAAGGAGACAAACTTATGGTGTGGCTCCCATCCTTCCCTGACCTCAACCCTATTGAGAACCTTTGGAGCATCATCAAGAGATGTGTTTATGATGGTGGGAGGCAGTTCACATCTCAACAACAGCTCTGGCAGGCTATTCTGTCCTCGTGCAAGGCTGTTCCAGCAGATACTATCCGAAAACTGACAAATTCAATGGATGAAGGACTTTGGGTTGTTTGGTGCCCCGGTCACCTTCCAACGCCTCATAGACAGGGTGCTCCGCCTACATGCTGCCTACGCTGCTGCGTATTTGGACGACGTCATCATCCATAGTGGCAGCTGGGCGGAACATATGCAGCACGTAACTGCGGTGTTACAATCCTTGAGGCAGGAGGGGCTCACGGCCAACCCAGGTAAGTGTGCAATTGGACGGAGGGAGGTACGGTATCTGGGACACTGCTTGGGGCGGGGTCAGGTGCGTCCACAGCTGGATAAGACAGCAGCGATCGCATCCTGTCCGCGTCCCAAGTCTAAAAAAGAGGTTAGACAGTTCTTGGGGCTTGTGGGGTATTACTAGCGTTTAATCCCACAGTTCGCTGACTTGGCCAGACCCCTGAGGGATCTGACCCGTAAGAGTGCCTCAGATCTGGTCCAGTGGATGGAGCAGTGTAAGCAGGCGTTTGAGCAGCTGAAGTGGAATCTCTATAGTAAGCCACTGTTGTTCACACCTAACTTTTCTCTCCCTTTCATGCTGCAAACTGACGCGTTGGGCAGAGGGCTGGGGGCAGTGTTGTCCCAGCGGGTGCGGGGCACTGTCCGACCGGGAGAGTCGGTACAGCATGATAGGCTTAGTGTGACGCTTTCGTGTTGGGTCTCAGTGACTACATCCAAGATGAGTTGGTGTCACACAATCTTCCCACGACACTAGACGGGATCATTGAGCTCGCAACCCGTATCCAGGCGAGACGTAGGGAGAGGTGCCGGTGACAGATGGACCGTCAATTGCCCTCCTGGTCTCGTGTTGTTCCGGAGGAAGGACTACTTGCAGGTGGGGTGTACCAGACTGACCCCCGAGGAGTGGGAGCGGCGTAGGCGGAGAAATCTCTGCCTTTACTGTGGCCAGGCTAGCCATTTTGTCCAGCAAGACGCTAGCTTGATGGACGTGGAACTAGCTCGCCAGCTAGGCATCAAATGTGTTCCCCTTCCCAAACCTGTGCCGGCCAGCGCTCTCGATGGGCATCTTCTGGGGATCGTAACTCACCAGACGGCTCCAGTGCGCATGCTCCTGTCTGGGAACCATCACGAAACCATCCAGTTCCACATCCTGCAGTCTCACCGGCTTCCTCTTATCCTGGGGTATCCCTGCCTACGGCGACACAATCCCCATGTCGATTGGAAGACCTGGGCTGGAGCCCTTCTTGCTATCAACTGTGCCTAAAGCAAGCATCAGAACCCCGGCCTGTCACCAGTTCCAGTCCTGCTCCTGACCTCAAGGGGGTTCCGGCGGAATACCATGATTTTGGAGAGGTGTTCAGCAAATCCAAGGCCACCTCTCTCCCTCCACATCGGCCTTATAACTGCGCCATTGACCTCCTGCCTGGCTCCGCACCTCCTTGGGGTCGTCTTTACTCCTTGTCCGCCCCTGAAAGAAACGTCATATAGACTTATATTGACCACTCTCTGGCTGCAGGTCTCATCCGACCCTCTTTATCCCCTGCTGGGGCCGGTTTCTTCTTTGTGGAGAAAAAGGATAAGTCGCTGCGGCCCTGCATCGACTACCGGGGACTCAATGACATCACGGTTAAGAACCGTTACCCGCTCCCACTCATCTCTTCAGCCTCAAGCTTCTGGAAGGGGGCACCATCTTCACCAAGCTGGACCTGTGCCTCACCTACTACTTGGTCCGCATCAAAGAGGGGGAGGGGTGGAAGACTGCCTTCACCAATGGCCTCACCAATGCCAAAGCCATTTTTCAGGCACTGGTGAATGACATTCTCAGGGACATGTTGAATAAATACGTGTTAGTTTATCTTGATGATATCCTTATCTTTTCACGGACCAAGAAGGAACACGTTCACCATGTTCAAGCAGTTCTGCATCGGCTCCTGGATAACTCTCTTTTTGTCAAGGCCGAAAAATGCACGTTTCATGCTCAGAGGGAACAGAAGAATGGATCCCTGTAAGGTTACTGCAGTCACCACTTGGCCTGTTCCCAATTCCTGCAAGCAGCTGCAACGATTCCTGGGGTCTGCCAATTTCTGCCGTCACTTCATCCGGGGTTACAGCACGGTTACAGCACCTCTCACGGCACTTACCTCCTCCAAGGTTCCGTTCCTGTGGTCTGCCACTGCCCACAAGGTGTTACAGACGCTTAAAGCCCAGTTTACGTCAGCCCCCATCCTTCAAATGCGGACTCTGAGAGACAGTTTGTGGTTGAGGTGGACGCCTCCAATGTTGGGGTGGGGGAGGTGCTGTCCCAGCGGTCTGCCATGGACCAGAAACTCCATCCCTGCGCCTTCTTCTCCCGACGTCTGACTCCTGCGGAGAAAAACTACGACATCGGTAACCGGGAATTGTTGGTTGTGAAACTACCGTTGGAGGAGTGGCGTCACTGGCACCATTTTTAGTCTGGACGGATCATAAGAACCTCGAGTACCTCCGGTCAGCCAAAAGACTCAACTCCCGCCAAGCCCGCTGGTCACTGTTCCTCTCCCGCTTTAATTTTACCCTCTCCTATCGACCCAGTTCCTGCAATGAAGAAGAGGAGTCTGTCCCTGGTCCAAGGCCCATCCACTCGTCGTCCCACTTGGTGGCTGCCCTCACCTGGGAAGTGGAGGAGAGGGCCAGCCGAGACCAAGCGCTTGTCCTCCCAATCGCCTGTTTGTGGTCCCAACGCTGCGCTCTGACATCCTCCAGTGGGCCCACAACTCTCGTCTCGCCTGTCAATTAGTCAACTCCTGCCCTGTCTGTAATCAGCACAAAGCCTCTCACCAAGACCCGGCAGGTTACCTACATTCACTTCCAGTGCCACATCGACCATGGTCCCACATCTCCCTTGACTTCGTTACCGGCCTGCCCCATCTAAGGG
Organism: Paraplagusia blochii; assembly: GCA_016785265.1. Taxonomy (NCBI): domain Eukaryota; kingdom Metazoa; phylum Chordata; class Actinopteri; order Pleuronectiformes; family Cynoglossidae; genus Paraplagusia; species Paraplagusia blochii. The sequence continues at coordinate 200,722 of JAFBJS010006231.1, forward strand.
TTACACCGTCATCGTCACGGTAGTCGACAGATTCAGTAAGATGGCCCACTTCGTGCCCCTGCCCAAGTTGGCCTCAGCCAAGGAAACCGCCAAACTCATCCTCTCCGACCAAGGCCCCCAATTCACTTCCGATTTTTGGAAGGAGTTTTGCTCCCTGGTGGGGGCCACCGTGAGCCTGTCATCCGGTTTCCATCCCCATGAGGTGCTTGGTGTCCAAGAGCCCACTTCCTGGTCTTAGCAGCTGTTGTGGGTAGAGTACGCTCACAACACCCTGACGAGCTCGGCCACGGGACTCTTCCTCTTCCAGTGTGCTAACGGGTTCCAGCCCCCTCTTTTTCCAGCGCTAGAGAAAGAGGTGTCCTGCCCATCCGTTCAGGCCTTCATCCAGCGCTGTCACAGGACATGGACTCAAGCCAGGGCATCTGGGCAGTGGCCTAGTGGTTAAGGAGGCGGACTTGGATCCGCAAGGCCTGCAGTTCAAATCCCCCTACCGCCAAGTTACTGCTGAGATGCCCTGAGCATGGTATCATCCCTGCGCACTGCTCCCCGGGCGCTCATTAGCTGCCCACTGCTCACTTTGATGATGGGTTAAATGCAGAGGCTAAATTTCGTTGTGCACTGTGGTGTGACTCACAATGTCACAATGACAAAAAAAAAGAATTTAATCTTTAATCTTCTCCGCTCTGTGGACCGCTACGCGGCTGCCGCCAAGCGCCACCGCACCCAGGCCCCCACCCACCTAAAATGTGGTTGTCCACCTGGGATCTTCTGTTGAGGGTAGAATCCAAAAAGTTGGCACCTAGATTCATCGGCCCCTTTGAGATCCAGAAGGTCCTCAACCCGGTGGCAGTAAGACTTAAGCTGCCTCGGTCTTTGCGAATTCATCCTACGTTCCATGTGTCAAGGGTCAAACCAGTCCGGGAGAGCCCTCTGGTACCAACAGCCCCTCCACGGTGCACGTCTCCGTCGTGGGAGGGGTCTCCAGTACCTGGTTGACTGGAAGGGTTACAGCCCGGAGGAAAGATCCTGGGTTCCAGTTCGACATATCCTGGATGCCCGGCTTATCCGGGATTTCCACCATCGTCACCCGGACCAGCCTACCAAGCATGCCCCTCCCAGAAGAATCCTCGCTCCCGAACCCCAGTCCACTTCTCCACCCGAGGTCAGTCAGGAGGAATCTGAGAGGGAGGCTCCTGAAGATGGAGTTGAGGACTCGGACATGGAGGTCTCAAAGGAGTTCCGCGAGTTTGTATTGTTCCTCCTGGTTCCTGTCTGTTCCGATTCCCGGGCTGTTCGGTAATTCACCGCTGCGGCTTCCTGATCTCTCTGTTTCCGACTCGCTGCTTTCCCATCTTTGTGTTGGCTTCCCTGATCTGCCGGAAAGGATTACCTGCAACTCATTGGTTTTTCTGTTTGGACAATAAACTCTTTGCCAATCAACCTGCCAGAGTTTTGTCCTGCATTTGGGTCCCAAACATACGCGTTACAGTCGCAGTAAGACCGAGTACATGTGGTTGAATGAAAAGGGTAACAGCGGAATGGCGAGGTTACAAGGAGCAGAGGTGGTGGAAGTGGAGGAGTTCAGATACTTAGGCTCAACTGTTCAGAGCAGTGGAGAATGTGGAAGAGAGGTGAAGAATAGAGTACAGGCAGAATAGAACCACTGGAGAAGGGTCTCTGGAGTGATTTGCGATAGAAGAGTGTCAGCTAAGGTGAAGGGGAAGGTTTACAGGACAGTGGTGAGACCAGCCATGGTGTATGGATTAGAGATACTAGGAATAGGAAGAAGACATGGATCAGGAATGAGGTAATCGGGGGACAACACAGACAGGACGGTTTGGAGAAAAAGCTAGAGAAGCCAGATTAAGATGGTTTGGACATGTTCAGAGGAGAAACAGTGGTTATATCGGGAGAAGATTGCTAGATATGGAGCTACCAGGTAAGAGACGAAGAGGAAGGCCAAAGAGGAGATTTATGGATGCGGTGAGGGAGGACATGGAGGTGGTTGGAGTTGGTGTGGAGGATGCGGAGGACAGGGTGAGATAGAAATTGTTGACTCGCTGTAGCAACCCCTGAAAAACAGGATAAGCCATAAGGAGAAGAGGTTATTTTAAGTTTTTATTTTTCCCTGGTAAAGATTTCAGTTTGTTTTTCAATTGCCTTTTATATTCTTTGGGTTACATTAAAAGTGGAGGAAGTTATAAAGTCATTTATGTTTGTGTCTTGTTTTTACATCACAAAAACCTGGCTTTGCACAAGGGTGTGTAAACTTTTTCATATCAATTTTATAATATACAGTTGATAAATGAATATCTAATATGTGTTTCTTCCTTTTACTATTTAAAAAGAAGAAGCTATTTGTTGTTTAAATTTTTCACACATGCATATATTACAAGGTGAGAGGTGTGTGGAACAACATGTACAGGATACGCCTCAAAGAAATTTGCAAACTTTCACACAATTGCTCTGAATAAACCTGTTTGCCTATTTATAATAGGCTCTTCCCACTATACAGTACATAATGCTTTCTCCATTTTTTGAGTTAAAAATAATTCCAATATGGTTATGAAAATGTGAGTACCGCTGTAAGTGAAGATACAATTTTAAAAGTAGCAATTACATTTATTACCTGTGAAAATGAGTGACGTGCACACATGCGCATATACAGTTTAGATACACTGATCAGCCTTGCGTGGCTTCGTCAGTGGAGGTGTCAACATTCCCATGGCAACAGTATAATAAGGCAGGTCTAATTCAATCCCCGGGGTGAACAGTGTCTCTGGTGGAGGCACGGAGGGAGAATTGGACCGACTCTGAAACCTATTCAAGTTAGAGCTGCTGTGTTTAGCTGCTGCTCGCTCAGCCACAAGGAGAAAACAGTTTGTCTCCACTCGTACCCAACTTTCACATTCACTTTTAATCCCTTTTCCTGGCTTAGCTCTGCTCTCTTCATTCTTACGCTCCCTCGCTCTGATTATTTTCTTTTCAAATTGTGCTCGAGTTTTTATTTTTATTCATTCACTTCTGGGAGACTACTTTCTATCATTGTGACTGCCCCTCTCTTTTTTCCACTTTTTCTCTCCCACTTTGGTCTCTATATAATCAATATCTCATACACTCCCTCTCCGTCTCCTCACTTTGCTCCTTCACTTTCTCCCTGACACTGAGGCTTAGGAACCTGATAGGGTTTCATCAGCACCTCTGGATCTTGTTGTATTATTGTTATCCCTCCCTGAAGAAGACACGGATTAGCACCAGGGCTGGAGACAACTTAAAGTAATAAGCCTGGAGCCAACTGTCCATAGTAACGCACACAGAAACACAAGCACACTCACTCAGCATATACACACACCCACAAAGGATAAGCAGGGATGGAAGGATGGAGGAGGTGGAGAGAATGATCCAAATGCAAAGGAGAAGGAGGAGAAGTAGGAGGATAAGGAGGGAAGAGGAGGGAGTCAGGAGCACATTGGCCCTATTGTTATTACTGCACCAAACCAATCACGATGCTTCATATGTGCAGACTGTAGATTGAGGCTCACAGCTTGTTAGGGAAGGAACAGAGTGTTACTGGGAGAGAATAGTGTGTAACTCCTGTCATTGGTTCTGCATATAGAAAGGCCTGGGACTGGCCCCAGGCTATGTGTGTTTGCAGGCGGGGGAAGGGGAAGAAGGAAGTGGATAGATTTGCATCCCTTTGACTCATAGCAGAGGCACTGTGTGTAAAAAACACCCGAAAAATGATGCTGAGGAAAACTGGTGGCCAACAGCTTCGGCTGATTGGTCGTGTCAGACTCAACTCATGCAAGCGTTTAATCCAGTCTGATTTACATACTCTAGTGTTCACCACAGTTGCACTTGACATAAAGTGTTTTTCACAAATAGAGAAAGAGAGCAAGAGAGTGGGGGAGAGAGAAAGAGAAAAGGCAGGAGACAGGATGTGTGAGAGCAGAGCCAAGGCAGTGCTGCTCACACAAGCATGCATAGACCCAGAGATTGGCCATTACATTGACTTGAATAGATTTCTTGTGTGCGTGAATAGCCCAGTGAGAAGAGAAGGAAAAAAGGACTATGTTTCCTCTCCATGGGTTCATATTGATATTCATAGTGGCTCTCCGGAAGAAGAGCACAAATGTCAGTGAAAATGGTCTTGATATATGCCTTCATTCTCCCCTCTTCCTGTCGCTCCAGCCTTCTTTCTTGTTGGCTCTCTTCCCCTTTCTTTGTTCCTGACCACCAGACTTACTGTAGGTGCTTGCTGCCGCGTAAAAAAAAGTAGTCGGTGGAAGGATGACAGAGTGAGCGCAGCAGATGAAGCTGCTAGTCAGTTAGGCTTTTAATCAAAGAGCACTGGTTGTTGAAGCTAACACTTCCTGCAAATACTTGGAGACCTGATTATAGAATTGTTTATTCCTAAGGTGCAGGATTACACGGCACACACTTTTAAAATCACTTTTCTTGGAATCCATATAAGAATAGAATTAAAAAAAAATAGAAAGCAGTTCAACAGATTTTGATTTTAGGATCTCAGAATATAATTTTTAGATGTAACAGAAAAAGATTGAGAAAACATCAAACTATGTCTGTCACAATATTGCACGCATTTTGATTCATCAAAAAATTGTGAATAATTTCCCGGGATGGGTTGTTGAGAATCCCAGGTATGGTTCTACAGTATTAAGTGGGGAAATGGAGATGGTTTTATTAATATGGAAGTTAATCTATCAGCAATTAACAGTATGTTAGATTAAGTACATACATTTAGATGATGATTTAAGAAGAAATAATTTTTATTTGAAAAATATACAATACATATATATATATATATATATATATATATATATATATATATATATATATATATAAATGCTGCTCTGGCTGAGAGGAAATGTCTCTGGCATTGGTGTGAAACCCTCAGGATTCACCTATTGGGCAAGTTCATATCGTGGTTTGGGTGCTACGCTTCCAGCGGGCTCACCACCTGGAGGAAGGTACAACGTAATTCGATTTGGCGGTAGTTGCGGAGACTGCTGTCCCTGTAACTCAGTAATTATAATATAATTAATATATATATAATAATATAATATAATTAGAAAATCATAGCATAATACAAATCAATCCCCACAAACCATTTAACAGGTAAGTGAGTAACAGTTGTCATGTAAAAAAGATCAGATAGTACATGATGATGGCTTACAATGACTTTCAATGAACCCATCTGTGTATGATTTTTTTCAGCCAAAAATGTACCACCCTGAAATATATAAACAATAATTAAATAAATAAACAATAATTATATATATATTAATAATGTGAATATGAATTATTATTATGAATAATAATTATTATTATTATTTCCCTGATCTGCTGTGGGTTCAATTGACTTTTGGCAGACTTATAGCTTATACAGCTTATAACTTCCATTAGATTAGAATGATTACCAATATTGGAACAAATAAAGCATTTGTGAGCCAAAAATTGTGAAAGACTCAAATTAAATTATGTGTGTAACTTTGTTCTAACATTTTATGTCCCTTGGAGGCTCGTTCCGTTGGGCCTGGAAAACTGTGAGAATGTCAAAAGACGTAAAAAAGATGACACCACAGTGTGTGCTCAGGGTGTAAGTTATGGCCATAACTTTCTCACTCTGTCGGACGGTTTAACCATCTGTCCTAAAGGACACATTAACTTGGTATCCTTAAATAAAGTCCTTTAAATAAAACTGGGGAGTTAAATAATGAGAAACCTGCTCACGTTGTCCTTTCTGCTTTTAAATGAATCTCTGCCTTTCTTATTAATGTCCCCTTATCGCTCATCATGGCCATTGACCCGCCGCTGCAACCCCTTCCCACTCAACCACATGAGAAGCTCTGACAAGTGGTCGCTACAGAAGTAATTGAGGGCAATTTTCAAATTAAAATTTAAACCCCCAGTCCATCTTCATGTGGTGGGAGGCAGCGGGGGAGAAGGGTTTCGGACTGATGACTTTATCAGGTTTTGTGTGCTAGGCAGGTACTCAGGCTGGGCGAGGTGAGATGATGAACGAAGGGCATTAATCTCTGTGACAGAAAGAGAGGAGTTAGCAGCGGTGATAGCAGCGGTGATAGCTGTGGTAACGGCTTTAATTAGCATTTAATCAGATGCCTCAGGGCCGAGGGAGGGGAGAGAAGATCAAACTCCATCGGCCTTCTGTAAGACAAATAGGAGAGGAAGACAGTCCCCTTGGTAGCAGGTCTGACACAGCAGGCGCTGTTTGAGAACACATGCCTGTGATCATTTTTGGTATCCGCATAAAGACAGCCAGACCAGAAAGGCCCTTCGACCTTTATCTTTTAAGAAAACAGCTGCAACTTCAAACACATTATTAAACATGTGTGTTTTCATTGCTGTTCCCTAAGAATTATGAAGACAAACAGACTGGTATCCACAAGTGGTGAGCATTATTAGAACAAAATTCTAGAACCTCTGAAGGTTCTACTATTAACTTACAAGGCCCTAAATAATCAGGCCCCTTCCTAAATCAAGGACTTGATCTCCCCCATAAACTTAAAAGACCACTCCGATCATTAGATTCAGGTCTATTAGTGGTTCCAAAAATTATTAAGAGCAGAACAGGTGATAGAGCCTTCAGCTACCAAGCCCCTCTTCTGTGGAATCAGTTTCCGCTTCATGTCAGGGATTCTGATTTGGTCTCTACCTTTAAGGTGAGACTAAAAACCAGGGACCAGTTCGATAAATATTGTGCAGATATTAGCATCATTTTTAATATCGGAAAATGTTGGTATCAGTTTTTCCGGGGGGTGGTAAGATTTTAACAGGATCAGGATCATAGCCTCCCATAACGGCTACTGGAAGAATTTCATTTTTTTTTCAACTGTTTTGTACCTTTGTACTTGTTTTATTTTATTATATTTTTTATGCTCTGGTAACACATTGCACTGCCTGTCCATCCAGGGAGGGGATCCCTCTCCTGTGGTTTTCCCTAAGGTTATCGGGTTTATTTTCCCCTTTTCCCTTCCCTTACCCTGGCTGAGGGTCTAAGGACAGAGGATGTTACCAACCTTGTAATAATAATAATAATAATTTAAACTATATTAATCCCTAGGCAGTATCCTTCAGGAAAATATGCCTCTGCATTCAACCTATCACTGTAGTGAGCAGGGTGCTGCTGGCTAAGCCTGCGTCCAGGGAGCAGTTTAGGGGGACCATACTCAGGGCACATCAGCGGTAACTGGGGGTCTTGCTAACCCAAGTACTCTTCCTTAACCATTACACCCTATGTGACAAATCTGATTTGTAAATGTGGGCTACATAAATAAAAGTTGATAGATTGATTGATTGAAGGTATACCTCCATATGACCATACCTGTGAAAACTATGGCCTGAAGGTCAGATGTTAACTGTTTGAAATTTTAATCCGATTGCATTTGACAGCACACACTGACATTGAAACATATCTATCAGGGGTGTGAAGATTAATAATTTTGGATCGTTAGCGATCTGTGACCAAGTGTATCGGTCAACAGAGCTCTGATCGGTTAAAATGCAGTAAAACAATCAGGTTCGGATTTTTGACATTTGCCGCTTCCTCCCACTAGTGGCAAGCCCATAGACACATATATACATCTATTCACTCATGTCTATGGAGATTGTGCCACTTGGGGTGTGTGAGCTGTGACATGGGCTGGTGTGATTGGATGGCAGGTAGTGGGGATTACTCTGCTTTTAGCAACATGGCAGTCAACACAGACAAATTTTACAACATTTCTCATTTAAAATCGAAGGTTTGGACATCATTTATTTGTTTAAGAAGGATCAAAAGATACATAAGAGCATCGTATTTGCCGACTCTGTACAGCAACAATGGAATACGCTGGAGCAGTGGTTCTTAACCTTTTTGGAGCTACCGAACCCCACCAGTTTCATATGCGCATTCACCAAACCCTACTTTAGTAGGGTGAGCCGGTGTGTCTTGACCTTCACTGTGTCTTGACCTTAGTGGCAGGGGCTCCACCGAACCCCTGAGACCGACTCACCAAACCCTTGAGACTGACTCACCAAACCCATGGGGTTCAATAGAACCCAGGTTAAGAACCACTGCACTGGAGGTACAACAAACCTTAGCAGTCACCTAGCAAGACGGCATAGTGGGACTGATGGCAGGAACGACCAGTAGTCAGAGGAGTGAACAAAATAAAATACAATCCCCTTTCCAACCGCAGTTCGCCAATTACTCAGCAAAGTCCAAGGCCATAACGGAGTCCAGTGCTCATTATATTACAAAACAATGTCCTGTGTGACAATCTGGTTGCTAAAACTTTCTAAAACTGTTAGCATGTATTTCACTAAAACAAGTACTATCACCTGATCCTGATATACTTGTTAATGGAGGTAAAAAACAAATATTCAATCAGTATAAATATCTTAATATTAATATTAGATTCACAGCTCTCCTTAAAAGGCCATATTGACAAATTGTGTAAAAAAAACTCAAGTTAAATGTTGCAAATGTTCATGCAATTTGAAAGGAGATGTAAGATGAAGATGCAAAAATGTCTTTATCGTATAGAAAGTGTTTGCATATGTATTTTCTATTGTATTTTTATTGTGAGCTTCTTGCCTTTTTATATCATGGGCAGGGGACTACAGATGGAAACTAGCCTAATTGGCTAGTTTTGGCTAATTCTTTCTTATTTAACCATGTGTAATCATTTGTTTTTGAAATTGCATTTTCCCATATTTTTTAAATAAACTAAACTAAAACAAAAAAAGACAACTGGCAACGTATAGTGTAGTTGAAAGCGGAGTTGCAAATTTTTTATTGAATCAAACTGAACCAAATCGGATCTAACTGGATCGATCGTTTAATATTTTTATGAATCATTCATGAATTAGATAGCCTGTGAATCGAGTTTTGAATTGCATCATTATGTGAGTGAAAGTTTACACCCCTAATATCTCTGGCCAGTTCAAATTTAAGAATTATCATGTATTTGTTTATTCATCTTCATCTGTCCAGGGGCAGCATTCTCCACCACAGCCACCCGAATCACACTGCCCCATTATGTGAACCTTCCTGTGGTTGATGAACCCACTAGATATTGTGTGGGTCAGGACTGTGCTATGCTCAGAGCGCCTCAGTGACAGCCTGGCAGTTGGTGGATTGAAAGACTTTTGGATCTAAATGCTTTCTTAACCGATAGGCCACGACTGACGCCCTAATGGATACTCAAATAAAAAACAACTCAGAGGTCAAGGTGTTTGTGCATACATGATTATATGCACATCCACACCACTGAAGATCGTAGATAAGAGGTGGATCGTCCCAAAACAGAGGTGTCAAATTGTTTCAACATAGGACTGTTATTGCTGCATGTTTTCGTCCCAACTTATCCAGAACACACCAGCTGACCAATCAGCTTCCTGGACACTTTAGATCAATTCATTGAAAAAGACAAGGCAGGTGTGCTTCTGGTTGGTTAAAACAAAACTTCCTCAGCAACCCTTTGTGAAAGCAGTTTGACACATGTGTCCTACAGCAACCAAGGCAGTCCAAATGCCCTCTACTCTGCTTTGGACATGTACACAACATTTTTCCAACAGCCACAGATCCATTTATTACATAGTTAGTGAAGTTACAAGGCATAATGTCATATATGAATGAATTGACAAAAAATTCCTTTTGACAATATAAAAATACATAAATAAAAATGAGAATAGAGTGTCATCACTGACAGCCTAGCTACACATCTTTGGTATTGAATTAACTTCTTTATAAGAGCTGACAAAACAGAAGTAGATTAAACATGTTCTTCTGCATGGTTTTGAACAGTAGGGGAAGTCTTCCTCTGAGACATTTCCATGAAGAAGCCAAGCTCATGGTCACTTATATTGGACATGTCAGGAAGATGAAAGAGGGAGCTGATGAGTCTGGTTTTATGGTCATTTGGAACTTTGAGTTTTCTGGTATACTTTTCTGATTAGGTTTTGTATGTCCATAGTTTAATACTCAGTTTAAAAATCTAAGTGTAACTGTATTCTAGATGTCGACATGTGCACCAATTGCTTTATCCACAATTCAAACTCATGACATGGCATTGTTTATAAAAATGCAGGGAACTACTGATTTTATGGGCAAAGATAGGTAATGTTTTGTTTCTTTAGATTAGGTTCTGATTGCTTTGCTCTGTATGCATGTGCAGGAAACAAACCATACAAATCTGACGAGGTGTACCAACTTGGTATAGAAAATGGCAGCAGCAGTTATAGATAATGATTGTGATTGACAGGCATAGGAGACAGGAGAGTTCCTGACATATACCTGAGTTGATAGGAAAGTAAAAACCAACAGTGTCCATGGCCTTTATAATATTTTTTGTTAACAGAATTAACACAACACCATGACTTCTGTAGGACTTTTAAACATAAGTTTATTGCCACATTACTCAAGAACTGCAAACTGGTACTGTACTGTAGTAGGGTTACAGGAAATATAAGAAATATGCATGCTCTTTTGTCTTTGCAGCTTTAACCCATTTTTGTTGCAGACATAATGTTTTCATTCTTCAATTCTTTGACTGAAATCTCAACGATCAGCCCAGATTTCCTCTTTTAGCCTCTATAGACATTTGTTTTCATTTCCCACAGAAAACACTGCTTTCTAATCTTCACATTGTCATGTTGTTCACAGATCAACATTATATATTGGACCATTACTACACTGGAGTGTACTAGACTGTGAGTATGTTATATAGCACGTTAATAATAGTTTTATTTTTTTTCATTAACTTTTCCCGAAGAAAGTTTTCCAAAGATAAAGAAAGGAATGCATAATAAAATCTTCCCTAACACTTTTTAAACTCCTTTCTCCAAATTCACACTGTAGCAGAAACAAACAAAAATAAATAAAAAATAATAAAATAGAAGTTAACTGATGAAAAGTTACTCTGAGTTAAGACAAAAAAAGAAATATGAATGAATCTGAAAGGCTTAATCATCCCATTCAGACAAAGATGATAATGATTTGATATAAATTAAAAGAGGTCTCCATGTTTTCGAATTTCCAATTGGTTAAGTGAACCCTTGAGGAAAAAAACCTTAGCTTCCAGTTTGATTGTTAAAAGTATTTCTTCAACCCATCTAATGTAAGAAGGGGGTCGGGGATCAGCCAACAAAGAAGAATAAGTCGTCTAGCCACCAAGGTAGCATAAGCAATTATCTTATGAATGGTTTTGGAGGTGGAAGTCTGCAGAACCAAACCAAACAATGCTAAGAGAGGATCAGGGGAGATAGTTGTATCATTAGCTGAACTGAGAATCAAAAAGATTTGGGACCAAAATGTGCTAAGCCTGGAGCAGGACCAGAACATATGAGTATGGTCAGCTGGAGCTCTCTGGAACCTATTACAGGTGTTTGACATATTGGGGTAAATTCTGGATAGTCTCAAATTAGTGAAGTGAATTTTATGTATAACCTTACACTGCAAGAGACCATACCTGGCACAGATTGATGATGAGTGGATCAGCTGAGGGATTCGTTGCCTAAGGTCCTCACCTAGCGTGATCCCCAGCTCCTGCACCCATGACTGCCTCGGAGCGGAGGCTGGACCCTCAACTGAGGAGCAAATACAATTATAGATGCTGGAAATCAGTCTCCTCTGATTAGGCCAGGGGTTGGCAACCCAAAATGTTCAAAGAGCCATGTTGGCTCAAAGAAACAGAAACCACACCTGTCTGGAGCCGCAAAAAATTAAAAGCCGTATATAAAATTAATATGAAGGAAAGGAAAGCAAACTCCTTGTCATTGTGACATTGTGATTCACACCACTGCACACAACGAAATGCTACCTCTGTATTTAACCCATCACCAAAGTGAACAGTAGGCAGCTTTGAGCGCCCGGGGAGCTGTGAGTGGGGACGGTGCCATGCTCAGTGGACCACAGTGGTAACTTGGCGGTAGGGGATTTGAACCTAGGGCCTTGCCGACCCAGGTCCGCTTCCTTAACCATTAGGCTTATTATTAAATACTTAAAAAACTTATTATTAAAATAATTAAGCACTATGAGCACGAGCATTAATAAATAAATGGTTACTTTCCTGGAGAGAGTGATACACCAAATCTGGTTGATGTAAAATGAGTCTCAAAAATACAAATTAGCGCGCGCGCAGTTTCACAATGTAAAAGCACGATTTGCGTGCGCGCGTACCACAATTCACAAACGTATTTGGAAGAATTCACAAATGTATATTGACATGTGAAGCGTTGTTTGTGTGCTCTTCTCAGAATACGCACGTGGATCCGTATTTACGCGTTTGGTCTTTTGTGTTCTTCTCAGAATACGCACACGGATCCGTGTTTACCCACACGGATCTTTTTGAGACTATTCTGGCTCCATACTGTAATGTCTGTAATGTGTCTGAACGGCATGACTCAGCACTATAAACAGATGTAAACTGCAATAAAGGACAGTAGTTGATCTTCATACTCACTGACTGTAAGTTTTCATTTATATTCATTAACTTGGGTTCAACATTCATGTCTAACAGCAAGGTTAGAAATGGGATTGTGTCACTACAGTGAAAAGAACAAAGATGAGATTCAGATAAACACTCACATAAATCTGATCTCATCAATAAGGTCATCTGTCCTTTACACTGACCAGTTCTCTGTCAACTTCATTAGATCTACAGAACATGGTTCAATTGTTAAAGCTACTTTGTTCAACTTTATACCAACGACACCAGACACAGTTTTGACAGGGGTTTAACAGAACTGATTAGAGGAGATTTTTTCAGGTAACCATGTTGCAAAAAAAAACATGAAAGAAAAAAAAAACACTATAGTTGTTTATACAAAGGGTTAAGGTAAAGAAAACTATAAAGGTAAAGGTAACAAAAACATATACTGTTTTATCTCCATTTTAGATACAAAAAAAAAATATTTGCGGCTCCCAGTGCTTTCTTTTACATTAAATTTGGTGTCAAATGGCTCTTTGGGTGTAAAAGGTTGCCGACCCCTGCTGTAGACTGACTTCAAAACTGTTCTGTTCACCGATGAATGTCATGAAACCCTCAATGGTCCAGATGGATGGAGTAGTGGATGGTTGGATGACGGCTACCCCGTGCAAACAAAGCTAAGGCACCAACAAGGAGGTGGTGATGTTTTGGACTGGTATCATGGGGAGAGAGATTGTCGGCCCTTTCAGGATCCCTGACGGTGTGAAGATGACATCTACAACGCATGTGGAGTTCCTCAAAGAACATTCCTGCCATGGCTCAAAAGGAAGAATCAAGCTTTTCAGAACAAGATAATTTTCATGCATGACAATGCACCATGCCATGTTGCTAAGAATACATCTGCATCTCTGGCTGCAATGGGCATTAAAGGAGACAAACTTATGATGTGCCCCCCATCCTCCCCTGACCTCAACCCTATTGAGAACCTTTGGAGCATAATCAGGAGAAGTGTTTATGATGGTGGGAGGCAGTTCACATCTCAACAACAGCTCTGGAGGCTATTCTGTCCTTGTGCAAGGCTGTTCCAGCAGATACTATCCAAAAACTGACAAATTCAATGGATGGAAGACTTGAGAAGGTCCTTTTCAACAAGTGGTCGTATGTTGAGATGTGGCTTAATTTCAGTTACATTTCAGTCAGACAGGACCTGCTTATGTTTATAATTTCACACATAACCATTTATTGTTCTGTATGACAATAAAATGTGTGGAAACTCAATTGTGCGTAATAATTTGGAACATGCATTTTTGTAATATTTATTTTTTAAAATGTACTATTATCATTATCATTACTAATGGTGACTGGAAAATCATGAGGACTGCCAGTCATATAGATAATTTTGGAAAATAAGATTTGCATAATAATTTGGAACGCAGTGTATATTTGAAATATTTTTTGCCATAACAAGTAAATATTTGAACTTTAAAAGTGCAGTTACTGAATGTTAAATTAAATAAGTTTGAAAAGTTAAGGGCTGATGGTGGGCCTTCAAGCCAGACTGGTTGAGAACTGCTGACCTAAATAGCCTGTTTTAAAATGTTTTGGTCATTTTTAAAGCAGGTCTGCAGGTAAGTCAAGGCAATGATGTGTGTGTCAAAAGGGGTCTCTGTGATTTTGAAAGCAACTGAGCGAGTCAATGTCCTAGATATATTTTTGAAGGTGGTGATAAGGACGGGGGCTTTCGGCATGAAAGTGGCAACTGTGTAATCATGATGTCATTAGAAGTATACAGTGAGACAGGTTGGATGAGGCTGCTGCAGCACGCTGCACCCATGGGACATCATTACCAACTGAAACTGAGCAAGGACCTGAGCACAGGTCAAACACACAGGAAGGGGTCTTACACACACGCACACACACATGCATTTTATAAATGTGCACTTTCATGCATGGATACACAAGGAAGAGAAAGATAAATAATGAGTGAGAGTTTCTCACCGTCAGACATATATCACACAACAAATTGACAGCTCTGTCTGGCATCTGACAGCAGATGGGTGCTTTTGTTATTAAACCTGACCAATTCCTGGATATCTAAGTGGACACCTCTATGGACAAATGTGCCTCATTAATGGCTGCACACAGATGGGCGGCGTACAAACACACACCGGGATGTAGACCGGGAGCTCGTGCTGTGCTAAGCTGTGGCTTGTATACCAGTGTAGATGTCTGCGCTTCATTACCGTTCACGCGCAGACAGTTGCAGTGTTTTTGTGTCAATGTTTAATGAGGGGCTGGGAGTCTGGGGACCTTTCTGCTGTCAGGAGCTCCTGTAGTCTGGTGCTACCACCTGTTCCCATTCACTCCCTGAAGGTCTTATAACACACACACAAGAACACACACCCTAGGAAACACATGCAGACACATGGAGGCATGCAAACAAGAAGGCGCAAGCACAAAAATATGTCAACAAAAACAGAGCTGACATACACTGATTTAGTCATTCTGTGGCACCACTGTCAGCATTGGTACAGTTTATAATGGTTGGCCTAGCCTGGCTGTGCAACAGCAGCTGGGGAGACAATGGTAACTTCAAACAGACCTTTTAATATTTCTTGTCATCGCATATGATCTGACTGTGATATGAGTGTAAAGACTGTTGCCAGCAGGAGTGATCCCCTCTCTAACTTTTTCACGCATGGCTGTTTGTTGTTGATGAGTACTGTCCTGACTAATCGGTTCCGATGCCCTCTTTGAAACCTACAGCCTGTGTTTTGTAACAATGTTGGACACATTTTTCAAAAAAACTGCAGCCAAGCAAAAAAAGTTTTTCTTGTCAGGATTTTGTTTATGTCTTGAGCTTTTGCAAGCATTTGGGATATTTTTATTGTAGATGCATTAGTGCGAACAGTTGGAAAAAACTAAAAGTGTGTTAGTGGAGGGTCTGCATAAGCATATCATGCCATTTAAATTTTTGGTCATACTAATACCAATTTAAAAAATTGGTAACTTGTTTTTGTTACTTCTGTTTTCTTTCAATTGACTTGAATAACAAAAAGTAAAAGATCTGAGTGCAAAGTTTTATCCTGTGTGTCTGTTACACATCTACCCACTGATTTTCTGATTAACAACCTTGAAAATTAATTAATGGATTCCTGTTTCTCATAATCTTTTTAACTGATAGTTTTTTTACTCAACATTTATATTTAAACATATTTTTTATAAATTATTTAGATATTTATATTTCCTTTAATACCTTATACCTTATACTAATATCTCAGTGTGGGGGCGGGGCGGGGCAGAGGTTAGCGGGCAGCTGCAGCTGAGCAAGGGGGGGAGTCAAGCAGTGACAAGGAAAGTGTCAGAAGACGCTGAGAGACAGATGCTTAGACAAATGCTGTGGAAAAGAGCACAATTGCTTTGGAATAAAGACCATTGAAATGCATACCAGTGTGTGCACTTGTGTTCAGGAGGCACTAACCCCTTTACATTGGCACCCAACGTGACCTGGACACGATGTCTGACCGGCAAATCGCTATGCACACCAAGCTGAAGGCCAGCAACCACATCTGTGCACTCAGACGACGGCTCTGGTGCAGCTCCCCAGAGTGGACACGTGCCTCGCATCAATGACGGTCCAGAAGATGAGCCCTACAGAAAACCCACAGTCATTTCTGAACTCGTTTGTGGTCACAGCAGTGGCATGTGGCTGGCCGGAGGAGGAGTGGGCTGTTTGTTGCCCCTGCTTAAAGGTGATGCACAAAGTGCGGCGCTGGCGATGCCAGCAGCAGCAAGCGATAGTTAAAAGGAAGTCCGAAAAACGGCATCAGTTCCGGGGAATGAGGCTAGGGTCGGAGGACTGACCTTTCTCATTTCGCAAAACAGCAGCCAGGGGCTGTGCTGGATGCTGCACGGATGCTGGAGACTGTGGTGCAGAAACAGTTTATCGAGGGACACCCGGCCAGAACCGCACAGTGGCTGTGGTACCATCAACCCAAAAAGATGAGGGAAGCAGTGGCGCTGGTGCAGAATCATTTAGCCGCGCATCCCTCCCAAGTTTGTGACAACAGCCTCATCAGCTGAGAGCCACCCCAGCTGAGGTGCAGCCCTCCAACCCCCTGAGACTCCAGCACCATGGTGATTCAAAGAAGTTTCACATCTTCTGTCCTGTGTTGCAGATCCCGGCGTAGCGGAATGCTTCCCCGAGAGGGCCGCCAGACGCCAGGGCAGGAGTGTTGGGGCTGTGGACAGCTCACACAGCTGCAGTGGGATTGTCCGTTCATGGAAGTAGAGCAGGTGATCCGGGAGAAAGGACCCCCAACATGACCTTCTTTCATTGCGCCAGAGTCCAATCTTTATGCTCCCTAGCAAATTGAAGCCTTTTTTCCAGTTGCCTCACTGATTAGTGGTTTTCTTAAGGCTACAAGCTGTTCAGTCCCAATTCCTTGAGTTCCCTTCGCATTGTGCGAGTGAAAATACTTTCACTATTAAACATAGCCCTGAGTTCTACTGTTGTTTTTCTTCGATTTGATCCACCACACGTTTAAATGATCGACGATCACGATCATTCAGGACTTTTTTCCAGCAACATTTCTTCCTCGAAGACGATGCGTTCCGAGTATCCTTCCAGTTTTTAATAATGCCTTGGACAGTTCGTAACCCAATTTTAGTAGTTTCTGCAATCTCTTGATGTTTTCTCTGCTTGATACATGCCAGTGATTTGACCCTCTCAAACAGACTAACATCTTTTCCACGACCACAGGATGTCTTTCGACATGGTTGTTTAGGAAATGAGAAGCAACTCTTTGCACCAGTTGGGGTTAAATAACTTGTTGCCAGCTGAAAGATAATCGCCCATGCAGTAATTATCCAATGGGAGGCTCGTACCTTTTTGCTTAGTCAAATCCAGGTGGCAACTTTTTTTTTTTTTGGCCAGGCAGTGTACATAAGGCATGTATCCTAAAACTAATTTCATGATTGTAAGCAGAAGTGACAGCAAAAGAGGAAACAAAAAAAAAACACTCTGGACACGCCCTCACTCGCGGCTGGGGAAAAGACTCTTTGCCGTCCACATTACTGAATGACAACAAATAGATCCCGGGTCATGTCTTCACATTTCCCGATTCCTGGGATGAAATCCTACTCCGTACGGATTGTACCAATTCGTGACACTTCCGTTTGGGTTATTTTGGGCCCCAGCCACATTTCAATGCCTCAAGGACAGAGTGCTACGCCCCCATGCTGCATGTTGCTGCTTATTTGAACCTAACTTGAACTAGGTTGAATTAAATTGGTCCACAGGCATGGGACAAGGATGGCTGTGGCGAATATCCTGTACAGTCCATTCAACAGGAGGAAAATGTGGTGGGGCTCAGCTGGACGAGTTGCTGGCATCAATCGTGCGTTCGAGGTATGTGGGGGCGGGGCGGAGGTTAGTTTCAACAGAGCAAGCACAGTAGTGGTGTAGGTGCAGCATATGATGCAAGTGAGAGTAATTCTTCTAATAACACCTCTCCATGTACTGTATTAGGAAGAGCCTAGGGCCAGAGGTGCGTTGGGGGGGAACTCTCACACTCACCATCTCTTCTACTTCTTACTCTATGAGTTACTATGCTTTGTCTGTGATGTACTGTAAGTTGTAACAACTATTTTGTCAAATTGTAAGTTGCCTTGAAAAAAAAGTATCTGCCAAATGGATTGTAATATGAAGCCTTTTTTCTGCTTCTACTTTCAAACTGTTAATATTATAAAAACCTATGATACTTAAATAAAAATTAAAAAATACACTAAATAAAAGATGCAGCAGAAAAAAGCTTTCTTCTCCCTTGATTGGTCCTTTTTTCCCCTTTCTATTTAAGGTTACAACAAAAACAACTGGAAAATGAACAGTAAGAAACAAAAAAGGTAAGATTAGGTCAGGGCAGGACCAGGTCCAAGACATTTTTCAATTAAATAAAAGTATATTCAAAGTTGTGTTTAAATATTACTTGTCCCTCCAACCCTATCAGGCATTACCTTTTCAGGCAGATTGGCTGCATCTTGACTGGTTTGCTTCACTTTGCCTTTCAAACTCATATTCAAACTTACATTTAGTAACGATCTGTAATACTTTCGGATAAAGCTGGTGAGAGAAAGCAGACATATACATTTCAAAAAACTAACTTTTATTAAAACAAACAAAAAAATCATTATTGACTCATTAACAAGATTATAAAACAGTGATTTTAGTTACATAAATAAATTGATATCAGTGTATCAAATTTTAATTTCATGAGCATGTACTGTATACACGGGTCATTGTAATAAATAAAATGGGAGCAGAAGATTCCTACACAGACAAAAAACTAAATGAAGGAAACTAAAACAGTTAGAAAGACTCAGAGGAAATTGTTTCTGAAGAGAACAAGAGACACTGGACAATGATACATTTTCACCAAACACACATGAGGAATTGCTTTGTTAAAGCATGAGTTGCACAGCCATTCACTTACTAATTAAGGACACTAAAGCTGGGACCCAGTCGGGTCATCTCTCACCTCTGAGAACGCGTTTGGTTGTTAGACAGATCTCCTGTTTGGTTACTTTAAAGCGTTAAGACAAGGCAAGAGAAAAAGGCTGCTTTAATCTAATACAGAATAAAGAAAATAAGATGCACACAAAAGGAAAAGGACAAGTATAAAGAAGAGGAAGATACAAAGGCAATTCATGACTGGACAGCTGAACATTGCAGAGGAGACACTAGCAATTCTTCGGCAAATGAAACCGAGTGGACTCATCTTTTTTAAATTTTTCTTGTAGTTGTAGTTGAAATCGTGCTTTATTATCACTATAAGTCTAAACGAGTTGCAGAATTACTGTATGATATTACAGTGAGACAAACTTCTGCCAAGGCTATAGATAAAAATGAGTTTTCTTAATCAGGATTTTTCTTTAATCAGTAAAGGACAAAGTTTCCCTCGTAGGAACTAATGGAAAACTAGGCTAGTACAACAGTTTGCATGCATAATGAAGTACTTCAAGAAATCCTGTTGTGTTTTCAAACATTTATCGACCGCTGACCTGAAGTAGTCTATCTTCCTTCACAGTTCTGCTTTAGTCAGCAGGAACATTTTTTTTCCTCTGGGAAATTACCAAATTGACCCAATCTGCATTTCTGATGAGATCCAGCGTCTCAGGTATGAACACTTGTGGTCTGGAGAGTCCAGAAAGCCGTCACCAAGATCAGTCTAGTCTTCTGATATGTTTTTGTTTTCAATAGAATAAATAAAAAAAAAGAAAGAAGACAAAAAAGAGAGAGAAGAAGAGAGAGCAAACTACAGCGGCTTCAAGTATTTCACATTACATAGAATACTCTGTATAAATTAGTTAACATATACTTTCAGATCCTCCATATTCAGACATATACTATGGCATATATACAGAGTACAATAAATGCTTACTCATGTTGTGTCATCTCTTTTTGTCTTTAATTTCTGGAGTCAGTCATTCATTTGTTGCGCCTTTTTTCCTGTGTAGAGAAATCCCTGAGAACGTTCTGGTTGACAATTACTGAAGGTTCCACAATGAACTAGAACAGCAGATAGTCTAATTTCTGATGATTCACATGCACAGAGGGAAATGACACTGACCTTGTTTAAAAATCTATTGTACAATGGTGAGACGAGGCAGCCACACAAATACACGCACGGACACACATACACGCACACATATGCTTTGTGACAGCCTCGGCCAATAAGTTTTTGTTCTGTCTTTTGAGTTTGGGTGGGGTTTAAGAACCAGTGCTAAGGGCAGTGACATGAAGCAGAGTGAAAAGCAGTAACTACACAATGCAGACAGGAATTGGACTTTCAATATTTTCATAACTAAGAAAAATCTTATTTGATCAACACTGTGTGCTATCCATTGTGATAAATATTATGATAGCAGAAAAAAACCTGGGAGCTGGTTCAGTACCGTGTCATGAGGTAGTCGTCTCCCTCTGGGTATCTACTTCTCTGAGTAACCACGTTTCAGCATCTACAATGTGTTGGGCCAAATTTTTGGGATGTTGAAAATTAACAACTTTAGTACACTATATTAACAGTAGAATAATACTCCATCTTGATGCTGCCAGCATAGCTGCTTTCTAATCCCCATAGATCATACATAAGAAATGGATGCAACCACATTTGCACAGACTTCTCTCGTGGTTATTTACCATCTGATTTACCTTAAATCAGATCTTGAAATAAGAAAAAATATCTTTTTGGTTCAATAAGACCTGAACAAAATGCATGTTAGTAAATACTTTGTTGAAAACAGTTTTTGTAAATCCAGAATTTTCCAGTAAACTTAGAGTCATATGGAGTTACAACTCAATCTAGAGAACTGCGGTTTCCACCTCTTATGTATTGCCGATGAGTTGAAGGGATACACATGAAAGTGAGAGTCGATAACACCGCAGCTACAGCACGGGCTCATGATGTTTTTATGTCAGTGCTGAACCAAGCTGTGCCATGCTGAGCTGAGCTAAACTAATCTGAGTCAAGCTGAGCTTTGCAGTGCTGCCCAGCGCCCCCTGGTGAGGGCCTTGACAGAGGGAGGTGCTCTGTGTGGTTTTAAAGCCTTAGTTTCTCTTTGACGGTTCGGATATGTTTTTTTTTTTCCCATTTTCTCTTTTTCTTTTTACATGAGAGCTATAATAAAAAAGGCAGTCAGCCACGTGACAACATATACGCTGAAAAGGGCAAAAAGATGTTTCAAATAAAAAATATTTTAAAAATCACTTTTCATTTTCCTCTCAAACACATGTAGAGAAGTACACACGACATTCACAATGTGACAAATTTCCTCTCTTCTTAAAAATAAAAAAACACTTCTGTACACATAGTAGTAATAATAATAATAATATTATCAATAATAATAGTAATAATGTTTATAACAATAACAACAGCAAGAACAATAATACCGCATGTGGCTCTGTTGATTTTTTTTTCCTTTTTCTTTCTCTTTTGCTTCTTCCTACAAGTCACATCCCTCTTTTTTTACTTGTCTATTCATTAAGTCCAAAAGAAGTTCAAAAGGCAGACTCAAGTTAATAGAAAAGCACTAGAGTCAGGGGTAAGGGGTCATCTGTCGACCCCCAAGCCATACCCTTAGCCAAACCTCTCCCTCACCAGCATCATAAGTTTCTTTTTGCCCTTGTAGATCTGTTTTAGGTTGTCTATGAACTGTGTGAACTGAATGTGTCCATCGTGAGCCATCATAAAGGTCTCCCGGGCTTTCCCCAGGAACTCAATGAATTCACTATAGTGGCGCGGGCTGATGTGAGTTAGGCGAGAGTGCGTGGTGTTGATGTAGGCTCCAATAGTCGCGTCCAGCAGTTGCCGGAGTGGCGCCTTGTCCAGGGACATCAGTTTCCCAGAGTTCCTGCGGCTGTGCAGTGCCGACACCATGCCCGGTGTTGTCAGTGTGCACCGCCGTAAAATGTCAGAGAGCACAGTGGCACACTTCACACTCTTGACCACCAGGGGGATGACGGCAGCCAACTCATTCTTCCCTAAAGAGTGACTGAGGGCGCAGGCCCACAACACATCGTTAATGGCAGGGTGCGTGTCTTGGTTGTAACTAAGGTTCAAGTGAGTCATGGCTAAAGTTGCCAGCTTGTACGCCCTCATTGGGTAACCGCGATGTTCCATGTAGCGGGCTATTGTGAACAGCTGAGTGTAGCTCATCCCTGTGGCTGCTGCATCCAGTACAATCTGGTAAGCTGTCTCGAAGGCAATGTGGTCCTTTTCACAGAGCGTGAGGGCGGAGAGGGCACAGTTCTGAGGGTCCTTCATGGCACACTGGAGGGCGAGGGTGCGGGCAGATGAGGCCAGGTTCTCCTGCTGATGGCAGTCAAGGTGGAGGCGGACAATGGTGCTGTTGGACATGACAGTGGTGGCCACGATACTGGTGGCTTCTGTAGGAGTGAAGAGTGTGAACCAACTCTGCATGATGCTGTCCAGCGCATACACACCTATCAAGAGATCATAGTGTCACATTTAGGCACACAATAAAAAAAAAACACCTGAATGATTCTCAAGTTCCAATAATTGTCTCTAGGGGAAAAATTTAGAAAGCGTAGTTGTTTTTCGTGATTAGTATTGTACACAAAAGTTGCTGCTCTGACAGCCAATGCTTTGTAGTGAATCAGAAGAGTTGCCTAGGATAGGATAGGTGTTTTTTCCCCCTTCTGTGCTTTACTAAAGGCAGAACCTGGTTTTGATTGGTCAGCATGTTGGCCAATCAGATGTGACTATATCATAATGCATTTTGTGACAGAATAAATGCACAGATGTATGCAATTATAAGCTGTTCAGCAGTCGAAACAACCAGTGTTTCTTTGAGAGCTGAGCCAAAAGACCAGATTTTCTGCCCATAACAGTGCTTAAGTGACCCTGTAGCTGTGAGACAACATCTCAAACAAGTTCATTGCAATGAGGGACAGAACATTCAGAAATAAAAAAAAGAAAAGGGAGAGGTTCAAAACATTAAGAAGCTGTGAGACTTACCCACTTCAGTGGCACATGTGACTAACCAACGCACCATCTCTCTTCTTCTCCAGTTCAATGTGGACAGAGTTATTCTCATTACCTGAAGAAGTTGGGATAGAGTTACGCACAGGATGAAAAAAACAGCTAGAAAGATTTACAGAGATTAATCAATGTGTTTATCAAACAAAAAATAAAGTCAGGTTCTGGTAAATCAGAGAAACATAAGCTTGACCAACATAAAAAAAAAATAAAAAAAATTGTAAGGTAAAACTTTTTTTATATAAAAATATACATTTATATTTTTATAATTGAATTAATTTAAATTTTAAAGTCTAATGAATAATTATTAAGCTGTTTTAAAGAAACAGTCAGAAATTAACTAATCTACTGTACACTGGCTCTCCTCAGGTGTAGGTTCTATTTATTCAATTAAGTACAACAAAAACTTTATATTTATTTCTCTATCTGTGTTACCAACAGCTATTATCTTGGCAAATCAGCCAATTGCTGCCAGAGAGGCATATCTTGACTCATTGCATTCCAGTTTGAAATACACCTCTTAATACACAATTTCTTTACCACACTGTCAAAAAATCTCAGTCAAGGTGTAATTGCACTTCATATGCTCATACTGACAATAAGCGCTTTTCAGTACCTGCAGACCGAGTTCCAGAGAGACCTTGAGAAGTGTGATGTCAGGAAGGCTGTCCATCAGAGTGGCAATCTTGAAGGCGTCCTGTGCCAATTTGAAGATGTGAGATGAGGAGTGAATGTTTTTCTGAATAGACTCCAGGACTGTCTCCAGTCTGCGACTGTCACCTGAAAACGCAAAGAGAGGAATTAGCCAGTCCATAAGTCTACCACAATAGAAGACAAAACTGTAGAGCGATAGAACTGCAGAGTACTGTGTTTTGAAATAGATGGGAGGTTAAGGCCTTGTTTATACCCCTGCGATATGATGCAGAACCCAGACCAATTGCGCTGATACGGTCTTTTGCTTTGACTGATTTGGAGTCTTTGGGTTGGGGCAAACACTGAATACTGGTCCAGATGGTGTTTTTAGTCAGCCTTCAGACCAGTTAAATGGGAAGAACCATTTAACTGGTCTGAAGGCATTATTTCACGTTACTACAGTAACTTGAGTCGAGACTTGAGACTAAAAAGAAAAGGAGCAATTTATTAGGTCAGAAAAGGAAAGAAGGAAGGTTAGAAGTGTTGGCCTGAAGGTGGGAACCCTGAATATGTGTACAATGACAGGGAAAGGTAGAGAGCCAGCTGACATGATGGAGAGAAGAGTGGATGTGTTGTGTGTTGTGACCAGGAAGAAGGTGGAAGGAGAAGGAGATTTTTAAGTTTGACCTTAAATTAGATGGGAAGAGAAATGGAGTAGGGGTGATCATCAGGAAAGAGTATGCAAGGAATGTGGTGGATGTGAAATGGAAGGAGTGATGGTGAATGTTGTCAGTGGGTAAGCTCCACAGGTAGGCTGTGCGTTATCAGAAAGGGAGACATTTTGGAATGAGCTGGATTTGGTTATGGAGAGCATCCTCAGGGGAGAGAGAGTGGTGATTGGAGCAGATTTCAATGGCCATGTGGGTACGATGGGCTGGTTTGGAGTTAGGGATAGGAATTTTGAAGGACAGACAGTGGTGAAAATGGAAAAATGGCTGTGGTAAAAACCTATTTCCAAAAGAGAGAGGAACAAAAGGTGACATTCAAGAGTGGAGGCAAGTCCACTCAGGTAGATCATATTCTGTGTAGAAGAGGTAATCTGCAGAAGATAAGTGACTGTAAGGTGGAGGCAGGTGAGAGTTTAGCCAAACAACATAGGATGGTAGTGTGTAAGATGACAGTGGAGGTGAGAAGAAGAAAGAGGGTAAAAACACAGCAGAGGACCTAGTGGTGGAAGTTAAGGGAAGAGGAATGTTGACTTTGGAAAAAAAGTGAGGGCAGTTCTGGCTGAGGGAATTTCCCGATGATTGGGACACCACAGCTAAAGTCATGAGGGAGACAGCTAAGAAAGTGTTAAGTGTGTCTACTGGGCAGAGAACGGAAGACCAAGAGGTTCAGAAAAAGTGTTCAGAGAAAGAGAGTAGCAAAGAAGAGATGGGATAGTGGCAGAACAGATAAAACTAATAATAATACATTTTATTTATAATGCACTTAGACTAGGGTACAGAGAGAAGGCAAAGGAGGTGAGGATGGAAGTGGCCAGGGCCAAACAAAAGGCATACGAGGAGTGCTATGTTTAGGGATCTATATTATCTCATGTTATAGTGCATTGATAGTGATTGTGTACCAGGTAATGAACGCATGTATATTCCTGTGTAACTGTTCAAGACTAGTTCTGAAAGTAAAGGAGCTAACAGCTCATAAAAAACATCAACTGCGTCCGTGCATCATTGGGGCACATTTTAGGTTGAATGTGTGTATATTACGGCAACATACACAACGAGGAGTTCTATGAGAGGTTAGACACTAAGGAAGGGGAAAACGAGTTATACAGATTGGCAAGGCAGAGAAACCAATCTGGGAAGGATGTGCAGCAGGTGAGGTTGATTAAGGACAGAGATAGAAATGTCATTACTAGTGAGGAAGGTGTGCTGGGAAGATGGAGGGAGTACTTTGAGGAGTTGTTGAATGAGGAAAATAATAGGGAGCATAGGAAGGAGGAGCCCGATTCTAACAGGGAAAAGGTGGATCAGATTGGAAAGGATGAAGTTAGAAAAGCTCTTCAGAGGATGAAGAGTGGAAAGGCAGTTGGTCCCAGTTGGCAGTTGGTATGACAGTGCTTAGGGGAAGTAGCGGTAAACTTGCTGACTAGACTCTTCAGTTGTTCAATTGTCAAGTGTTCTTGTGCCAATTTTACAAGGATGGACTAGGATCTTTAGGGGTGACTAGGATGGACAGGATCAGGAATGAGATGATTAAGGAGAACACAGACAGGAAGGTTTGGAGAAAAAGCTAGAGTAGCCAGATTAAGATGGTTTGGACATGTTCAGAGGAGGGTTATAGTGGTAGGAGAATCCTAGAGATGGAGCTACCAGGTAGGAGACGAGGAGGAAGGCCAAAGCAACGAAGTGTACAGTGACTCGCGTACAGATCAGAAAAAACTTTTTTTTTTTTCATTAACTTTTTGTGCCTGGTCCATGTAAACAAGATGGGATTGCTTTTCATTTGAAATTTCATTGGCCTTACTTGTGTTTGCTTTTGTGAAAATCTACTCACCTTTAGCGGCAGTGAGCATGGTGGAGGCCAGCTCACATTGCTGAGACTCTATATGGCTCAGCGTAAACCAACGTGGGTATCTGTTGGGTACCACAGAAACAATATGGTGGGGTCGTGACAGGTCACCAGATGAGGCGGTAGACTCCAACACGGGCAACCTGATGGACAAAGAGACACAAAAGTTCATAAATCTCTGTCACTATATGAGTTCAATGTCAGTTCCAAAACCAAACAAGAAAGATTAAATTGTTTTATACACCAAAGGTCCATGAATCATTAACATCAGAGTCATTCCTTTGCTTTATTCTCAAGCTGGGCATACATTGTATGATTTTGAGCCGATTTTGCCACAAGACTATTTGGGGATCAGGCACGATTTTTGGCTCAGTCATACATTTTCCATTGGGCAGTGTACACGGAAATTACAATTTTTACCTTGACCTGCCACACTTCACATATGTGAACAGAGATACGGAGGAGAAAACAAGAGCAGCACAGAGCAACATGGCAGAACTAACAAACCGGTATGCCCCATCTGCAAAGACATTTCCTTGTCCATACATTTAATCGTTGAGTTTTCTTTTATTGTTTCTACACACGGACTTGCATCATTACCAGGGAAATGCAATTTTGTTTGATGAGCATTATTCGTATTATGTCTCAGAAAGAAAGTGCGAGCATCACAAATCTCCCATTTTTGATTACGCCTTATTCTTCCTCCTTGGTTTTATTTAAATTAGATTTAATTAAACAAAAAGAGCAGCCCAATTACACCTGAGCAGTGGGTTGTTTAGCGTGAGAACACAAATTGTGAGCACAAAATTCAATTGTGGGGTATGCGAAGTGTATGGATGCTGTGATTGAAGGGAGTTGCACAGTGCCCGGCTTTAGAGTAACTGGAAGACTGACAGAAAGTCTGACAACAGATGAAAGAGATCTTTATTATGACTGTGAAAGTGACTTCAAATGAAAATTACCTTAGTATCACAGGGGATTACAATTATCCTATCCTTGAGATATAATTAGTACTTTCTCCAGTCTAATGGGTCATAATGAACTACGAGATGCGCAATACCTGCTAACGGATGAAGGAGCTTCACTGCTGTCTTTGTCTCATTATACTAACAGTGACAGGCCCAAGGAGCAGTGGGAGCAGCCACATCATCACCACAGTGGCCAGCTCATCCTCTATTCTCCTTTACTTTTTCACCACCTCAGTTTTAAAGGCCTTCAGAAGCCAGCACAACCCGGCTTGCTCAGCCAATCACAGAGCTAATTGAGTCCACAGGGAAATTAGAGAATTCACCTTGCAGCCACGTAAGGCTGGACACACATCAAACAAATACCAAAACACATGAAATGAGAGAGCCAGTTCAAGTGTGTGTGTGTGTGTGTGTGTGCGCGCACACACACACACACACACACCAATGAGAACACACACACACAAAGTTTCAATTTCAGAGCAAAAGAGTATGTGATACTATTGCTGCTTCTTCACATGATATTTCTGACAGAGAGTGCCAATGTGCAAGTCCCATTGGAGTGTGTGACACAACATCATACATGAGTGAGGAAACTAACACTCGCTGTAATATGTTGCACACATTTAAGGAGCAGCTAAAAGCCTTCACAACACTGAGGCCTTCTGGAAGATTCCTGGGGAGTAGCAAAGCACAAAAAGGGCCCTGGGTAAAGATGGAGGCCTCATCAACATTCCTGTCTTTGTTTGGTTTTCACCAGAGGCCTCCATTGGATTAGAGCTCGAGAGGCCTGCTCTTCTGGAAAATAACCTCCTAAAAATTTTGGGAGGAAAACCCATACTGTGTCATTGTTCCATTTAAAAAAATCCTGGAGGAGTGCTCTCAGAAAGCCATTCAGACTAGGATTGAAGGTTCTGAGCCACAGGTGCATCCACATGCAATACAGTGTAAACTACTGCTAAATGGTACATACTGGCTTTAAACATGATCATCTGCAGTCCAATAGGTAACTAACAGGTTACCTATTCTTAACAAATGTAAATCAAAATGTGGTTGATTTACAAACCCAATAAATAGTGAGCGAGCTAAAATGGGCCAATCATTGCCCTAGGGGAGCAGTGAGGAAGGAGAGCAGCCTTGGTGTCAAACACTCCTGGTAACAGTGTAACACTCTACCTTGTCAGAAACAGGGACTTAGATGCCAGAGTCGCAGACATTTGCAGGATAGTGGTATGAATAAAGTCTGTAAGGCAGTGTTTGTGAAGACGTACAACAATCAGGCTGGTAAAACAATATCTAACAGGTTCAACAGGTTTAAGGACTTTTACAAGGGCTGTGAATCTTCACTCACATAATGATCTGATTCATATCTCAATTCACAGGCTACGATCCGATTCAGGAACAATTTATAAAAAATATTAAACAATCAATCCAGTTCAATCCGATTAGGGTTCAGTTCGATTAGTTTTTTGAATCTCGAATAAAAAATTGAAACTGCGCTTTCAACAACTTTATACTGCTGCCAGTCTTTTTTAGTTTAGTTTATTTAAAAGGGGAAAATGCAATTTCATAAACACGTGGGTAAATAAGAATTAGCCAAAGGCTGCCATGATGTAAAAAGACAAGAAGCACACAATACATATACAATAGAAAATACATATAAAAAAGACATTTTAAACAATAAGGATTTTACAATTTTTTTTTTTACACAATTTGTCAATATGGCCTTTAAAGAGCTGAGAATCTAATATTAACCCAAGATATTTATACTGACTGACAATTTGTATTTTATCTCCATTAACAAGTTTATCAGGATCAGGTGACACTCTACTTATTTTAGTGAAATACATGCCTAAAGTTTTAGAAAGGGTTAGCTGTAGACAGCATTCCTGTAACCAGATTGTCACACAGGACATTGTTTTTCTAATATAACGAGCGATAGATTCCGCTATTGCCTTGGACTTTGCTGAGTTATTGCCGAACTGCGGTTGGAAAAACTTTTCCATTTTATTCTGTCCTCTTCTCTGACTACTGGTGGTTCTTGCCGTGCCAGTGTCACTGTTACCGTCACCCAGCCATCAGTCCCCGGGTGACTGCTAAGGTTTGTTGGACCACCAGTGTATTTGATTGTCACTTATATATATATATATATATACACACATATATATAGATATATATGTCTATGGGCTCGCTGCTCAAGTGGGCGGAAGCGGCCAATGTCCCGTCTATGTCTTTCGTGGGCAGGGCTATGGAACAGTAAACCGATGCACGGACAAAAATCCAAACTATTCGTTTTACTGCATTTTTGATCGCTCACGGCTTTTTAGACCGATACACTCGGATCATGTAGGTCACAGAATGATAACCGCTCCAAAACGAATAAGCTGCACACTCCTAACTTTTACACTTTGTAAAACTTTAAATCTGTAAAAGGTCAAGGGGAAGGAAATCAGGCTTACGCAGCAAGAACAAAAGAAAATAATGCAGGGAAAAAGCTAGCCTGATGAAACTGATGAAGGTACTTGTTTAGGAAAAAGAAGCACATGAGGACAGCGAAGGTGAACAATATAGAAAGGGGAGGAGAAAGCTGATGAGGAAAGTTGAATTGTTTGTGCAAGGGTGAACATAAGGGAAGCTAAGGAGAAGATGAGAAAGGAGGGAGCAACAGAAGGGCTGAGAGAAATCAAAAAGGAGACAGAGAAGGGTAAAACCAGAGGTGAGGAAAATGACAGTAGTAAGCAAGATAGTTGAAGAATAAAAAAAAACAATAAGAAGAATTATTAACAGGGAATGAGATTGAAAGAAGAAAAGACAAGACAAAGAAAGAGAAAAATACAAAGTAACAAGGAGAAAGACAATGGCAAATAAACTCTCAATTCCCAGAACTTAAGGTTTCTGCTTAGGATCACTACGATTACTGACTTTTCAGCCTCATGTTCTTTTCCCCTCTGATAATAAACATCCTTTATTCTTTATAATCTATCAAGAATTTATTTGTCTGCTCCCTGACATTTCCACTGAAAATACTGTATCAACCTTTTGCACAATCCCACAAAAATCAGAAAAAAAACCTTGAGTCGCACTGTACATGACCTCAGTGCTGACTCACATTAGAGCATTTTTATATAACAGGGCAAGATGCGTTGTTGTTCAAGCAACTGGTGGCAAATGAGAATATCAGGTAAATATAAAAGCATGAAATCTAGTCAGATCTATAAAGAAAACTACAGTTTTTGAGTTCAAATACTGCTGCGGATGAATTTGTAGTAATAAATAAATAAATAAACTATAATTATACTGTTTGTGTTTGAAAAAGCTCCTTTGATGAGTTTAATTGCAGATATTGAAGAAATATAATGTTTGCCCGATGTGTAAAGCTACTAGAATCTGTCCTCACTCCCACCAAATCCCATAAAAGGCCTACTTTAGTCTATTACCCTGGTCTATCAAACAATACTTTCTGAATGAATATGAAAGCAAATGGCTATAGCAAGGTTTTAAGTTCCCAGGCTTAACGCTACTGTTTCTTGTTAGGAGCACTTCCATATCATTAATCCAAAAATGTAAACTGTCAGTTAAAAAAAATACATCCATACACAATCCTCATGGGTTGTAAACTAACCCAGAAGTCAACCTACAGTCATGACATACAGTTCATGGCCACAAACGAGAGCTAGGACACAGATTCATTAGCACTGGGTAGACTGGAACTTTGTGAAAATTTTGCATGAAAAGAGGCAGCAGGGATTTGTGTCTTTGGCTTACAGAGAGCTGAGATCTCTGGAGGAGCTGCAGATTCTGGGCAGTCACCGAAGCAAAAGGCAGCTTCTCTGTTTATGTGTTGGCTGCTCACACCAAAGCCATTGCGCAGCATATGCTGCTCTCACACACTTTAATTACTCTCATTCACGGTGTGTGAACACACAGTTTAAAATAAACTGCTGGATGCACACTTGTGCAAGGAGGCCACCTGACTGGCTCTCATTAAAGGAGGCAGATATTTGAAAGAGAAGACAAATGGGAAAGGCAAGTCAAAAACATGCATGTGCATGTATGCGAGAGTAAATGAGAGCCACTGCTAGACTTCCCCTTTCTTCTTGTATCAATGATAGAGTAATAATGGGTCATTAAAATAGCACTGGTTCCTTTACCTCCTTCTCTATATTTAACTGTCCGCCATCCCGTGGGAGCGGGAGGTATATGCCATCATATTACATTACACTACATTACACACATTCATTTTGTGCTGAGTAGACACCCTTGGTTCCGAGGAGCAGCCATAAGTGGCCATATCATTCTAAATCACTGGTTTCACACCACAGGAGTGAGGATGGAGGAGGTGACTGGAGTGTAGTGTAGGCGAGGGGAAGTAACAGAGGGAAGGGGGAGCCGTTGTCTCTGAAAAAACAGAATGGGTTGCACAATGGGCCAAGCGCATAACCTTGAAACCATGTGACTCTTAAATGAAAATAGTCAAACCTTCTCTTTGGGTTCCTGATTCTAAATTGTTTAGCGGCACAAAACTAATTCCAACATGTTCGACATTGGTTTTTGTTCTCCTTCTTCCCCAATTGTGGCAGAAAGAAGCAGAAGAAGAAAAAAAAAAAACCTTCATTCACAATCTTCACACATAATCAACAGTGATGGAATTTTGGGCCTCAGCTTAGTAAAAACAAAGCAAACATTTCCCCACATTGCCACACTCTCCCTGATGGCCCTGCAAGTGTGGTGTGTGTGTGTGTGTGTGTGTGTGTGTGCGTGAGCTCTCCTCATTACAGTCACACTAATTACACACTCAATGATGTAATTAATATTTACTGATCCAACTCCTAATACATCAAACATCAAAACACAGGAGCACAGACTCTTAAATCCACACACACATGAACATGGTGTCTGCAACTCAAAAGCATTTTAAAACTCAAAGGACACCCAATTTCTAGAACAGAAAGTGACAGAACACCAATATTGTTTTTGGTAAAACTGTTTGCATAATTTATAATTGTTATTATGTTTTCTCCCCAAAGTCATCTTTTATTGCTCATTTCTGTCCTCTTATCCAGAGGATTTATCATTAATCTTCACTGAAGTGTGATAAGCCCTGCACAAAGACACTGGCCTTGAAAAAAATAAAAATAAAAAGGCAAGTGTATTGCAAAAAGGATGGGAGATTAATTTTTGACAGAGCAAATAATGCCAATCACTTTCTGCAACAAGCAGCAAACATTTAAAGACACAAAAAAAGAATGTGACAGTATGTAAACAACGGAGACAGGGGAAAATATTTTACAATTGTGACTGTGGTGGTCAAGGTTGTCAGAGTCAGAAAGCAACATGGATGTGGATTGTCAGACATTTTCAGATTGTTCTTGTGGCTCAAGAGTTTGAGATTTCATTATCCAGTCAACCTGCCCTGTTAGCAACCTGCCCTGTTAGCAATAATTTATTACATAAATGCAAATCAATCTTTAATATATATCAATCTAATATATTAATACAATCAACTAGATAAAAGATTCTCATATTTTTACACATAAGAGCAGAGCAACTGTTTAACAAGTAGCTGTGACTTTCTTTTAGCAGATCCAGAACCAGAACACTTTGACATTCAGGAAATGGGTAATTTTTAAAGGGCACAGTGTTTTTAAAAAGAGAGCCATGACCAACAGCAGGACACACTCTGCAAAGCTTTTTCCTGCAACATTCCGTCTTTGCAAAATTTGCAACATTTTTTGCAACATTTTCCTCTTATTTTGGTATTAAAGTGCATTTTCC
This sequence comes from Paraplagusia blochii, assembly GCA_016785265.1. Classification (NCBI taxonomy): domain Eukaryota; kingdom Metazoa; phylum Chordata; class Actinopteri; order Pleuronectiformes; family Cynoglossidae; genus Paraplagusia; species Paraplagusia blochii. The sequence goes on from JAFBJS010006231.1 coordinate 233,677, forward strand.
ATTTTCCAAGACATAAACTATGACTCAACAAAAAACAAATTTGCTAAAAAATTTCAGATTTAATTACCAGTGTGAAACTGTATCCTGAATACTTTTAAATAAGAAGCACAAACAAGAGCAGCGTTTTAAGGTGAGAAAATAAAACCCTTCTAACTAAGATTTTCAAGATTTTGCATGCGTAAACACAATAAAATTAAGGGAAAGCCCACAAGTCATATTATTGTGCTCTTAAAAATGAGGACCACTTACTGTTACTGTCATTAAAGCTTAATGAGTCTGCATTGAGATTTGGAGAAAGTCAGACAGAAATAGAAAAAATCTGGGTTCTGGTCAAACATAAATGTAGGGATGTCTGATATATCTGTTCACCAGTAAATATCAGGCCGATGTGAGCATATTTTTAATATAGGATTACATTTGTATCGGTCTTTCCACTGATATTATTAATCCAACACTGCACAGCCGCGGCCTTGGCAAATACGTTGGACTTCCCCTGGACTTCCACCTGAGGAACTGAGTCTGTTGTACTGACTCTCTGACAGGCACGTGATTAATGATGTCATTTAATTTTTTTTTTTGTGGATAGAAAACTGCAATTCTTAATGACTGCAAAGAGCTCTTCATGTGAGGGTGGGGGTAAGATATTAACACTTTATCACGAGGCGTTTTTATGCAGCAAAAAAAGAAAAGCAACAAGAATGGACTCAGTGAAACGACACAGCAGCAGCTCTCTCTGCCTCTCTCTCTCAAAGACTCAGGGTTAAATACGGTAAAGAGCAGACAAGAGCAAAAGAAATCAGACAAACTTCACTGAGTTCATCGTCTTGGGGAACCAGCCGTTCTCTCTCGTTCAAGACGCTGTTTTTACTAAGCGGGCTATGTCAGGACTAATTGTATTCGAAATAAGTTTTTCTCTGACATTTGCCAATGAAACGCTGTTCGGTGTCGTCTCTCGTCATCAACGAGAAGAGTCATTTACATTGTGACGATGCTGAAATGGTTTTATCTCTCATTAAAGAGGGCTTTTTACTCTTATACTGCAGCTGTTTCTATCTGTGCCCATTTATATTGCCTATTGTTGTAAGGGCTGAATCAGCCCGGTTTATAATGGTAATCAATGTTTTTGGAAAGTTCTTCTGTCCAACACTATACATTTCTTGTTTACATCAAATGCTGCACAAAATATCAAAGGACTGTTTCAGACACAAAATAAATGTGTAATCTTTCCATAACTTAAATTGTAGTAGTGTGTTTATGTTAAATTAAGTGTTTGGGCAATATCGGGTAATATCAATATCAGTAAATCGGACATCCCTACTTGTGATCTCCCACCCTCTGGTTTCAGCAAGATTTTATGGACTCCATTTGAATCAACTTTCTCCAATTGTCAGCATTTTAACTTTTAATGGAAACTATTATAAACTGTTTACTGTTGATTTATACAATTTTGACATGATGAAAAGGGACACACAAAGAAACACAAAAACTCAGAGACCTACCGCATGGCTCTCAGTGCAATTTTGTACGCCAGTTCGGCGTCATGAGGTAGGAGCGAGGTGAAGAGATAGCGGGCGAAGGTGTGCATGGGGACACTCTCTCTGTGGACAATCTCTCCAAGGCCAGAATATGGACCAGCTGTTTGAGAGAGAATAAGTCTTAAAAACACCACAAAAATGGGAGTATTTTTTTTTTGTAAATTGCAAGTTGACAACTACATTTATTTGTTGAACACACACTTCAAAAATACTGATGAGAAATCCTCAGGTTTTTAGATTTGCAGATGTTTCTGCTATTTCATAGATGTAAACCAAGTACAATGGTGGAAAGAACATCCAATCAGATTTATTGTGTGCTAATTGCAGAACTAATAAATATAATTTTGATGATGTGATGGTTAATTTATTATTGTTTAGTTCTGAAGAAATTATGAACAAAGTGTTTTTTGCTTTTTGTTTGACAATGTTCAGAACAAACATTTTGAGCCTGTTAGTTTGTCATGTAAACAATAAATTAAAACTTAACTTTTTATTTTTAACACAGCGCCCTATTTTGAAAAACAAAAAAGCTGTTTAAAAAATATGTAAGATTGTGCAAAATGTGTTGGCAAAAAAAGAAAGGAAATATGCAGGTGTCCATAGTCAGTATTTAAAGAATGAAATGAAAACAAATAAACAACAGATTGGCATCTGTTAAATCATTTTACACAACATAAATAGATGATTCCAAATAAGTATAATTACATTTTATTTTACAGGCTGCTTTTTTTCCTTCTCCTCGAAGAGACCCATCTTGTCTGTTCCCGTCCAGTTAGGAAAAGATGAAACCATGCGGCATTAAAACAAACTGTGACGTCAAAAACCATATGGTCGTGTGTGTAGACTTAGCCACATGCATGCGGCACTCTTCCCTCCCTCTCTTTCTGAACTCCCTCTCATCTCTTGTGAGTTATTTTAAACCCCAACAGGCCTCTGGGTCACAGACCACATCATACAGTGGAGCGGCATCAGCCTCCTGGGGCTGACTGGGGCCTCACAGCCTGCTGTTCTATTAGCATTGGAGCCAAAGGTGGGTGGTCGTGCTGAGGTTGAGGAAGGCCTTGGGTTTGGGTGGGACTGAAATTGACATTGACTAGGCTGGACCTTCTGTGTCTGTGTGATGGGCCATCTCCCTCCAGTGTCTCCTCCTCCTTTTCCTATATCCATAACCAAGCCCCATTCCTCTCCAGCCCCCATTCCTGTAAATGTACACACTGAGCAAGTGCGACGCCATCTGTCTGCTGACACAATACCCCTGGTGTTACTGTGTAAAGAGCTCATTTTTGGTCTGGCCCAAAGCAGCTCAGCCTCTGTTGTACCACAAAATGAAAGGATAATAAATAGTGAGACAGAGTAAAAAGATATTTCCCAATTTTTGGGAGGTGTGTCTGCGTGTATAAGAGATGTTCTATAAGAGATGTTGTAAATGACAAAGGACAGTGAAAGAGAAACATAATCTTACTGCTCCCTTACCCTCGAGCAGAAATACGGCCTGTTTACGGAAGATTTTGACCAGGGAGTCGTCCAGCTCCACTTCTTGCAGCTTGGCCAGGAGCTGCTCCTCATTACGACATACTTTCTCCTGGGCGTACAAGCCGTCAGGCATCACCCGCTGCTGGCCCAGGCCAATCAAAGCAGTCTCCACAGCCAGTGCCACGTATGATTCACCATCTCCCAGTAATCGCTGCACGGGCATTCGCTGGAGTTCTGCTCGGCTCACGACACTGGAGCAGTCTGAGGGGAATAAATCAGATAAGGATATGGTCTCAGATGATAAACCACAGCATCACTGAAGGGAGATCTAAATCCAACACACGTGAATAAATATTAGCGCTCCAAGAGTTCCGCCCTCTCACTCTTCTGCCTCAGAGACAGCTATTTCTAGGAGCACGGACAAAAAACTCCTAATGTGGTTCATATTTCGTTGTTCAGTACCTGAGAGGTCTAAGCAGGTGTTGGAGCCTTCTTCTCCTGCTCGCCCCGACTCAGTCAGTGTACTGAACAAGGTACCGATAGGATCCAGAGGGTGTCCCACCCAGCCCTCCATGTTTGTTATGGAGGTGTGCCCTTTCTGTAGCAACTCTGAGAAAATATGTAAATATTATTTTATTGCTCTGTAAAATTGAAAGCCAGAATTACAACATAAGAAACTTTTCACTGACACAAATCATGTTGAAGCAGAAAATGAATGTACAAGTATAAATAATAAAGGAACCTTTAAAGTTTTTAAAAGGTAAGTGAGTTGTAGTGACCTTTCTTATGACGCCGAAAGTGCTCAAGCTGCCTCTGCTGTTGCCGCCGTAATGTGTTCACCACTGCGATGGCTAATCGGAGGGCTTCCCTTGGGTAACCATGTGACCGCAGAGCATCCACCCTCGCACAGGCTGTTGGGACATGTTCTGAAGGAAAGGTGAAGATGAGAGGAATTACTGTTTGTCAATATCTTTTGACAAATATCAGACAGATAATAATCCTGAGTATCAGGTCAACTCATCCCAAAAAAGAACTGTACCCTATAAGAACTATATTCACTCTATATACATTGTCATCTCATCCTTTAAGAGCCAGCTTGTGTTAAAGAGATACAAAGTGGTGAATCCTGTATTAGTGGGACTGATTTCTGATCATGTTGGGATTCTCGCCCCAGTTTCTTCTAGGGTGGTGCTAGCCTAGTGGTTAAGGAAGCAGACTTGGGTCCATAGGGTTCCAGGTTCAAATCTACCACCTTCCAGGTTGCCATTCAGGTCAACCATGGCACCATCCCCAATCACTGCTCCGTGGTGTGGGTGGGTGCAAACTCCACAGTGGGTACAAACTCCACAACAAGGAGTTTTCTTTCTTTCTTTCTTTCCTACTTCATCTTTCCTACTTCTGACGATTGGGACACTTTGGCAGGAAGGAGTGTGAATCTTGATTCTTGAATTTAGACAGCAGTGTGATGTGAAGCATTAAGATCAGCTGAATGCCAGTTAATTAGACCAAGGCAGATACATCTGTTGACTGTGTCTCATGTTGAGTAATGTTTTTTTTGTTATGTGGAGTACACCTACCGTGCCACAAGGGCCAGCCACGTGAGTCAAATAGTGAACCTTCCTGGTTGTCATGGTAACAGTAGTTGGCATAAAGGTCACTGGCAATAATGTGCTGAAGGTGTCGATCTTGCCAGTGCAGGTCACAGGCCTCGATGGCTCTCGTGAACACAGTCCTGTGGGGATGCATCTCTGCAAAAGACCCAGCAGATTTTTTTGTTTTTTTTTCCATGTGAAAAAAAGTAGTATGAAAAGTGTTTTTTTTAATCCTTTACATTTTCATAATCACTGTAAATAAATATGACCATCACGTGAAACCTGAATTGCAAACTTCAGGTCATTCAGTCAAACAAGACGAATGGTGCACATTCAGCAGTTATCAGAAGTCCTTCTCTGCATCTGAAGTGCATGGATATTTTAGTTTATAATAATTTATTATAATTAATTATATATTATATATAATTATATATATATTTTTTAGATGCAGCAAAAGAAAATGCAAAAAATAAATTTTGATAATAAGGTAATGTTGACATTTTTTCATTAACAACAGGATGTAGTGTTTGTCTACAGCAGGGGTGTCCAAACTGTTCCACAAAGGGCCACTGTGGCTGCAGGTTTTTGTTCCAACCAAGCAGCAGCACACCTGAGTTGACAGGTTTAATCAACTGATCACAGTCATCAGACACCTGATTGGTCAAGCTATGTGCTCATGGTTGGTTGGAACAAAAACCAGCAGCCACACCGGCCCTTTGTGGAACAGTTTGGACACCCCTGGTATACAGTATATGTTTTCTGATTGGATCCTCACTACATTTAATCATAAACATGCAAAATTAAGTTTTTGTTTGACAATGTGAATATAAATATTTTTTGACCCATACAAGCCAGGTGAATTGGAAAGATCTGTAGTGAAGGCAATTATAGGAAACAACATTCTACTGGTGTTAATGCTACGGCAGCAGCAGTGAAGCTAAAGTGACTCTTCATCTTTGCTTAGAGGTAGGGGCTTCACCGCTGCACCGGCACCACTAACAGTATATGTTTTCTGATTGGATCCTCACTACATTTAATCATAAACATGCAAAATTAAGTTTTTGTTTGACAATGTGAATATAAATATTTTTTGACCCATACAAGCCAGGTGAATTGGAAAGATCTGTAGTGAAGGCAATTATAGGAAACAACATTCTACTGGTGTTAATGCTACGGCAGCAGCAGTGAAGCTAAAGTGACTCTTCATCTTTGCTTAGAGGTAGGGGCTTCACCGCTGCACCGGCACCGCTAACTGTGATATACACTATCAAAAAACAAACAGGTTATTGACACAGATACTAAGCGTGTCAATCTCTGACCTTGGTTGCCATGGGCACCCTGAGGCAGTGAGTGGGTGAGGTTGGGCAGCTCGTTGCCGTGGTTACCATCCTCCAAGGGGCAGACGTCCACACTGTTCCATCTGCGCAGCTGGCGCAGCCACAGTGACTTCTGCTCTGCTTTACAGTGAGGGTTGAGTACGATGCACATCCACAGAGCACCTGGACGCAAACACAAAGAAACACACATTAGTTATAGCAATACAGAGCAAAATATTATTACATTGCATGCAACATGACCCAATGTGAATAGCCGGAGTGAAAGGGTATTTCGAACACAATTTGTCAGGTAGGGTCGATGGCTGCAGGCAGTTTTCATATGATGCTATTTTTTTGTTTCAACGCATATGGTTTTTCTCTGCTGCAACAAAACTCTTCCCAAACAGACAAGTTAACTCCTCCCGCAGCTAGGCTGGCTGCACACACATCAATTTAGAGTGAATCGGAACAAACAGAATATGAAAAGCGGTTGCATCTCTGGGTAGGAAAGCATATTAACGATCTTTATTGTCGAGACTGCTAGGGATATGTACGCTTGCATCACACTGTCTTAGAGAGGGAACACTGGAGAGATGCACATGCATAACGGTTTAGAGAGCAGGTTTAAAAAGAAAGGGCGGAGACAAGGACATTGTATGTACACTGAGGAAAGAGGAGGACAACAAAAGGCTCAAAATGAGGGGAAGCAGAAAATAAAAGGGGGCTGAAAATGATTTGGACAAGGAGACATGGCACAAGAGAAGTAAATGTGGCATGAGGCTTTGTGTCTGAAGGAGATGAGTAGCTGCTACTCAAAGGAGGAAGATAAAAGAGAATGTGAAGGAGACAGAGAGAGAGAGAAAGAGAGAGAGAGAAAGAGTTGAAGAGGAGTTGGAGAGGAGGGAGGCAGAGACAGTGAGAGAGAGAGCGAGAGAGAGAGAGAGAATGACAGAGAAGAGGGGAGTACTAAGAGGCAGCATTCAGCTCACATTAGGGTGAGTGATAAGGACTTTTGATGAAGTGTCGACATCAAAGATACTACACATGCACACACTCACTCACACACACTCTCTCTCTCTCTTCCCAAAATATATGTGACAGGTTCAGATGAGCTCACTGTCCTCCCAATGTGCAGAACAACAAGAAAAAGGCAGAAAACTAACATTGTCAATAGGAACAGCTGTGGTGACATCAGAGGAGCAAAACAAAGACAGGCAACGTTGCTGTCCTACTGACCACAAAACCAACGGAATGAATTCTGCCATAGGTACAAATATGTCTGTCCAAAAATTAAACACCACTCTAAACCAAACGACTGCGATCGGGAGGTGCAGACCCAAATTAGTTCAAGGAACAATTTTGAGGATTCGAAAACATGAAAAACACTAATATATTGGTGGTGTGCTCATAATCCACAATGACATTTCTTGAGCTGCTTATGTTCACGGGGAACACAATAGAAAAAAAAATAGTTTTTCAGTGGGGAGTGTGCGTGTCTGTGTGTGAAGTATTTTGGAAACAAAGAATGGACAATCATAAACAGGAAAAATGTTGTCTGCGTCTTTGCCTCCGTGTCTGGGATCCATCAGCCACCTTGCTAAATTTGTCCGATCTTGTGCATATTTGTAGGATCTGTGAGTGTGTCTCTTTGCACGTGTGTATCTGCAGTTGTGTTTTTTAGAATTTTTTTTTCTCACCCAGTTCGTCCCAGAGCTGTCTGTACTTGTCAGTCATGGTGGTGCCCTGTTGTCTCCACAGCGCCAGCCGAGGGTCTGCCATGAACTGCTCTGTGATCAGTGTTAACATCCTTGCTCCGTTGGAATCTCGCATCTTCAGCATCTCCCTCACCTACAGGGGGAGCAGACAAAGGAGGAAGAGAGCCGACGGGGGGCATAAAATACAAGCACAGGAGAATTTATTATTTTTTACAGCCTCATCTGTTTATGCATCTTTAGGGTAGGTTAAGGCATCTGTATTTATCTACCACTGCATTTATTACCAATTTCACATAACCATGTTTAACGTGACTGTATACCATTTTTTTATTGGATCATTTTATTGTAGGTGAACAGTTCATCCGGGAAATGCAAGCTCGGCATCCAGTTGAGTGCAGATTTACAAATTGAGCTGAATTTGAATGTGGAGAATTTAAAAAGGTCAAGAAAAACAGACTTTATGATAATCTGAGGCAAATCTCATTCTTTTGTGGAGGAGTTCACACAGAACAGCAAACATCGCGAGAAAGGGGTGAGATGATTTTTAAAAAGGTAAAACATGGATATAAGCAAAAAAAAAAAAAAATTAGTCACAAAATGTGAATTGTTTAAGTCACATGCCAAATACAGGTCGCTTCATTATTTTAGGTGGTGCACAAGAGCTTAGCCTAGAATATGGCTTTCTTAAATATTCATAATAATGACAAAGGAATTGACCCCACAATTTTAAAACCAGGGCTCCTACTGAGTTGAATACTTTCCTGCATATAAACAAAGATCAAATGGTGCAAGGTGAGTGATCACACATAATTTTACACAAAATATATGTCTGTGTCAATGCTCTAAATCAGGCATGGGCAAACATTTTGACACCTGGACCACAGGCAATACAAAAATTTGACATGGCAGCTGGGTCAAGATCAGACAGATTAAGCATTTTGTGAACTAAGGTAAATGATGTGTAAAATTCATGAATAAAGGCTAAAATATAATAAGGTTTTTATCCTATTTTACACTGTCTGTTGGAGAAATACTGGCATTGCAGGGAAATGGCAGACGTATAATCAAAATATAGATTAATAGTACAATTTGTTTTGTACTATTTGGTCCGACATGTTTGGCCAGATAAGAAAGCCTTACGAGCCACATGACAGCACTCGAGCCTTAGTTTGCCCAGGCCTGTCTTAAGTTGTTTCTTAAGGGTTTCACACTTTATAGCAGTCAACACTGTGAGAAAAATTAATTCAGGTTTGAGTTTACCCAGCACTATCGTTTCAGACCATGGCTGAGTGAGAAGAGTGAAATGAAGCTAGTGCCAAAAGTAAACAGATTGCAATGAATTAGGTAATGCTGGTTTGTGTTTATACACAGTATATATAATATTCATTGCCAGCTGAATTTTTTAAAACCCAGGACATTTTACAATAGGGATTACATACACTGACTACAGTTAATTATAAAATACATTTAATTTCAAAATAATCATCAGATTGTTATACCATAACCCATTATTAACAACAAAATTGAATTGAACTAAAATCTTGATTAAAGTTCATTTCTGTTCGACAGTCTCAAATGCTGCATGCTCTCCAGATGTTAAACGTAAAATAAATTGCTAAATGCGTCTTGCAATTAAATGTTTGTCCTTAAAAACACAGGAGACAAAATACACAAGAAATCCAATCAGACACTATAATGCAACTACTTTGACACTTCTCCTGGTGCATATTAGCAGCATATAGCTGTATCTTATCCTCCTTCACTGTAGGACACTCCATACAGTGCTAATCACAAGGGAAACTTGGATATATTGTAAACACCAGTGGTCAGCGTCACCTTGCAGCGGGAACCACATTCACTCCTGGGTGCTAAAGAATTTAATGGCAAAGAAACTCTGACCACCTGCTTTTAAATATTTCAGTATTTTGCAACAACCATAATAAGTTAAAGGCTGAAGGCTGTGTGTTTCCATCTCTACAGTAACCAATGCGGTGACATTAAACAAATCACATGCACAGCACTAGATGTCTGTGACTTGTGAGAAGCACCATGTTTGTACACAGGAGTGTGAACAAATTTCAGTGTGGGTGTGAACGTGAATTTGTCTTTAAGTGTACAATATAAGTGTCTGTCAGTGTGTGAGAGAATGAGAATGCCTAAGTGTAAGTGCATGAGAGTGAGCTGGAAAGGATATAACAGCTACTGTAGAGTGGGCATAAAAGATCATAAAGCAGAAAGACATTCTAAAAGCTAGCCAGGCCGGATAATAATGACCACTGCTTAAGCTCTACATTGTGTACAGTACATCAGCGCTGCCTCTAGAACACCAGGCAACAGAGACGTGCCGAGATCTCTCATGTAACCAGCTAATACTTGCTAGAGAGTTTTTCACGCACATAGTATTTCTTTTTTTCTGTAGTTCTTTTTTTTTTACTATTTATTTCAAACATTTTTGACAACACAGCTCTTATATGTGTTGTTGCCAGTATCACTCTGAAAGGTGTTACTTCTTTTAAACAGAATTTCCTTTACTCCAAGTTCCAGCAGAGAGTTAAAAAGAAACACACCCTTTGTCTGTGGCTGAGGCAGTCAGGATTGGTATGTTTTGTATGTGACCTATTCTTTAAGTGCATTAATTGTTTGTTTGTTTTTTTCTCTTCACCTTGCTGAAGAGCAGGTTGAGCTGTTTGCCTGAGCCGTGGTATCCTCCCTGTGAGAGAAAAAGCTTGACTTGTTCCTGAACCTGCTCCTCGTCCAGGTGCCAGCAGTTCTCGTCGTCAACGCTGGCACCTGCCGTGGGATCCGGGGCCCCTGCACACACAAACACACAGAAGGTCATATTAAAGAGTCACTATTTAGTTGGACAGAGTGTGTAATTAATCTTTGAAAAACAAAGGCAACTATAGTTACTTTTCCTGCACCAAAATATAAAAATATAATATAATAAAATATAAAACCAGGAGCTTGAACCAAAAACAAAACCAGAAATTTTTGGCATTATGCTTAGAACAGAAACTAAACCAAAAACATTAATATTTCTTTTTTGTTCTGGAACAGAAATGCTTATCAAAAGATTTATGGTACCCAGTTCAAACCAGTTTTGTTTAGTTCGTTAGGAATGGACCTTCGGAATTGTTGAAATATTGTTTCTGTTCGGAATGAACCCATTCACAGGAAAAAAAAAAAAAAAAAAACTTGAATAAAAATTAAATATAATTAAATAAACTAAATCGTATTGCAAGTTGAACAAATATTTGTTTAAATATTTGTAAATAAGTACAATATAAAAGAGTAATACTTATCACCCATGTATTTCATTCTTTACTATTCTCTTTTAATATGTTTTAAAATTTATTCAGGAGAGATAGCTTGCAAAATAAATAAAACATAGGTAAATGTTGTTGAATTAGAATAATACAGCTATAGTCAATGTTTATTTTAATTGTTTAACCTTTAATAGGAAGAAAATTTAAGCTTAATCAACCTTCTAATTACTAATAACCAGTTGTGTGAATTATTAATGTATATTTCCCTCCTGTCATACTGCCCCCACCACTGCGCTTATACTCCTCAATCTTCAATATCCTTTGTTCAATAGTCAAAGTGCAAGGGAACCTTTGTACCAACTTATTGGTACACATATTTGTTTATTTTTTTCACAATCAGTACTTTGTTTCTCAAAAATTAAAATATTTATGATATAAGGGGAAAAGAATCATACCGTTTTTTTAAGGGTGTGTTTACTTCAAACAAAGCTAAATGTTCAATTTGTTTTCAAATTTTTCCACTATTGTTATTATTCTAATTATTGTTTTTCTTGTGTTATTAATATTTCTTTTGTTGTCTTTTGTCCTTGCTCTCTTCAGTTTCTTTCCGAGAACCTCCATGTCTCATTAACTGCCACATCTGCCTTTTCCTGTGTCTTCATTTAATTTCGTCCAAAGCTTGTCTTTAGATGTTGCTCAAAGTTTGGTTTTCCTCTGCATGTAAGAAAGTTAGCAGCAGAAACAGCAGTGATAAACACTGTCTTCCTCTGAGGTAAATAACCACTCCATATTGTTGATTACAGAAAGGCTGTCTTCTTTACAGTCTAGATCACTCTAATGGGCCACATCGATCCTGCCACACTTTACCTTCATCGTCCAGTCAATACACATATGCATGAACAGACAGAAAAACAAACACAAATATACATAGTTGTGGCATCCTAAACTGACCACTTGACCTTCACCATTTAACACACATGCACACACAATGTCACTCACCATGAACCTGGTTGATCTCTGAGTTTTGAGACAGTATCTCATCTGCCAGTTTCTGAGCAGTTGGCAGCACTTCTGTATGGTGGACTGATATCAGATACTGGACGAACTTTTGCAGCTGGTCTCTGCTCATCTGGAACAGTGTTTCTGAAATTGGCAAGTGCAGTTTGACCAGCTCGGGCTTCCGTACTCTGTAAAGCGAGAGTGCCACAACATGGGCACAGTAGAAGATGTCTTTGTTTCCACAGGTGCATGTCACCGCAGTAATCTTGCAGCGGTCAAAGCTGACACTCACGCTGCAGACAAGCTCCGGGGACGAGGGGGTGGCAGGGTCTGTTACTGTGCCACTTAGATGAAAGCCTTAAAAGTAAAAAAAAAAAAATGTTTAAATGACAACCCTATTTTTAATACAAACTTCAATCCTTTTACACATTCTCAAAAAAAGATACATTTGAAAATCTTAATAAAAAAAAATAAAATTACCCAGTAGTTGGTAGCGCTACTGTATCAATCTAGGTAAAAAAAAAGACCTTTATATTCCTGATGTGAACTATTTCAGTTCCACTATGCATCTCTTAACTTCCAAAACATAACATACCCACGACTTAAAATCAGGCATCTCCAAACTGTTCCACACAGGGCATGTGTGGCTGCTGGCTTTCGTACCAACCAAGAGCACATAGTTTGACCAATCAGCTTGCTGACAGAGATCAGTTGATTAAACCTGTAAACGCAATGCTGCTGTTAATTGGATCAAAAATCGTCGCCACATTGCCCTTTGTGGAACAGTTTGAACATATCTGACTTAAATACTCTGTATTATAATCTGACCAGTCAACACCTGCTGTTGACTGGTTAGTTTTGGGCTGACAATGTTATAACCAAAAATGTTGTATTGGGACAGACTGCAAAAGCCTTTTGTTTAGGGATGTCCGATTTAACGTTTACCGATACCGATATTAACCGATACTGCCCAAACACTTAATTTCCGATACCGATATGAACCGATACAGGAAGCTAATTTCCCTTGAATTAGTGTGATACTAGACACAATGCATTATATAAATAACTGTGTACAACATAAACACACTACTACAATATGAGTCATGGAAACAAATACACATTTATTTTTTACCATTTTGTCTGAAATAGTCCTGTATGTAAATGTAAACAAGAAATGTTTAGTGTTGGATGGAATAACTTTCCAAAAACGTTGATTAACATTATAAACCGGGCTCATTCAGCCCTCACAACAATAGGCAATATAAATGGGCACAGATAGAAACAACTGCAGTATAAGAGTAAAAAGCCCTCCTTAGTGAGAGAAAAAAAAAAACATTTCAGCATCGTCACAGTGTGAACGAAACTTCTCGTTGATGACATGACAGACTGGTAAATGTCTGAGAAATACTTATTTCGTATGCGATTAGTCCTGACACAGCCCGCCTACAGAAACTCCACACATTTAATAAAAAAAATGTCTTAAACGGGAAAGAGTTGCTGGTTCCCCAAGATAATGAACTCCGTAAAGTTTGTCTGATTTCTTTTGCTCTTGTCTGTTCTTTACCGTATTTAACTCTGAGTCTTTGAGAGAGAGAGGGAGAGAAACAGCTGCCGCTGCTGTGTTGTTGTTGTTGTTTCACCGAGTCCAGACTGTTGTTTTTCTTTACTTCGCTGCATGAAAACACCTTGTGATAAAGCTTTCTATCCACAAAAAAACTCCAGACCACAGACATTTACTGTAGCATTGCTCATTGTAGCTGTCTCTTTAAATGACATCATTAATCACGTGCCGGTCAGAGGGTCAGTACTGCAGACTCAGTTCCTCATGCGGAAATCCAGGGGAAGTGCAGCGTATTTGCAGAGACCGCGGCTTTGCAGCATTGGATTAATAATATTGGTAGAAAAACCGATACCGATATAATCCGATATTAAAAATTATGCTCATATCGGCCCGGTATTTATCGGTGGACCGATATATTGGACATCCCTACTTTTGTTCAATAATATAGTAATAAAACTAAATCAAAACAGGTTACAATTATTACATTTGTATCATTTCAATGAGAGAATTAGAAATTATCCATCATGCATATGGGAAGGCCTTGCAACTCAGAGTGGCACAGTGGAAGAAAGGTTTTCAAATACTTTTAACTGTGTGAAAGTACTAAAATCCTCTTAGAACCAATTTCACTGTAAATTTGAGACAGATACTGTGACCTTCAGTTTCAGGTCCCAACTATAAACATCTGTGTTTTTGGTTCCTTGTTAGTTACTGAATGACAGAAATAATAACTTTTACATATCACTGTGTCCTTTGACATGACAACAGACATGCAGTTCACAGAAAACACAGGTGACTCATTAAATGAACCAGACTTTGTCACTTGTTCAAAGGTCAGCACCAACTGCTGTACAATATTCTCCTCTTTGAGCAAGTGAAGCAGACAGGGGTTAAAAAAACAGCAATCTTAATTTTGGCGACGAGGAACTGAGAAAAGTTATGAGGAAGTGAGTGACGAGTGCAGCCTATACAAAATGAATGACATGACCTCTTGTTTTAATATAATGTTTGATCTTGTCGTTAGGAAGCGCTGATCATTATGCAGAGGTGCAATGAATATGAATACGAAGGCTGGAGTCCCCAGCAGTATCCTTAAACACACAGTGATGAGCACATTAAGGACACAAACGTGGAGGCTTGCTGGGCGCCCCAGCATGAGATCATGCATTTATTGATAATGGGAGTGGCTAAGTGGGAGAAGAAGTGGAGCTTATGAATGCATTTATGTGCTCAGAAGAGATCTGTGAAATACACATGGTCCAGGCAACCACATACATCTCCTAAATATGTTTATCAAAGGGTTGAGCATACACGTCTCTGTGATATCAGGCATGTATTAACTCACATATCAAAGCCTTTTCTTGGGCCTCAAGGTAAGAAGGAAAGGGAGGGAGTTGAATATTTAATAAACTATAGATGAAAATGGGTCGAGGGGTACCCAAGTCAGCTTCACGGAGGACGGGTTAAAGCAGACTTTCTCTCCTTTAGAATGATATGGGTTGACTTCAGAACGCAGGAGAACAGGAAGAAAATGTAGAAAAAGATAACACTCTTGTGCTTTACATTGAAAGCAGCCCCAGGTTAGATATAAAAATATAACCAGCCTTACATTTATCCTCCAAAGACTCTGCAGGCGGCCGATCCATTTTTCTTTAATACCACTCACTTTGATTCAAAGTTTATACAGAATTGAAAAGGTTCAGTGTATGCAGATTCGGGAATAACCAGTACTTTGTTATATATGTGGCCTTTTGCACTGCATTATCTAAAAGCCCAGTAAGTGTTGGCTGCAAATATGTAACAGTGCAAAACGGAAGAACATTGCCATGGAGATGTGCTTTTCTATGAAAGCCAGCTGGCAGAGGAAATGCATGTTGTTATCAATAGCCACATAAGAGGTGTATGGATCAAATATGGAAAGCACTTGCATCAGTGGTAATCAAAGCTTATATGTCCATTGTTGTATGTATGTGAATAGGAGAAAGAAGGGTACGGGGGAGAGAAGAGCGAGACAGACACAGGGTTTACAAAGAGCAGCTGGTTACAGAATGGTGAGCTGTAGAATATTTAGCTGCGTAAATGAATACAAATGAGCAATAGCTTTAACCCTCACATCTAGTACATATGAGTATTTGCACGTGTTTGTCGAGCTAGAGTTTCAAAAAGTGGCCCCTGGTCCAGAGAGCAGAGAACATCAAAAACATGTGGTGCTGAGGGAGCTCAAAGACAAATCAACGTCAAATCAAAGCACACATGCACACACTCACACACTTATCCAATGGCTCCAAAAATCAGCTGCACTTTGTACTGCATATGTTTGCCCTTTTTGCCAAAGGGAATATTTAAAGGCGTAAAACAGGGTTTATTTTTCAAAAATTTAAAACACGTGAAGTGAAATAAAGCAGGCCACCATAAAGGAATTAAGATTAAAAGCACTCGTTTGTAAGCTAAAGTATGCTGTGATACCAGTTTCTTTAACCTACGGTTTCACTTTATTGCCTCCCAAGTCCTTTTCATCCCTTCCTCCCTCCCTTCATCATCATTCCCACCGCTCTTTCTGTCTCGCTCTCTGACAGATGGGTAGGTAATGAGTTTCGCCTTTCCCCATCGTCTGGGCACCAAAATCTGCCCCCAATGCCAAAAATGCCCTTTTAATTAAACTAAGCGCTGAGTACAGGGATATTACTGTTTAGGTCCACACACACAGAAATTGTGCAAGCTATTCAAGACCTGGTCTACCCATCACCCAGTCCACCACGCTCTCTTCCCCAAGTGGTGCTCAGGGCTCTTTTCTGTGCATGTTCAAGAGGCCACGGTTGGCTTTCAAAGTAACCATGGCGGCCATTTTTAGAACAAGGCCTCTGTGAGGTTGCCCTAGAAACCCCCCTCTGACCACCTTGATGAAGTCACTCTTGGCCTAAAGTGCTATTTTAAGGCAGTGAGAACAGTGTGTGAATAAGTGAGCAGGAATATATATGTTATCCCACAGACCACCCACACTCTTTAGGCAAGGGGGTCCACATCAAAGCATTCCCTGGTCCTGCCCTTCACCTAATTCTCCTCCTTTTTTTCTCTCATTTTGAAATTGTCTGATTAACCAACAAGCCTGCTCACAAAAATTTCTGTCTAATCAACAACACTCGGAAATCTGAGCAAGAAAGTCCCAAACTAAGGCCTACAGCCCACTTACCATACATCCTGGTCACCTGGGCCAGGCTTGAAAGGTTTGTTTGTCAAAGCAAAAAATTTTCTAATGCGCCACAATCTGTGCTGTAAATAATATTGATATAAGATAAATAAGATAACATCATACATACATACATTTCAGCAATCAAGTTTCTCCAAGTCAATGAAGAAAATTTAGAGCTGTTAGTGGGAAGGTCATCAGGTTTAACGGCCATATTGGTTCATGAGTAACTGTCACCTAAATTTAATATGGCACGATGTAGTTAGGGCCTTCACTTTGGCCCAGATGTCTCAGTCTCTGTCTTTGGTGTGATACTCCAGGGTTCACCTCCAGGGCAAGTTCAAATCCCGGTTAGGGTGGTTGTCTTCCAATGGGTTAACCACCTGAAGGACAGTAGGATATGGTGCAATGTGTGTTGTGGAGACTGCTGCCCCCTCGACCCAGTAATGGATAAGTGGATGAGAACAGACGGACGGACCATGTAGTTAAGGTGTAGCTCATCTACTGCACCTGTGAGGTGGCCTATGAATATCTAATGCAAAAAATGATGATTGGTCTGCAGTGCAACTGAGCAAACAAAAGGGACAAAAGGAAGGAACAGATAATGCAAACCGATATTTAAGGGCAGTTTGCCTCCACATATTCACTTCAGCCTCACACATTAATCAAATTACCAAGCTGCAGCAGGACAAAGAAGCAATACTTGAACCAGGCACCCATAATCTTCTGTGGGCTACTAACTGGAAGCTGGAACTTAACTGTTGCAAATTCTGCTCTGTGTTGTCCAAAGACAGCCTGCTAAACCTGTGTGGGAATCCCATCTGTTGGTTGTATTAAGGTCAGAGGAACAACTGAAAGGTGATCTGATCCACAAATGGAGAAAAAGCTTGGCTCCCAAAGATCCAGGTAGGGTCAAGAATCTTTGGGAAGTGTCCCACTACAACACAAACATCATCCCACCGACAGTTCAAAAAACATTTTCCCCACTGCAGCCTTCTCAACCAGCCCAATTAATGATACTATTAAGACAATACAAGGGCCTTTAAGCATCTGACATGGTAAAACTTTAAACAGAGATCAATGCTATTCTTTGGGAGACCTTGCTGAAGGCGTGTGTATGCATGTGTGTAAGTGCGTATGCGCGTGTCCAAGGTGTGAGATGGGCTGGAATTACACAGCTGAGCTCCGCGGGGGGTGGCCATATTTATACCCTGAGGCTTGTGTTAAGACAGAATACAGTACTACCATTTTTGGATGGGTTTCCAACAGATGCCTTGATAAATACTAAGTATTTAGTAAATTTAACAATAATATCATAACATAAGTCATAAAATTACATTATTTTACAGACATTTCAAGACTTGAGGTTGAGATCAAATTGTAAACGACTTAATTTCCGTCAAACAAGGTTGACAGAGTAAACCATTATCCAGTTGCTACAATTGAGCTTTGATATACAGACATCAAATACCGATAGCCTTGCAAGTATTGGATGATAAATGAAAAATAGTGGATCTCACTTCAAGATTGGAGTTTTGTTTCAAGGTTAGGCTAATACTACCTTCTACGATTCTAGCAGGACTAATGTGAAGAGTCAATTTGGAACTAAACTTACTAACTTTGAGTTTAGTTGGGGTTCTTAAATGGCTTGTACTCATGATGGAGACAAGTTAATCCTAAAACGTAAAAAAAGTTACTTTGAGGACAACAGGACATCAATGGCCTCTCACCCAAAAGGCTTCTTCACAGCTCTTTCAGATTTGAGGGAGGTGAAATGTCTTCAAGAAACCTACATTGTCCAGTTGCCCTCAAGTGGATGACTTGACACTACACAGACATGGCATATGTTCATGAGATTTTACTAGAATGAATTGATTTTACTCCACCTTGGGATTATGCTTGCATGTTAATTATACGAGTACGATGAGGATGTAATGTAGTGTATAGGTGAGGATATATGTCTGTGTATCTATGTCTACAGTTTTGTGGTGATTTGATTGGTTATAGGTGGTATCAAAATGACAATCAACTACTTGGCTGCTGCCACTTCGTTTGCAATGGGCTATATCAAGAAGTACTTGCAATTTA
Organism: Paraplagusia blochii; assembly: GCA_016785265.1. NCBI lineage: Eukaryota > Metazoa > Chordata > Actinopteri > Pleuronectiformes > Cynoglossidae > Paraplagusia > Paraplagusia blochii. The sequence goes on from JAFBJS010006231.1 coordinate 252,409, forward strand.
CAACTATCACTCTTAAAATGGATTCTTATTCTTGCAGGAATGGGCCTGTCAGGCAGAACTGATGTTTCCGCACTGTTGATTGATCATAAAGGTTGGCTTTCAGAGAGCTGACCAGTAAAAAAAAGACCAGGCAAAAACAATAAAGTGATGTGAAAATTAGGTTTGTGGATGGGACCAAAAGGTGAAATGCAGAGAAGAAGGAAATTTACACAAAAACACACTTACACAAGGTCTACGTGTTAAAACAAACAAACAAAAAAATAGGTTGATGTGTTTGGTAGTCCTGTTAGGATTCTTACTGAGAACATTTTATGCTTTAGCACAAAATATGACTTTTCCTTAGACAGTAATTAAATTTTTTCTCTCAATTTTCACAATTTTAATAACAGTGTAATTTTACCAAAAAGATCGAAATATGCATAGCGTAATGATAAAGGGTTATTCATTTGTACTTTTTAAATTATTTTATTACCATCATCTACAAGAATCAAATTATTACAGTTGAGTTTTTACATAATAACCTTGATAAGGTGCAAAATTGTATTAATGTCATTTTATTGAACTGTGTATTTTAAACATTCACACAAAAGCGTTTTATAAATTGTTCATCTTTATTGAGCATTGTTGGTGTGAGCTTTTTGCATTTCCATATGCAAATTCACTGTGGGATCAGTGTACATGATGATGAAAACCTGTGGTTTGGATTTCATTACAGCCACTTTTGTGGGATTTTAATATTTTAACTAAAATATTGAAGATTCTAGTGCACTTGAAAAGAGTTGCCTAAAATCGCCTACAAATGTATTCAGTAATGATAAGACCCTGGTGTGAACTTATCAGCATTAGTTATGGCCAGAAATTATAGCATTTACAATGGTTCTGCAGCCCCAGATACAGTTTACTGCCACAGGTTGCAAAGTCAGATGTAGGTTTGAGAATGTGTTTTTTTTGTTTTTTACAACTGCACTGAGCTTTGTTTATTGTTTGAATAAATTATATACGGTACTTGGCCTGGATGTCTGTTTTGAACAAAAAGAGTCCAGAGTCAACCTTTGAATCTTAAGACAAATTACTTGGATTTCTAAACACAATTTTTTTCTCATTTGTTTTTTGTTATGTAAGTTCAATAAAAAGGCATCAGTGCTCATTTAATTTTGTTGCACTCTATAACAACAATTGCATCAAGTTCTATACTTATGGCTAGCCTTATGGCAAGACAAATGGGATTGGGCTTGAAAGTATTCTGTATGTATATCTTGCTTAACTATTAAACACCTTTGTCTAAAATTAACTGTTGAGTGTAATTTCAGAATGGCAGCTTTGCAACATTAGGTGAACTGCTCCTTCACCTCTATTCAGCTGATGTCACTGGAGAAGCCAGAAGCGTCCTAATCCTGTCTCTTGGCTGTACATTAACTATACATTATCCCAATCTATGTGCAAGGTTCATTAGTGTGAATGAAATTACAGCTGGCTGGAAGTGAATGTGTGTAATTAGGACAAGGTTCTGTCCCCATAGAGCCTCATGAACTATACACCAAAGTAATGGGATCCATTGAAAAGCCATTGTGTGTTCAGTTCAGCTAGTTCAGTGGCTTAAATATCTTTCTAATGACAAACCTATATGGTTGAGACAATATTGTACCAGTGACGTCCTTTCAGTAAAAGAGTAAAGTGTAGCTGAGGTGAGTCATCAATATTAATAACGGGCACAAAAAAAAGAAAAAAAAAAGTATGCCAATTCAGGTAGTTTTGCTTAAGACTCTTGTGAGTCTTATGTATGATTTACAGATTTGAAAAATTGCAACAGAAAATTATTACAAAAGATACATAATAGAGTTTTTGATCATTTCTGTGTTCATTATTAATAACGCTCTGTTGTGTCTAGGCACAATTCTCCATACAACTGCATAAGTTACTCCTGAGTATAAGTCACAGTGGCCAAAGAATGACAGCAAAAAAAAGTTTGAAGATTGCCAGTTATTGGTTTAAAGCAGGCATGGGCAAACTAAGGCCTATGGTGCAGTTGTGGCCTGTTCATCTTTGTAATCAGCCTGCCAAACATGTCCAAATTATAAATAATTAGCTTGTATTGTCATTGGTATTGGTATTGGTAGAAGTATGCTACAGATAGAGCTACCAGGTAAGAGACGAGGAGGAAGGCTAAAGAGGATACTTATGGATGCAGTGAGAGAGGACATGGAGGTAGTTGGGGATAGAGTTGAGGGTTGACTCGCTGTGGCAACCCCTAAAAAAGGGACAAGCCAAAAGTGAGAAGAAGAAGAAGGAGAAAAGTTTGTATTATGAATAATCTTCTGCCATTTTCTGCAATGTCAACATTGACCCTGTAGTTGGTAACAAAAAAGCTGAAAATCAATTTAGCACTTTAGCCATTATTCATGACTAATTATTTAAATGATATGCATTCACATCACTTAGCAGAATTCTTGTAAACTCTCCATCTTTCTGCTCCTAAACCAACCCCCAATTACAATTTTAGGACCAATCATGGCCTACAAGTAGGGATGTTCGATATTAAATGTTTACCGGTACCGATATTAACCGATATTGCCCAAACACTTCATTACTGATACCGATATGAACCGATACCGATATATGCAGGTGATATGCCCCAAACTAGTGTAATACCAGCTTAAAGGTACTTTATAAATAACTGTGTACAATTTATTTTTTAACCATTTTGTCTAAAACAGTCCTGTGATTCTTTGTGCAGCATTTAATGTAAACAAGAAATGTGTAGCGTTAGACAGAATAACTTTCCAAAAACATTGATTAACATTATAAACTGGGCTCATTCAACAGATAGAAACAACTGCAGTATAAGAGTCAACAGCCCTCTTTAATGAGAGAAAAAACATTTCAGCATCGTCACAATGTAAACGACTCTTCTCGTTGACGACATGAGAGACGACACCAAACGGCGATCCACTGGCAAATGTCCGAGAAATACTTATTTCAAATACAATTAGTCATGACATAGCCGGGCTCGAGAAACTCAACACATTTAGTAAAACCAGTGTCTTGAATGGGAGAGAACAGCTCGTTCTCCAAGACGATGAACTCTTTGAAGCAGCTGCTGCTGCTGCTCCTGCTACTGTGTTGTCGTTTCGTTGAGTCCATTTTTTTGTTTTGTTTTTTTTTCGCTGCATAAAAACGCTTCGTGATAAAGTGTTAAAATGTTAACCGGCACCCTCGCAAGACCAGCATAGAGTCATTTATTAGGAAGAATTACAGTTTTCTGTATCGGTGAACCGATATATCGGCCATCCCTACCCACAAGTCAAAAAGTTTGCCTATGCCTGGTTTATTGATTACCCATTAAATATAAAGATAAAGTTTTAAGATTATTTAGCCTGATTCTTGGTGTGAAGTCTGTTAGGAGTGCAGCATATTTAAATTATTTGCTACACTTGGAAGTGAAAATCCGTCCCATTTCACCCACTTCTTTGTAACTAGGTAAGGAGACAGCAGGGAGGAATGAAAGGATCAAGTAAGGATCAAGTAAAAAAGGATTTAGCAAAACAAAGTGGTTGTAACTGTACACTATATTCATACAGGGGGTTCAAAAGTGAAAATATCACCACTGGCAGGGAAGGAAAAGAAACTAAAATTAATGCAAGATAAAACACTGCCCCACAACTCAACACAGAACATTGGCCATGCCTGTTAAATATTTTGAATTTGAATGGCAAAATGACCATGTGCTCATGTGAAAAAGGTTTGTGGGTTGTTATTGGGGATAGGAATAGGAATAGGAATAGGAATGGTTTATTGTTCATCCCCAGAGGGGGAAACACACTTTTTACAGTAGCTCAGGAACAAAAAGCAGTGGTGGGCTGTGTGGGCCAGCAAAGCCTTCTCTACTGGCCTAAACAGAAAAACATATTTATTCATAAATAACTTTCTTAATGAATATAAATAGAGATTTGAAAATAAAAAAAAAACAGATAAAATATTTTTATTCATATTTCAGCTAGCTAGTGTTGTCAGGTTCAATGAAATCTACCATAGCCTTCAGAATCAAAAACGAGGGCTCGGCCTGCTGCAAGTGAATGGATACCAACCCATTCAGTTGACGGTGCTCAGACCAATCATCTCGCCAGATTGTGACATCAGGGCCATGTAGCTGGCCCTAAGGTACAAGGCAACACGTACGTATCTCGTGATTGGATAAGGTCTCCCGAGAGTCTGAAGATCTTGTTTAATTTTCCTGGACTCAAAAAAAGATCTGACTGTAATGGCATAGCTGATTTTGAAGGTAAAAGTCCTGCTGATCTCCTTTCAGAGATGTTCACGAGTCACTTTTTCCAAGTCCAAGTCAAGTCTCGAGTCTTTCGTCCCAACTCCAAGTCAAGTCTCAAGTCTCAAATAGCTGAAAGTTTTTATATTATACACTATCCGGGATAATACTGCATTGCTGTGTTGTTTTGGATTAAAAGTATGTACTGTACTACAGGCCAAAAAAAAAAATTACTGTGCATGTGCAATGTCAAGAAACATCACAAAAGCTTTAAGCTCGAAGAATGTATTTTGTGAATACAAAATGAATAAAAAAGTGAAACAGTGAAAATGAAAACAAAAAAAGATATAACTGAGGACTGTATGTGCTGTACTACTAGTGGTTAATGAAGCGGACATGGGTCCGCAAGGTCCCCGGTTCGTATCCCCCTACCGCAAAGTTACCACTGAGATGCCCTGAGCATGGTATCGTCCCTACGCACTGCTCCCTGGGCGCTCATTAGCTGCCCACTGCTCGCTTTGATGATGGGTTAAATGCAGAGGCCAAATTTCATTGTGCGCTCTGGTGTGGATGACAATGTCACAATGACAAAAAAAGGAATTTAATCTTTAATCTTACAGTATTTGGCTATAATATATTATTGCACACTGCACCATCAAAGTTTATCAAAATAGTGCACTGTGAATGTGCCTAGGCTAAGAAATCATATGCAAAATACTAAGAATAATTGATTTTAAATGCTGTGGAAACTAAGTGTTGCTTGCTTTGCCTATATTAAGGGTCATACTGAAGTTATTATGAGGCATATTAATTTGACGTCACAAAACTATGATGTCACTGAAGGCCTACGGTTGAAATTGGCAGAGGCCACCACAGAGTCCGGATTAAATGTCTGGAGGAGAGGCCTGCACACTCCAAAGGTGTAAACAATGGATCCGTTGAACATATCCGCCAACGAAGTTCCAAAAATTGTGGAAGACAGCACAAAACAGAACGCTAAAGTAATAAAAGTAGTCTCATTTTGTGTGTCCCGGCATCTCAATTTGAGAACAAACATAAAACACTCCAGATGGGAGAAGAGAAAAGTAAGAAATAGTACAAAAAGGAGGAGAGCTACTGCTCGTGCAGCGCCATCTTGCACATGCTTATACTGTACAGCAATGCCGGGGAAACAACCTGTCCATTTCATTCGGAAAATCACTAGCATCAGCCAAACACACACACATGCTTCAGCGAGTCTCTGCAGTCAACCTCCTCCTGCTTACAAACAGCGCCTCCTTATTCTTTCTCTATCCAATAATAAGCTCGTCCTCCACTCCCCGTCCCATGACATACAGATACCAACACACACACACACAAGGGGAACATTGCCTAGCCCTAAGCTGACCCGTTGTGTGAACTGACGTCACGCTCTAGACAAGGGGAGGCATCATTCCAGGCAGACACGCATACACATGTGTACACCCACACACAAGTACACACACAGGCCCCAGCCGAGGGAGAAGCTGCATTCCAGTGCAGGCACACAGACACACAAACACACATCACCACGCCTGGTGGTGGGAAGCATGGGGAGCACTCAGCTGTAGCAGGGAAGCAAGCAGGGAGGATGGGGGGGGGGGGCTTGGAGGAGATAGGAAGGAGTGATGGCTCAGAGCCAGCGTTCCTCTGAGCTCAGCACTTCCCCTTTCAGTTGCAGCCAGCCGCCACTGGGGGGGGGGGGGGCTTGGAGGAGATAGGAAGGAGTGATGGCTCAGAGCCAGCGTTCCTCTGAGCTCAGCACTTCCCCTTTCAGTTGCAGCCAGCCGCCACTTTGCGTAACACAGTCAACGCAGCCCTTCTGGCTCATGCTTAACCCTTTCCTTTCTGGAGTAACAGGTCACAGGGGCAGTTCTATGTTTTCGGACGCACATGCAACATCCTGACGTAAAGCTGCCCTCACACGATATCCCCAGACCCATCATAGCTGTGAGCACATTGGCCCACATATTGATACTTTCACATTATTTCTTGACACAGGCGAAAGCAGCTTCACACACACAAAAACTTCACAAAGACACCAAGTTAACCTTTTTTTGTGAATTTCTAATAAAATATAAATACAATTGCATTAAGACATTGTTATTGATAATGTGAAATTACAAAGCGCAGTCAGTGTAATGTGGGTCGGGTGTAGCACATGGGCACTGTACTTTCATTTGTGTATTTATTGTGCTGACCTTCCCAGAGCCTATGTAGGCCAGTAGTGTCCACTATACCCAGAGAGACATGAGACCTCATACATCAGAGATGGCAGCTCCACCCATGAAATCCCAAAGAAAGGTGTCGTAGCTCACATTAACCACAGCCAACACGGTGGATGGCAAAGGGTTGGGCAGAGAGAAAAGAGGCTATGAACTAAGGAAGGGGGAGGCTCCCTAAAATGTATTATTAGTTGACACCAGTGTTGGGACAGTTATTTTAAAAAAGTAACTTGTTACTTTACTAGTTACTGCTCTGAAAAAGTAACTAGTTACGTTACTAGTTACCAGATTATAAAAGTAACTAGTTACTAGTTACTTTACTTTACTTTGAAAACACATTAACCTCTATAGGGCAAGTGACTGTTTTTGGAAATTTCTGCACCCTTTACAAATGCCCCCCTTCCTCTACCTCAATGAGGTCAAGAACCATGTGGTCCTCACTCAGCCATTCAGAAGAGATCACCCAACATCACAAATCACCTGACTGTGTCATTCAACCAATCAGCAGGTACCTGGAGTGTACCTGCTGATTGGTTGAAGGAGTCTGGATCAGCACTTATGTTCTAAAACTTATGTTCTAATGTGAAACATACATGTTCCTTTTATCTTATAGGGGTTTTTATTGTAAATTTTACATATACATATTTTTACCACCAAAGGGCGAGGAACCAAATACAGTTACTTTGTTTCCTTTGATTTTCTCCAAGACAGTGGAATATTGAAAATATTGCAAAGTGAATACTTCATAAACAACCACACCTTCTTAAAAAGTTGCATCCATATAGACTTTATTAACATTTATAGATTTATTAACATTTATAACAAATAATAAAAGTCTTTGGCTAAGTGGAGTGTGAGAGTTGTACTCACTGTACTGCCACTACTGTACTGCCACTACTGTACTGCCACTACTAAAGTAGTATAGTAGTAGCTGTAGTAGTATACTACTACCGCTCACGTGCACAGTTGGTTTGTTTGGTGCTACATTGTTCACTGTTCGCTCAATCTACCGCTGTGCAACGTTCCGCCTCCATGTGTTCCCGACATATGCGCACATACCGGTATGGGGGTAAATGCAAAATTCATATCATAAAAATGAAAATTACCGGTATACCGGTGCAAACGGTATACCACCCGTTTGCACCGGTATTTATACACTGCTGTATATAACCTATACCAGGTTATATACAGCAGTTATAGGGTTCATGTTTCCCAGTGTGGGGAGGCGTGGTTAGAGCTGTGTGGATGTGAGAGAGTGAGAGTGAAGCTGCAGGGAGCAGCGCTGCAATTGGAGTCTGGAAATAAGTTATACGTTCACTGTACATTACAGTACAATAAAAACAAAATAGATGTTTAGACATTTTGACTGGCATTTTATTTTATCAACTTGCCACTTGCTGTAGTCTTGCCTGTGGGCGTGTGCTGCTGTACCTCGTCACCTGTGTGTGTGAGAGACTGTTTATATAAGGCAAGAAGACCCGCCCATGACTCGTTCTGCGTTACAATATTAGTTACTGAGAAAAGTAGTTGCGTTACATAATGGCTTTATGAGTAACGCGTTAGTCCCAACACTGGTTGACACACATCATCCAGCATCTGTCAAACAGCCACCGTGTCTATTAAAGCCACTGACAGATGTGTGCGTGCGTGCACAAGGCCCACCTTGTCAGCATAACACTAGGAGACGAGCACGAAGGCACGCACCCCACAAAAGTAACCCAGTGAATAATACCTCACCCACCAGGCACTGTGATTGACGAGCTGTTGCAAAGTCAGAGATGACTCTGAAGAAGACAAGTGAGGAGAAGGAAGGGAGACAGGGGAGCAGGTGGAGGGGGTGGGTGGTGGCGGGGTGTAAGAGAAAGGTTGAATATGTCTCTGCTGAATGCTGGTGGTCGATTCTCTTGCCTGTGGGTTATTTTTGTAAATATTGACGTTGATGTTAAGACCATTCTCTTAAGGATAAGCTATAAAGCTCTGGGAGGGTTAGATTTACTCTGTGTAAACAATAACTATCTAAAATCACACAACGGATTTAAGCTACTGAAAGTATGCAGAGAGAAAAGCAATGAGAGGAAGGTGAAGAGCTGCGACTTCACAAGGGAAAATGAGTTCCTTTTGTAGCTTTACTGCATATTCTGCTCCTTCTTCTGCTGGTGTAGGTTTCCTATCTCAAGCTAAAAGCAGGCAGCTGACATCAAAACCTTCAGAAACCCCTATTTCCCAGAAACAGCTCTAGTTTCATGTAAATAGCTGCCTTTCTCTCTACTCCACGCCTCTCCCTCAATCTTATAAAATCTGCTTTAAAACTACCGTTTTTTTTTCGTTTCTCTTTCCCAGTTCTGTTGTTGCTGTTGAATGGGCCGAAGTCAGGTGTACAACCATGACTAGGGCCACCAGGACTACAATGGAAGAACTTTGGTTGTTAGTTATATGCATATATGTGAAATTGTTCATTGTCATTGTACTTATTTTATTGTATTTCTATGCTCTGGTTGGTAACATCCATTGCACTGTCTGTCCATCCAGGGAGTGGATCCCTCTCCTGTGGTTCTCCCTAAGGTTTCTACCGGTTTTCTTTTCCCTGTTTTTTTCCCCTAGTTTTTCTGTCTAAGGACAGAGGATGTCACCGACCCTGTAAAGCCCTATGTGACAAATCTGTAAATGTGGGCTATATAAATAAAATTTGATAGATTGATTAATTTCATGGCCACATTGAGATAAATTGCACCCTGAGGGACAACGGAGAGGCAATGGCCCCCCTCGCCTCTTTTGTTGATATCCATATGTGTTTCCATGCCAACTATCCATCCGGTGTGAAGTATGTTTACATTTGCATTCAGGAAATTCATTTGTCAAGGCAAAAACGTGTAGGAAAAAAGAGAAACCAACATAGGGAAGCGGGCAAGTCCACACACATAGACAGAAAAATGCAAATACCTATGTGTTTCTTTCTCATAATAAACACACACCGACACAAGCCAGCAGCACAAAGGCACAAAGGAAGAAAACATGAGCGTGACTACAACTCTGAATCTGGTTAGACTTGCTTCCAACGACCAGGTCCTCATGGGAGGCTGCAGGCACACAACTTTATTACTAATAATCCTCACATTAAAAGAGCAAAACTAATCCAGCAATGACAGCAAGTTTTCCAAAACCCTTCAGAGGATTGTATGTGCACGGTCAACTGGGACTTAATCTGCTAGACAAATGCAACAACGCTTGAATTCATTTTAATTCAAGTGGGTTAAAGAAGGAAATATTCCTGTGGGACCATTGGTCCCAATAGTCTATGTCCATTAACGTTTGCAAGAAAATAATTGCAGTTGCCTTCATGCCCAAAGCTCTGTCCACGGTGTTTGATCAAATTTGGTAAAAGGTGTTTTTTTTTTTTTTACAAAAGTAATCATATATGTATGCTATTACACTGATTATGTTTGCAAAGACCAACGCAGTAAAAACCTGCCCTACCTCTGCAGCCATGTACAGCAAAAGCCAACAGCTTTGTTTGGTTGTTTTGGTTTTCTTTTTAACCACTGTCTCTTACTTAAGTTAACCATGATGCCAGTGCAATGGATTGCATGAGGGCAACGGGTTTATCGGGGATCCATCAAATCCAGGTTACAGCTGTGTGTCACATGCAGAGCAACATGGCAATACACAAGAATAATAGGTGAATGGGGTAAAGAATATCTATGTGCAAGTAAATCCTTCATAATGGATAAGTCAGCATTTGCCCATGAAGTGGGTCAGAGAAATCTTCCTAAATTAGGTCAGTGGCAGTCAATTGATGCCATGCTGTGCACGAGAAGGTATACAAGAAGAAGGGGAGGAGTGTCTTTGTCATAAAAGTGGCCACATTTTTTGTGTTTAATTACAAATACAATTATTCATGGAAAACACACATTAAAATTAATAATTGAAATTAGCATCTGTTTTGATGCAACTGTAACAGAAAAGCAAGTTGAACTCATTTCATTTCCTTAAGTTGTTTGAATGGATCTTTTCTTGTTTGCCAGTGCTCTTTCCAAATCTTTCTCTTCTTGTTCCACCCTGGGAGAGAGGCTGTTGGGCATTGTTGCCAATAAATGGCACAACACAGGAACCTGTGGCACATGGTAATTTGCTTTCATCGCCCCACGTCTGTCAGTCAGCAACAGAAAGCATCCATAGCACACTGAAGGAAATTTATGTTACCCACAGCCACCAGCCCATGCATGCAACAAAACAACACAAAAATGACAATAAAGAAGGTAGAAAAGTTACAGGCTGCATTTGGGCATAAGACAGGAGTGGAATGTGCTGAATAATAATCTACAGGGAACTATGCTGCATTTCAGAGGTTTCTGGTGCTTCCAATGGAGCAGTATGACTGTCTCTCTCCTAAATTCATTCCTGTGGCCCACTTCTCCAAAAGAGGTTTTGCAAACAAACTTCCACAGTCATTACTTTATCACTCTGCTAGGTGTCAGAGAGTAGAAGTATTGACAGGCATCTTCAAAGGTCCATGCCTGAACAGCAGTGCACAGACAGATCTCGTGCCTGTTCCAGATCCCATAAGCTTAAAGTGTATCTTCCACAGTCATAGAGGTTACGAAGAGAAGGAGCAACAAATGTTCACCTCTCTGTGAACCAATCAAATCCAAGCCAACAACATGTCTGAAGATGTGACAAAGCTGCCTTCCCCTTGTCCTCCATCTGCTGCCAGCCATGTGTCATATAAATTAAAATGTTGAATGTATGTGTTTGTGCTATTGCCTGCACAAGTAAAAGAGAAAAGGGTTAAAGAGAGTCACAAGGTAAAAGGTTGTTGGAGAAAATGTCAAGGCACAAACATACAAGCTAAACCAGGGATGGAGTTAAGCATACCACAATAAGTTACAGTGTTGACTGTTAGTTGCCAAAAAGAGAAAGCTTGATGCGTGGCTGCATACATCCCATACGGGTATGGGAACCAGAGAACTGAACTGCATCCAACCTGGATGGGTCCTGCGTCCAGATATGTTGGGACAGTACCAGAGATCTTGGATATAGCCTGTCAGGGCAAGGAGGGAGGAGGGGTAGGTGGTTTAACGAGAAAGACAGAGCAAAATAAGTGAAAACCAAAAAGAGAGGCGCATGGGCAAAATACACACAAAGAGAGAGAGGGAGAGAATGGTTTTAAGGCCATTCAGCTCTGAAGTGGGATGGAGGGGGATGGTTAAAGGGAACCTCTAAGAGTCAGGCAGAACAAGAGCGGAGGCTCAGAGAAGGGCCAGAACTGAACTGGGGCTGATGAGAGAGGAGCCAGAGCTTGAGGCCAGAGAAGGGATGGAGGGAAGAAAGGAGTGTTGAAGAGGGGTTGGGAACAGAGGGAGGCAGTGGCAGGGCTGGTGCAGAGGCCAGAGCCATAGGCCCATCTTTAGATTTAGTCAGCTGTTTCCCTGGCCGGCAGCTGGAAGAGCATAGAAAGAGAGAGGGGAGGGGCAGGGTATGGAGTGAAGGAGAGAGAGACATAGAGTGAGAGAGAGGGGTAGCTGGGAAATACAGCAAGTAGAATTGCAGAAGAGTTTTAATAGGGAAAGTCAGAGGAAAGTTGCTAGCATGACGATGGAGGGGAGAGACGGAAGGGAGAGATGGCGGTAGTGGGGACTTGGAAAGAGGACAGTGGAAAAGCCATTAGATTCCAATGAGGGAAAACAGGACTAAGAGCAGACAGACCGACAGAATGTAGTTAGAGCTCACTGGCTTTGCAACCACTATTCCTTCCCTCCCTTGTCCCCACTCTCTTCAATTCCTCAACCCCATCCTCTTCTTTTTTGCACATCAGCCAGTTTGTGTTTACAGTAGGCAACAAGGAGCCATGACCCTACATACACACCAAAGATCGCAAACAGGTGTCATGCACACACGTACATACACATCCACAAAAGGAATAGGGGACTAGTAAGAAGATGAGTGACAACAGCATGTTTACTACAACTGCAAGAGAAATCACTGCAGTCTGAACAAAAGAAAAATTAAAAAGAATGCAGTGTGAGGAGGAAATGAGATGTAATTAAGGCAAAAGTGTGTGCACATTCTGTTTCAATGCAAGTGCTGAAATGAGATTTGGAGAAGGGGAACAAGGGACAAGGGTTTGCCACAGGGCAGGCAGACACTGCAAGCAAAGCACTTTATGGCCTATTATATTCCATTCAAATGGAACAGGCGTCTGGGATAAAAGCATTTAGTCTGTGTGTTAGTGAGTGACTCAGCAATCAGATGCCTTTCAGGTGGACCCCACCATAACTATACAATGCACATCAATGAAGTACACCACTCCACGTACATGATAACTCACACCCACTCTTCTGCTGTTTTTTTTAACTTTCTCCATCCTCTTCCTCCTCCACCACCTTTCTTTCTCTGTGCTTTATCTTTCCTATGTCTTATTGGCTTTTTTTTAATCACTGCAACAGTTAATAAACTAGATGGCAAGAGATAGGAAAAAATAAATGATAGTATTTTTTAAAAACAACACATTTGGGAAATGCACCCAACATTTACTGCATTGTATCATTTGTCAAGACATAATCCGGGACTTCTTAACATGACTGAAATTTTTCCTTCCTTTTACCCTCATTTGGTCTTGGGCAAGCCCCCTTGTTGCCTTATCTCCATCATTCTCTTGTTTCTCTATTGGTCTCCTTTCACCAATCTGACTTTCCTTCATCGTTCTACCTCTCTGCCTCTCTATCCCTTCCTGCCACCCCCTGGCAGTGGTTAATGGCACAGGGATCCAGCATGGAATATAGATCAGTATGAGATGAATGGGGCACCAGGAGCTCCAGCCAGTCCCACAGGTCCCAGACCAAAGATTAACTAAATATTAGCTGACAGAAAGAGGGAGAGAGATAGGCAGAGAGAAGGATACAGCTGCTAGTGCCACTGCACGGCAGAACAAATGGCAGAAAAAGTTTTAATCCCCTTCACTCCTGGGAGTGTGAAAGAGAAACATTTGTGACACACAACCGATACAAAAATACACAATACATAGGGGTATACATACTGCTGTGTACGCACACACACAATTCAATTGGAAATACCCTGGGAGAAGAGTACACTAATCACGTTCTCTCCCAACCCCTCCTTGCCCTGCCAAGGCGGATGGCGAGGGGTAAAAAAGGGAATAAATCTTTATTAGGCAATGTGTCCCTGCTTTATCGATCGCTTCACTCCTTCACTCCCCTCCTCCCATTCCGCCTTCTGTCTTCTACTCTCCTCCTTTTGTTATTTTAGGCATGTGTCTACCATCCAGTTCAATTGAGTCAGGCTGTACATCAGAGATGGCTATTACCCATGTCTCCCTGGGCAGTCCTGTCACCAGCTGTGAGGGGGCAGGAGGTGAGGTGATGCAGCTACCCAGGAGGGACTACTAGCTGGCCCACAGCAAACCAGACAATCATACAACCAGGCAGACAAAAAACAGGAATTCATTTTATTAAGAATGCAGACAGATGGGGGGCAGTGATAACACAGCAGCAGCCACAGAGTTTACCTTTGCAAACAAACAATAACTATTTACTATTGTTTACACTATTTACTACTATTACACCCTAATGGTAGAAAAAGAGTGTAGCTGCTCTGGCAAGTGTGAGTATGGTTGAACCTGATGAACCACAGCATTTTTTAATAAAAATGTATTACTTCCTGAAGTGCTTATCATTGAAATGAAAGCAGTATTTTGTGATAAGCCTCTTAACGAGTAAAAGGGGACAAATCTTTTTTTTTCTCAACAAAGGAAACCCCTGGTCATCACATGTTGATATTTTATTCATAAAAAAGTTGCTAAATTAAAGGGTTCTCATTGTGAATGAGGCAACATTGTTGTAACATCAACATCATTACACATTTATTGAGGTTATGTCATTTGATACTTTTTCAAACGTTGCCCCTTGACATACCAAACAAAAACAATGAAAGGTGTAAGAGCGCAGACTGGAGTCATTAAACCAAATTGACGAAAAGCACTGGGACTAATCTGGTCTTGGTTTAACAAAGAATTTATCAATGTATAAATAGTGATGTTGTTTAAACTGTGGTTGCAGTTATATTACACTTAGCACAGGTGCTGGTTAGCTAGCTCCAGTGCTAAGTGTAAAAATATAGCCTTTGGCAGACAAAGGAAGCACTATGGAAACATGTACATAGATAGGGGCAGCATAAATAAGATATGAACTTCAGTTGCAAGGTTTGGGAAATTAAACTGGAGAACTGAGAAGGGGTGTACAAAAAGATCAAAATTACGAGTACAAGCAAAGTGGGGGATTGATGAGGCAATTGGGGGATGAGGTGACGGGCAGGAATATAACGAGTAAATGAAAAGTATGCACAAAAGAAAAAAAAAAGAACGTCAAGCTGAATTCCATAGTAAATTGAAAGCCTACAGTTTAAATGTCTCACATTTTCTTTAAATAAAATAGATCTATAAATCTCTGTCTCTTATACCTAAAGAGCTTTTCTAGTCCATTCAGTTTTGCTTTGCAACAATGTACTGATTGCCTGTTTCACATGCCAAACAACCACAGCATCATGGACCAGGCACTGCCAGAGGACGTTTTTGGGCCTCCTCCTTTTTCCTCCTCCTCTGCATAGCTCACATGGCACTTGAGCCTGCTGGGCGAGAAGAGAGAAGGGGGTAAACTTCCTCTCTTCTCTTGATCTGGCTCGGGTTCCTTATTGTTCCACAAGAGGGCAAAGAATGGGCTCCTTCTGTTCGAATTTATTAAAATGCAAACTAGAGAGAAAAAGGTATACAGAGAGAGAAATTGTGTTTTGGAACATGCAAGAACACATTCATATGTTACGTTGTGCAGGAAGGCATGCTACTTCTTTGATCAGGTGCTCTTTACTGGATACTATAATGTAATGTGCCTCGACCCATATTTAGGAATCATTAAGGAGACAGTATAAGAACCAGGTTGACCCTTGACTTAAGTAAATCCCTGTGGGTCAAAAAATAAAGGTCAATATTGGGTCAAATCGGTAGTGAGGGAAGAAACAGTCAATGGATAGACAACTCAGGCATTTGTGTGGGCTTGTGTGTAATAGGGGTCACCATCAGGTAAACCCTTATCCTGTGATCTTTGTTTATTCTAAGGGGCCATGTCTTTGGCGTCTTAGCATTGTGTGCGTGTGTATGTGAATAAGACAATGGGAATGATAACAGATGGGAATGTCATCCACCCTCTTATCATTAGTATGCCTCACCTACACCTCACCCTGCCATGACAAAATCTACTGGTGCTCTATGTGCAGGGCTGTACAAGTATTGTGCATATGTCCCCAATATATCTTAGGAACAGCTATCTATGGAGCAAGAATAGTCTCAAAAAGAACACACTCGTAAGCACAGACCCGTGAACGTATTCTGAGAACATACTCATAAGCACGGATCCACAAACGTATTCTGAGAAGAACACATAACACAGAAGAACAACACTTCACACATTCAAATCCTGCTTTTAATTTGTGAAACTGCACGCACACAAATTTGTATTTTTGAGACTCCTTTTATGCGGGCCAGATTTGCGTGCTTAATTTTGCTACGTCAGTCCGTCACCAGCCAATCAGAAGTCTCGCTCGTTTGCAGCCGACACTGCAGTGTCCCCACAAGGGAGAGTTTGAAGAATACGCAAACGTACCGTGGTGCCTCAGCTTTCGAACTGATCAGCCCTCGACCAACTTGTCTCTCAACCAAAGTTCAAGAAAAATGTGCCTCCACTTTCAACTGAATTTCAGCTTTAGGCCGGCACGAGTCAAGCTGAGTCAAGCTGAGAGAGCATTCGGGCAGCTGCGCTCAGCTGAGTCAAGTCAAACCATGTGCGTTCTCTCACGTTCAGAATTTAACTTAATTAATTAAACTTAATTCAATACAACATACTAGATAAAATGGAAAAAATGCTGCCTATCTTTACTAAGAAAAAAGAAATGGCTGGACACCGTGTCACCGAAGCGTTTAAGCAGAGAACTGGTACCCATCATGTGACTAGACATGGAGATGGGGTAAGTTTGGACCAAAAGGCTGCAGATAAATAGGTGATCCAGTTCGCCCGGTGCATAGTGGCTGTTTTTAATTGTGATGAGACCGGTCTTTTTTGGAAAAAATGTCAGCCAATATGTACATTATGAAGGAGGACAGAAAGATATTAAATATACATCTACATGTTTGTGACTAAAATGCTTGTTAGATACACATTTTATTGAAAAAAGTGGACGTTTCATATGGCCAGAATGGATTAATGAGTTTACCATTATTTCTTATGGGAAAAACTTCAGACCTCAACCAAATCACACCACCAACTTGGAACGGATTATGTTCGAAAGCTGAGGCACCACTGTATTTGGATGTGTGAAACATTGTTGCGTGTGTTCTTCTCAGAATATGTTTGTGGATCCGTGCTTACAAGTGTGATCTTCTCAGAATATGTTCGCCTTTCTGTGCTTACGAGTGTGATCTTGAGTGTGAGATTATTCTGAATCCATACTTTCCACTTTGATAAAGCTTTTGCAGCTCCAAAATGGAAACATACATTTAACAGCATAAATTCTTCTGGCCTTGATTGTGTTTTTGGTAAAATATCCAAGTGCAGGTAAGTTTGATATAGTGCTAAGCCATGTCAAGAAAAATGTATCAGATCAAAAGAAGACCTTTTAAAGTCACAATTCTAAGACAACAGAAAATATATGCTTTCTAATATCTATGCAAAGTGCACAGGAATTATCGATAACCATATGGATATTTGTGCACAGAGTTTGTCTGTTTCTGTGGAGAAACCACTCTTGACCACACTGTACCGAATGACTCTTGATGTGTTGTAGCAACAACGGGATGTCAGTGTATTCAGACAAGGTGGACGGATGGCGGATGACATACAGATACAGCATCAAATGGCGACAGAGGAGTCTTGGACTGTTTTGTGCTTATTTCAGCAGCCCATTGGTGCAAAGAGGAATTCATTAACAAGGAAAAAAAATAAAGAGGAACATCAGATAGCAGAATGCTGAGTACTGCATTCCCGTGTTGTTATTATTGCCAAATCAAAGATAAAAAGGCAGCTGGTAATAAAAGTCATTAAATTAAATAGAAAACACGACCATTAATAGGGCCTTGTCATTGTGGATTTAGTAGGTTTTCTATCGCGCTGTCCTACTGCTGCACTGCCTATGCTCACAGAGAACAAAGAGGCAGGAGCTCTGTGGAAGAAGAACTGAATTCCTAGACAGAGTCAGCCAGCTGAAGAACTGTGCTGACGCACACCCAGCAGCCACAGTCTGGGACAAGAGACAAGTCAAGCTGGAATGGGGACTAGGACAGACGTTAGATAGTTCAAGCTGGAACTTTATTACTTTAGTTAGTTTATTTTAACAGGGACAAGTCACGCTGATCTTGTACACAGAGCCTTTCAGTAAAATGAGCTAGTATTAGCAAGCAGAGTAATTTTAAAGCAGAGTCTTTGAACACTAACCACCATACTGTTCAAAGACCCTTCTTTAGGACCGGAAAGTGGGGGCAGACGTAAGGCAGCAAGGGCTGGAACTGGTAATGGTGATTTAAGAGGGTAAGGGAGGAGACAGCAATGTCTGGAAATCGGCAACAGAACTTGGGCTGGAGTCAGGCGACGGTTTTGGGAGCAATGAGAGTACCTGGTGATATAATATGGCACAGGGTCTTGGTTTGCGGAAATATTATGTGTCAGTGGAGACAAGGGTGGCTTTGAAGTGATTTGTATATAAATCACCATAGGATGGACTTTGTATATAAAGTCCATCCTACTTATTGCTCCCTTATATACAAAAGTGCACAAATGGTGAGGAAAAGCATCAAAGGGCAGTACTTAGGGTTCACAACACTACACATGCTGACATAATGAAGAGTATATTCTTCACTCACTGACCCACTGCCAACTGCTTGGGACACTGTCAAGTCTTTGTTGTTGTTTTGTACAGACTGTTATTCATTGTTGCAACCATGACCTTCATATGGTTTGGTTTACATTGCACTCCACCCTAATAATGGAACGTTGTGCTACATAGTACAAGAGTCAAAACATTGAACACAAACAGCCTGGTGCAGAATGACAGTTGAAGGGACTGAGACACTGTTCTTCTGGTAATCATTACTGGTCAGATGTACTTAAAATAAAAGTTCTAAGGATATTGGTTGCTCTTTTATGCCCTGCAAGGGCATAATACTGCAAGCCCCATTTTTTCACTAATTTGTTAGGCCTTGCCTTTATACATAATTATTTTGATGGTATGATATAACTCAAAATACCAGTGGTGCTATAATAAATAAAATCTCAATAAAAATATGATACTGATGCAAAATTCACCAACATTAAAAATGTTAATTGTGAATGAAGCTGACTGACTGTTTTTGATGCAATTATACACATGAACAGCTGGTGTACCTCGCTGCAATGTCTGGTTTCAATGTACTGCAAACTTTATTTTTCTTGCAGATACAAACATTTAGAGACCGGTGTTCCCAACGACTCCATGTGTCTCCACATGGATGCTCATGCTGGCCCTTTTTCTAAATCTAATACTTTCAGACCAGAGGTTTACAGTAGCTCAAGGCTCAGGCATGTTTCAATAATGATACAAGCCCAGGGTAAGTCACATGAGTGGGCTATGATTCCTGAATCACTGCTTCTTCAATGCTGTCACCGTCAAGCAGGTCTCACAAATAAATTCTGACTAAATAGTAGTATTAAAATCCCTCTTTAGGTAATTTTCTCCAGTTACACAAACTAAAGACAATTGTTTTACTCCAAAGTCATATTGTCTTTAAGACGAATTAGAAACTGAGTCTTGTCACAACTTTACACACCCTGACAATCAGTGCAATCTGAATTCTTCTCTGTCTCTCTCTCAGCATTTAGTGGCAAACATAGGGGATGATTCTCGAAGGGTATTGTTAAATGATAAAGGACCCCTCTGACATAACAGGAAAATAAAATCAGATCCATCCACTTGAAAAGAAACAGCCCACACACAACCATAAGAACCCAATGAAAGAGACCAGCTTGGCCTAATAGTGTTTTACAGATAACATGTTCATGGAAGATGTATGTTTTGCATCTTAAATTATACACCTTTGTGAATAAAATGCCTGAAATTGTGATCAGGTCCTCAAGAGGGCATTTGTAAGGCCCAGTTCAAAATAATGTAGTCAGTGCCCTTTTTATTTTTATTACCTAATATTTGCCATAGTTGCAGATGATCAGGACATATTTTTTTCTCTTTTGGGGGCTGATGTTGGTATTCTGTTATTACTAGTTATGCTGTGGCTTTAATAAGAGTGGGGTAACCGTGTCACCCTGGTACATTTACATTGTTGTATTGGACAATTGTCCTCCTTGTCACCGACAATACTTGGTTGTAAGTATTTGCAACCAAAATTTGTCTTACATATTGTTATACAAACAATATAAAGGTGTGAGTAAATATAATTTGTTTCATTACCCTCTCTATCATTCAAGCTTGTGTTTTGTGTCATTGTTGTAAATATTATACGGCAAGGATTCATCTAACTGAAAGCTAAGCCACCTCTATATGTGATTTAGACCTTACAGAAGGCAATATATAGCTCTACCTATCCTCCATCCACCCACAAGTGTTGCTTTTTACAAAGATAAGCATTAAATTTTAGAGTAACCTTTTTTTGCATTTTGACACCGTGTTGAAAAGAGAAAAAAGGATTAAAAGAAGGGAACCACCAGCCTGTTGTTATTCTGCTGTTTCACTGACATCATTATAAAAAAGGAGGCCAGGAGATCAAGAGTGGATGACGCTGAAACCTAATTAGGATTCTCCAGAGCGTGAACAAATTAACCTGAGTTATGAGCATGCAGAAGCAAAAGACAGACACGCACACACACACAGACACACATAGACACACACGGACACACACGGACACACACACACTCACACACTCACACACACTCACACACACTCACACACACTCACACACACTCACACACACTCACACACACTCACACCCACACACTCACACACACACCGTTTGCCTACAGATTAGGTGGACCAGTGAGAGAGAGATGACATTCACACTTAAACAGGCATGAATGCCATGGATTTGAGTGATATTTTAGGCCAGGTCGAAAGGGAAAATATCACAGGCGTCTTAGTCAGACAATGCACACAGTAATGGAAAATATACAAAAAATGTCACGGGACATGCCCATCAACATTGATGTTATCAAAAAAACCGTCTTAACTAAGAAATCACTCAGATTTGGAGCATAAGCATAATAAAATGAAATGCAGCTTCATGTAGGAAACTAACCACAGAAGTAGAATAAACTGGCTGTAGCGTGTCGCCTTTGCTAATGACATTGCAGAGACGACATATGCCAGGCATCAGTATGTCACTCGTTGGGACCACAGGGCTTACAGTAACAGGATAGTAAGACTAAGGTGGTGGTATGTGGTGGTGCAAGTAGTAGGGGGTGGGGAGGTTATGATTTTTTTACTCTTTGGCAGAATGCCCTGGAGGCAGACAGGGGGTGGGACCTAGAAACACAAGGATTAGGGGTCAAAGGGAGGAGGAGCAGTACATTGCATGCTATAAATGAATGAGTTGGAGGAAGATGAACTTGACCCAGACTACAAGACGTTTGAGCCTTAGGATTAGAATTCTACAATTAGAGGACAAGGCACCATGATACCTGCATTCACTTCAACATGATGACTGCTGCTGACTTTAAAATACACAAGGGGTTTGAGGAACAGATGCTGACACCTGAGCAGAAACCTTAGGAAGTATTCTATGCTGGTAAATGATGCCCAGTTCCAGCCCAGCAGAGTCTGGCTAACAGGGTTAAAATAAGGAGATGTGGCACACATAGTGTGTATCAAAGAAATTTAAGGGATTGTTACACGCAATGTAATGATTTTATTTTAATTTTTTTATCTCTGTGGCTACCTTGGATTTTATTGGGTTATGGGATCACCTAGTTAAGGAACAAACACTAGTGCAACATCAAGAGGGCTTATGCTTGAATGTTATAACAGCATTATAATTGAGAAGTAGCAGTACGATAGATAAAACATACAGTCATATATGAATATTTATCTAAATGCTGACACTGAAACAGATGAGCTCACATTGGAGGAAGAACAAGCCATCCATCCCACCCTCTTCCCTTTTCTGCAATCATTCTTTACTTCATACATCTCCATCTCTTGCAATCACCATTTCAATGACTCTTCCCTCTTTTGCATTTTCCACCCACTTTCCCTCTAGGCTTTCCCTCTTTTTCTTGATATTACCCGATATATTGCTCTTCCCCCTAAACACTGTCTCCTGTATCCATTCTCCAAGTAGCACTGATGTATGAAAAGAGACGGAGGGGGGAAAGGGAAAAGTGTGTGATTAATGTCTTTGAGAAAAGATAAATAATCACAGGAGACTGGGGGCTGGTAGTTGGCCTTACGGGAGTAAATATGGAGAGTTTTATAGCTGCTCACTTGGGAGTGAAGGAGGTAAGGGAGGGGATGAGAGGGGGAGAAGTGTACAGTGACAGCAGATCCATTCAAGTATATTAGTCTCCTACCAATAACCTCCGCATCTATTCTATCGCTCTACTGTCTTTCATCATCAACAATGAATTCTATCCCAGTGACAGCACACAGACACACAAAATCATACAAAACCATGCACTTGTGCATGCACACACACATAGAAACTCAACTCACAAACATGCACTTTTCTTTTTAAAGCAAAATCCACTGTATGTGTCTGATGGACCAATACATGTGGTGTGTGATGTGGCTGACAACCCCCTCCCAGTGCTCCTCTGCATTTAAGCCTCATCCTCAAGCGGCTGCCTGCCCCCTGGAGTAGCATCTTTTATTTATCTTTTTCCCTTGTCTTTATTTTACCCAACTGTGAAAAAAGCCAGCCAAAAATTGTAATCAGCAAAACATGTCCTCCTCATGTTTTGCTCGCCTGTCATCCACTCTCAGTGAGCATGCAGGATGAGACTGACAGCCAGTGCAGACAGTACACACACACATGTACAAACGTGTGCACAATCCCCTCTCTGTGTTTAACAACCTCCTCACCCCACCATCCCCCTCCCACACACACACACAAACACGTTGGCTCTTTCTTCTTCACTCACACATAAACACTTGCACTGTCACAGTATATGACCTTGTTCCCCTCTTTGACACCATTATCCGAAGCCCACGCATGCAAATTGGCACATATCTGCCACTTTACATTTTTCAATTTTACTTTGGGCTTAGCCCCATAAAGCCCCAGAAGAGCACATAAATGAGCCCAACGCTGGGGAATCTGGTAAACTAGCTAGAGAGGGAGGGTGAGCTTCCTGTCCGTCTGCCTGCTCCATGGCTACTATTGTGTGCTACACATTCTCTGAACCCACAAGGGCTGAAGCCATCTCCTCAGATTCTTTGGAGGGATAGTAAGCCAAGATGTGAAAGGGAGAGGGGGAAAAAGGGGATCGTGAGGGAACGAGATTTAGAGGGTGAGTGAGGGAGGCAGCAGACCCTGCATAAAATCTTGTTTGCAGAATGCATCAGGATTCTGATGAACTGGGGAGAGTAATGTGATTAGAATTCTGAACCGTTTCCAAGGGTGGGGAGTCGGATTGACAGCTGAGTCTATTGCACTGACGAACGTAGTGAAATATTGTGGCTCTGGCAAAGGCTGGCAGCAGGGAAGAGAGGAAAGCAGGGAAGGTTCACACCGAGCATGAAAGCCGAGAAAAGGAAAAAAAATGTTTGTGATTTTTCAGGCCCACATTGCCTGGGATTTAGGTGAATGTGGCGTGTCATAAGGCACTAGATGAACCCGTGTCGGTTTCACAAAGGTGTTTGGCAAACAAAACAAGAAGGACTGTGGCTTTAAATCACCGTCCCTCCCACCCTGTCTAAATATCGTCTATTTAGCCAGTGGTGAAAAGGTA
Organism: Paraplagusia blochii; assembly: GCA_016785265.1. Taxonomy (NCBI): domain Eukaryota; kingdom Metazoa; phylum Chordata; class Actinopteri; order Pleuronectiformes; family Cynoglossidae; genus Paraplagusia; species Paraplagusia blochii. The sequence goes on from JAFBJS010006231.1 coordinate 275,898, forward strand.
TAGGGGGGCTTTTGTCTGCGTACCCACCAGTGGGGGCCAGGAGAGTTGAAAAGACACAAAAATAGGAACAACGTGCTAAGCTAAGAATTGACCAGGACGGTTGAATGTGTGCAGCAAGGAGAAGTGGAGTTGCTGTGTGAGGCTTATCAGGAAATAAGCCATTCTCACGCACCAGTCTGCCTTGGTGTGAAATAGTCTGCATTGTTTATAACAGACAAGGCTGGGGAAAGCGAACGCCAGCCCTTTTAAAGTCCGGCTCGGCATCACAGAAAAAACTGAGTTTGTTGACTTTGTCACAGTTTCTCTATCCATCTTTTATTCTAACGTTACAATCCACTCACCGACTTGTAGTACGTTGTCCACCCAGCCTCCCTCCAGCAGAGTGACACCCCGCAAAAAAGGCAGCTGGGTATCGTCGTTATTGTCCCCGCTAGTTCCACTTTCCTCTCCTCCGGCGTTGAAGGAGGAATACATACAGATTTCCTTTTCGCTTCTCGGAAATGACCAGTATACGATCCTTCGCTGGACGGGCTCCGGGATTCTCTCGAATCGCTCTTCCACCCTCTGAAAGGGCCACTTCTCCGCGACTCTGCGCGCCGCGATGTCGAGTAGCGACTCGGGATTGTGCGTTTTCCCGTTCCCCGACGCTCCAGGAGCAGACCCGGAGCCGCCACACAGGACTCCTCCAGCCCGCTGCCCCTGCCTACATGCCAGGTTGTAGCCGGGCCGGAAGCAGAGCCGCTTGGCTGGGGGCTGCTGGACTCGCTCGGCCATGATCGCACCGCTTCCAACCTGAAGCGCAGTTCCTCTCCGATCACATAAACGGGATAAGGAAGAGAAAAGGGCAATCTCGCACCAATTGTTTGCCCTACATGGAGTGGCGGTCCTTATTTGGATATAAAGGCGGGGCTTATGAGTTCCGTGAAGTCTTTTGTGTTGTCAAAGTAACCAGGATGGGCGGGATCCTGGAGCAGGGTCAGCGCACGAGTGGCGCTATAAAAGGAACTGGAGGCGGAATTCCCGAACGTCGGCAAATCCTTTGTGAAGCTCTCCGGGAGCTGGAGGGTGGAGCCCCAGCGGCCGATAGCGTTTGAAGTTTCCTTCTTATTTGAGTTTAAAGGCGGAGACTTAATCCAGAGGCGGTCTCGGAGTTGCAAGAAAACTGACTTCTCTCCTTTGGTGTCTCTGCTACCACCCCAGGCAAGATCTTTTTTCAGTAACAACGTGAAGGTTGTTTTGCGAGGCTTAAGTCGATAGGACTTTTAGCTACCAGAGGCATTGGGGGCGTGGGAGGAAGAACATAAAAATATGGAGCTAGACAGGCATGTCCTCAGTAGTCAGTGACTACTCATTTTAGCCAAGCAGACTGTTCTATAGCCTTTGAAAAACACTTGAAAGACACTTTCTCCTGAAGCTCATTTGGTATAAGTTTAAAAATGTGTGCAAGTAAGGCGTGTCGATTCTCTTTGGGGAATCCACAGTGTTGTGATATATGAACTCCCTAATAAAACAAATTAAAACAATTACATATTATTATACACTTATACAAAGTTTTTGTTAAAACCATCCTGTCTGAAGTAATTTATTAATTTATAAAACGGTTTAAACATGTCAATAAATTGTCAATTGCATCTATCTATCTGTCAGTCTGTCTGTCTGCCTGCCTGCCTGAATGTTTGTCTGTCTGTCCATCAAAGACTTTGTAAGTGGGTGAAAGGTGTGTGTGTGTGTCTCAAACCACCACCTTTGTTCAGGGATGAGTTTTCCAGGTTGACAAAAATGGCTTATTTTACACCTCTCTCAAACCATATGTCTTCCCTGGCCAAGATTTGAACGTCTTGGTCCTCAAAAGAGTGGTTGGTAGCCTTTAAGTGTAGGTGGATGTCTGAATTCTGACCTGAGGAGTTCGCCCTCCTATATTGGGCCATGCACGTGTGTAGTGGCTGCTTGGTCTTCCAACTCATTGCTACATTGCACACTTATTGCTGCATTGAATGGCATAAACCACGTTGTCCAGCTTGTGTCATGTAATCTTGTCTTTGGGATGAACCAGTTTCTGTCTCAGGCTGTTGCCTGGTTTGAAATGTACACGGATATGATGCTATTAAAAATTTGCTGAGTTCCTCAGAGACCCCTGTGACATATGAAATGGCGACATTACCCTCCCTGTTGTCTACTCTCTCTGTGGGCTTTTCCTAGTGGTTTTTATAGAGGCCCATTTGGGATAACCACAGTTCTTAAGGGATGTCTTAACATGTGCTTGTTCCCTCATCTTACCTCTATTTGTGGTGAGGATGGTGTTTGCCCGTGACTGAAGCGTTCGGATAAGACCCAGTTTGTACTCAAATGGGTGGTGAGAGTCAAAACTGAGGTACTGGTCAGTGTGGGAAGATTTCCTGTAAAATTTTATGTTGAAATGCCCATCTTCCATGATGTGAACTCCACAGTCAAAAAGGCAAGACGGTTGTCCTTGACTTCTTCTCTGGTGAACTTAATGTTTTTGTCCACTGAGTTGATGTGGTCAGTGAAGCTGTCAATCTCCTGGACTTTGATTTTGACCTGCATAGCGAAAACAGTGACTTGGAGCTGTCCCCCTGTATGAGAGCAGAGCCTGCGTTTCCACATTCTCCATGTAGAGGTTTGCCACTATTGGGGAGACCGGGGAGCCCATAGCATAATCATGTTTTTGTCTGTAAAGTGAATCATTAAACTGAAAATATGTAGTGGTGAGGCAAGTGTGCTGATATGGTGTACTGTCAAGTTGGTTCTTTCTGACAGTTTGGTCTTGCAAAAGACATATCCTCACAGTTGTTACTGCTTCAGTGGTGGGGATGTATGTAAAAAGTGACGTGACATCAGAAGAAATCATTATTGTGTATTAATTGATGTTCTTTCAAAAGCGGGTGTACTTGGTCTTAAATTGATTATTCATCTCTGGATTATATAGGTAGTTTTCCACCATTTGTGTTGCATTGTCCCCACTATTAAATGCAACACTGTGTACTTTGTTATATATAAAAATTACTATAGGGATTATTTTGTACAACTCAATGGTTAGTTATTTTCTTTTCTTTCAGATTTGGAAACAAAACATTTTCTCTCTCCTTACCAAAGAGCTCTTCATAAATGTCTAATTATAAAGTGTTAGCGTCTACTGTCTGTAGTACTAAAAGTAGAAGAATAATTGGACTAGATTCTCTCTTTCAATTAATTTAAATAGTAAGAAGACCTTAACTACAAAAAGAACAAGAAGCAGCATATATAAAAATTTGTTGTTCCATAGTGTAGTGGTTAGTAAGCTTGCCCTCCAAACAGAGGGGGCAAAGAGTCATAGGTTTGATTTGATAGAGGAACCACACAGCGGTCAAAACAAATTATACTGTTGACACAATAATATCCCAAAATTGGGATTAATAAAGTATAATTTTCTTAGATTTCCTTCTGGATACTGGACATCTTTTGCACATATTCTTATAGTGGTGCACAAAATCAAGTTCAATTTATAGCAATAGCAGCATAGAAAAGATATTGTACATACTGTATGTAACATTGCACCATTAGTTCCTGAACAATTCCAGGTCTTTATCATGCAAATAGAAAAAAGGAAAGTTTGTGTAGCATAAATATTACACCTGGGGTTTATTTGGGAAATATTGGTTTGTTCTGTACAAACTTTCCTGGACCCCTTTGAACACCTGAAGGGCATTTTCAACCACAGATCTAGTGTATGTAAATTGGTGATCTTTGTTTGAACTTGACCAGTTTGACTCATGTTAATTATAACATTCTTTAAGTCTCTGGTGACTTATCCAAACTTCATGAAAGCCCTTCTCAGAAATGCTGGAGGATCCTGTTAACATCATTTCAACTCATCTTGTTTTATAACTGTTTACCTCTTCCTGTAATGGAGTTTATTAACTTAAATCTGAAAACAGAATGACAGCAATTCCCCCAGGAATCAACCAGACCAAACTAGAGACGGGGTTGCTCATATATTAAAAATGATTCACACCACTTTTGGAGCAGTTTAACTACAAAGTTAAACTGTCATTTTATGGTCTCCTCAAACCCTGTTGCCTTATACAAGTTAAGTATCTGTATCATGAAAAGCATATGGTACTGTAGATAGCTGCCGTCAAAACATTCTGGCAAAAAGCCCCTGCACATGCTTATTATTATGGGGGTGGAGGATGGGGCTATTTAAATCTAAACCTCAACATTTTTCTGAACTTTTTTATGTTGTTTTCTTTTGTAATCCTTACCAAAAGTTTTTCATTTGGCCAAACTGAGACTGAAAACCAAAGTCCCCACCAGGAAGATATTTTGGCAGACAGCCCCAAAGGCAAACTTCTCCCCATGAAGAGAAGGCGTAGGAGGGGTTAGGTTGCGGCTTCATTGCCCTCCATCCAGATTCTCCCAGCCCAATGAGACATGTAGCAGAAGCTAATAATTATAATCGCATAACAAAAAAGCCACCAAATTGACGATGTTTGTCCACAAAAGTAGACCAAAAATGCTGGCAAACCAGAATGTGTGCTTGCAATGTGTCTTTTTGCTTCATGTGTTCCCAGCTGCCCTTGTCCTTCTCTGTGAGAAGGTCTAAAAGGCTGGCCTTTGAACTACTCTGAAAGTGATCCATGCCGTATGGACTGAGCAGATGTGGGCTAACCTGATTTGGTTTCAATACTTTCCCACAGGAAGTTCACAAAGCCAGCAGGTCCTCCTTTGTTATGTTAGTCATCTTTTTCAGTGGGCCAATGGAGCCGCTTGCATTTTTGCACACTATTGCCTTGCAAAATTGCTTTACTTACTTTCAAAGAGAACTGTGTCACATGTGACCACATGTGTTTTAAGATAAGGGATATGCATTTTTCTTTATGCTCAGCTTGATTAATAAGCAATGTGGGAGTTGCTTATATAATTCACAGATTCATGTTGTTTTAAATTATATTTATGTAGGTCCATATTCTTTTAGTGTGAAACCTAAAAGCAGTTGAGTGAAGAATTCATAGACAACCAGTGTTACATTCAGCAGCATCCTGCTAGCTTTTTTTGTACCTCATCACATGGATCTGATGCCACATAGAGGGTCAAAAGTCAACCAGATTTAGATGGTGATAGTTTAGTGACTCAACTTTCATGATTAAAAGAATGTAACCACCTCTTTTGATAAACTCCTAATAGTTTTGTGATTCTATTTTAATGAAAAGAGCTCTGTACTATTTATATTTGTTTGGTTTTTCATTCCCCAGATTTCTGGAATTTTTTTACATTTTATTACAATAATTTATGCAAATATTTGCATTTAAAATGTTGTGTGTGAAGTCATGTCATGTAATATAACTGTAGATAGACTGCAAATGTTCATCATTAAGGGATGTAATATTATGCAATTTAGTACATTATCACAAACACTGTCCATGCTACAGAGCTAGACCTCAGAGCTGCAGCAAAAACAAAGTTTCCTTTATTGCTTGACTACCTTATCTATCCAAATTTTGTAAAATCACCATGTTTGTTTTGATGTTCGATATTTTTATATTCAGAACAAAACATTTTCATGTTGCCATGAAATAGAACAGAATAGAATCTTATTTTCTACAAAACTCACACGCAGAATGATCACACAATTATAAAGCACAGACAGTACACGACTCTTTAGATTTCTAAGACAAAGTAAATATCATTAATATTGATTAAAATAAATGCTCATGGATAATTAGTGAAAGTGATACAGAAGTGCATATAAATAAGACAAATATATAAATAAATAAATGATGAAAGGTCAAATGACAGAGCCATGACATCAAAAAGGAATATATATAAGTGCACAGTAGCGACTTTACAAATGCAATAATTTCAACAATTACATTTCAACAACATATAAATATTATGACCAACTAGTAAACATTTTATGTTATTAGATAGAATAATTTAACAACAAATTACCAGCTATAATAACACATCAACATCACATTACAAAGTGTTAAATAATATTTTATTCTGAACTCAGACATCTTCAAAACATTTGGCCTTTCAGTACACAAGTAGGAGGGACCACAAAGAGTTGAAAACATAATTATTTAGAGGTAGGTGTTAACATTACCTATTTTTTTAATAAACATGTTAAATAAACATGCAGCAAAGCTCTTGCACTTTTGTTCAATATGCTCTATCTCTGCAACCATGGCTTTATCCACTACTTGCCGCTTTTAGCTTATTGCCAATTTTAGTCTTAATCAGACAATTAAATCATATACTATGAATTATATATTTTCATGTTTATTATCAACTATTTTGGTAATTTATGAAATGCTCTTAATTTACAATAAAACATAGACAATTCTTTGTCTGCAGTAAACATCTACAATATACAACGTTAAAGAACATTGTAACTACAATTCCCAGATTTCGTCTAAGGCTCGAATCCAATCACATTACAGTATTTTTTAACATCCACGTCATTTTCACCGGAACAGGAAAGAGCGTCGCCTCATCGTCGAGGATTTATTACAAATCACGATATCTGGTAAGTTTATGTATATGTAGCTTCATTTTACAGTCACTAATATATACGAAGATATGGTTTATTTGTTATATCAAAATGTTGTGTAGCTGAGCTTATGTTAAGAGTTGCTCCTCACTACAGGCCTGCTGGATGTGACGTTAGGGCTATGCAGCGGCGTTAATTTAAAAAGAAATGTGTTTTTTATCCGCATATTATACATATTTACATAATATTTTTGGCAGTGACCATGAAGTTATTGCACTCGATTGGATATGGCTACTTGTATGAAATAGCCCTTCGTTTGTTTACGTTTTTTAGTTGGTACTAGCTTTTTATGCTAGCTTTTCTACTATGTCTTCAGGCTGTTAAATTTCGAATTGTGGGTTTGTCACTGTTAGAATAGAGTGACGTTGGGACAACTTGCTTTACACCTTTTATGTAAAAATTTACAATTTCCCTAAAAACTCTACAAAAAACTCAAACGGAAAATACTAGCGTCTGTTTATACGAGGTATTGTGGTCCCCGCGTGATCTGTGAACGATTACTTTATAACTACCTTATTTTTCACATTCACACTCATAGCATAGCTACTCCGACTGTTAGAATGTAATCCGTTAGGTCAAACAGCATTAGAATGTGTATTGCTTAGATGGCTGGCTGAGAAACAAGCAAGTTCCTGTTTTAAAAATCTGTTAACAAAAATCTACTTTTTTTGCTTTCGATTTTTTAGGAGATCATATTAGAACAAAATGTATTTGTAATACACACACCTACATCAAACATACACAAATGATTACCAGAGGATCCATAGTACAACATTAACTCAAATAAATGTTTTTTAAATGTATATTTTTTATCCACATCCTAATATATCTCCTCCTATAAGTCCTTTTCTTTTGGACATTTAACTATGTATAGCCTATTGTGTGGTAATTGTTGACAACAACAGCTGCATACTCACACAGAGTAAAACATTTGAAGAGCATTTGAATTTTCAATCTTTCAAACTTCCAATCCAAGTCAACAGACCTTTTTTCTTTGCTTGGTATTTAAAGATAAGTAACTTTATGAATCCATCTGGATCATACTTCAAGAAATTTTGGAGCATATGTAAAATATGTACTGCTATTTACAATTTCTGGTTATTTTGATAATGTCACAGTTTATGAAAACTCAAATATCACCGAGTAATAAGAAAGATCACAGGCTGTTTCAGATACTGGTAGTGTGAGTGCTGCCTAAATATTCTGCTATAGTTGCTATGGCAAGTTGACACATGAGATCAGCCAGAAGCCTCTGTGGAGCATGATGCTCTATGCTGACGCTGTTGTACAAGAGGGCACATAAGAGGTGAATAATATGGCGCAGCAAGATTAGGGGGCTTGGAGAGTAGCATCTGGGTAACTGACATGTGAAGTGTGACCTTTATAACTATTCACACTGCAATCTGATTTAGCAGTTATATTTAAAATGTAATGTTCACCACCATGCAAATATGTTGGCTCTTAGCCCCAAAAAACAATAGTTGAGCAACCTTGTACGTACATTATTTCATTTATCATACATTTATTTTTCATTTGTACCACCTAGTCTACCAAGACTGTACAAAGTTCCTTAGTTCTATGTCTTGTGTGCCAATTTTAACTGATCCAGATACACATGTCTACAGTCGTAGACGAGGCATTAAATGTTGCCTATCAACTTCTTTTATTCTCCTGTGTTGCCTATCAACTTCTTTTATTCTCCTAAACGCCAAATGGCAGGATTTAATTATTGTATTTTCTTCAGTTCAAACCATTATACAAAAGTATAAACAACGTGGGAATGTCGAGCCATCACAATTCTGAGTCCCAGACATGAGCGAGTTTTGGTCAATGATTTGCATAAGAACCCAAGGATGATTAAAAAAAAACCTTGTGCATTCTGCCAGAAGAAAGCCATTACTCCAACGCCAAGCAAAAAACAAGCATTATTACAGAATGCAAATGAACACAGGGGAAAGGATCTCAGTTGTCTTGTGGTTGGGTGAAACTTAAATCTAGCTTTTTGGCCATAATCAGCAACGATATGTTTGGAGAAAAAACACAGAAACTTGCAACCGTAACAAAACCATACAAACGGTGAAACATCGGTGAAGCAGCATCATGTTGTGGGGTTTTTTTTTGGTGCAGGAGGTACTGGTGCACTTCACAAAATAGATGGAGCAATGGAGAAGGAACAGTATGCGGGGATACTGAAACAAGACCTGAAAGCATCTGCCAGGAAGCTTGGCCACAAGCTTGGGTCTTCCAAATCGACAACGACCTGGAGCACACCTGCCAAACTGTTCAAAAAAGTCAAGTCAATCTTTTGGAGTGGCCATCACAAAGCATTGACCTCAACCCTATTTGGCATTTATGGGCAGAGCTGAAACAACATGTGCATGCAAGGCGGCTTAAAATTTGGCCCAATTATACCAGTTCTGTCAAGAGAAATGGGCCAAAATTCCTGTTAAGGAATTGCGCAATGCTTGTTGAAGGTTAACCAAATTGTTTGACCCAAGTCAGACAGTTTAAAGGCAATTGTACCAAGTACTGATGAAGTGTATGTAAACTTCTGATTTGATAAATGCAATTAAAATATTGTATAAAAAAGTCTTCTCTGATTAATTTGGCATTAAGTACATTAAACGAATTTTAGATATTCATAAATATTCAGACTGACATGAAAAAATGTAAGTGAATGTCTGATTTCATGTTTATGAGAAAAAAAGATGGAGCCTATTCCTAAATTATATGCAAGAATAAGTAAGTAATCAGTTATTTTTTTTACTGTGGATAATTTGATGGCCAAGATGGGCCAAGATGATTGAGGCGGCTAGTGGTTAAGGAAGCAGACTTGGGTTTACAAGGTCCCCGGTTCGTGTCCCCCTACCGCGAAGTTACTGCTGAGGTGCGCTAAGCATGGTATCTTCCCCACACACTGCTCCCCGGGTGCTCAAAAGCTGCACAGTGCGCACTTTGATGATGGGTTAAATGCAGAGGCCAAATTTCGTTGTGCATGTGGTGTGAATCACAACATCACAATGACAAAAAAAGGAATTTAATCTTTAATTTGATGTATTATTTTTCTAATTAACGAGTGAAGTGTATGTCTTGTTTTTATAATTTGTTTTTATCGAACTTAAATAAAATTAAAAACTGGGAAAGCAGTTTGTGATCATTGCAGTAACAAATTGATAAACACTTATTTGGAGCAGATGTAAACTGGTAAAATAATTTGTGGAATATTTATTGTTCTTCGTTCTTACTGGCCTCTTTTCTGGTTCCCTTAACAGGTCAGGTCTAACTGCAGTGTTTCTGACCAAGATGATTGACTTTCGTGCATGGGCAGAATATGTGGTAGAGTGGGCTGCCAAAGACCCCTACGGTTTCCTCACCACTGTCATTCTGGCCCTCACACCACTTTTCATTGCCAGTGCCCTGCTGTCTTGGAAACTGGCCAAGATGATTGAGGTTCGTGACCGGGAACAAAAGAAGAAACAGAAACGTCAGGAAAACATAGCCAAAGCAAAGAGGACCAAGAAAGACTGAGTCTACGAGGGCAGGGAAGGGGGCATTCAATAGGAGGGGCAACCACCTTGCCAAATAATCCTTCTTATTCCAAATCATGACATGATGCCCCTCTGCATCCCAGCCCTATCGTCAGCAAAGAACCACCAATCCCCTAATGTCTTGGTCGGGGAAAGGGACAACAAAAAGGCCGAATGGTGCTGAGACAGGTAATGCCCAGAGACGTGTCCTGGCAGGACTCTGGTCAGCAAGAGCACAGTGGTCATCTGTACCATGATTTTTATAAATAGATCTGCAGATTAATTTATACAGTGATTGCTAAACTTTGCATTCCAGTATTAGGATTGTGCGTTCCTGAATTGAATGTGTATTGCAACTATTTTCTTCACATCACCTGCAAAAGATCCAAATTTACTTTTTATTGAATAAAGTTTTCATGGTTGATTTGAAAATGACTGATTTTTGTTTTTTTAGTATTTACCCCAAAAATACTTGAATTATATGGAAATGTTGCTTTTTAAACTATTTTTGTGATGTTCTATTATATTTGTATTCAACCACTACGCCCTAAACCAGGACTTTTATTGCACTGTTCAGCAGTCTGTATAAAAAAAAATTAACAGTGTAAGCACAAGACACGAAAGGCACTCGATATTGATCACATCACAGGAAGGTCAGAAAAAATATGTAATAGATATAAAAGATTAACTTGACTAGATGGAGGGAGAAGAGATTTTTCCAACATAAGTTCCATAAGTTTATTAGTTTAAAAATGGGCTACATTCACCAACTGCCAAAATAAAACAAAATAATTAACCATTCAGAGGTCCAGGGGGATGAATAACCTTTATAGACACAATTTCTGTAAGCACTTTGGTCTAAAGATGCAGTTAAGACCAATAATCCTAAATACAGACTGTCAGACAAATGCTAATTTCAGCTGCTTCATTTCTTCTTTTCTTCCCCGCTGCCCTTTATTAATTTCAGTATGCCGTTTCCTGAGAACTTGAGCATTGCAGGAAAAGTACATTCTCAGCTGCAGGATCCCACTGCACTGCTTTTTTCACAGGTCCTCAAGCTGTTACTTCGGACTTCTTTCTACTGCTGTACAGCCAATGTAAACTCTTGACCTGAGCTGATGGAGAGTCGTATGGCTTTGGAATACTTTACTTTAGCATTGTTCATGATTGAGCATTGGGATCTGCAGACGCTGGTGGTGCCTTCGAGTCAGTAATTTTAACACTGTTAATGGCAAAAACAAAAAAACAGAATACTGCTGAACATCACCCACCCTCCAACATGGTTACAGCGATCCTCCATATTATCCACAAACTGCTATTTTATTGTTACATTTAGTTACACGTGTCATGCTGCTGCCAACTCCACTCCAGTTGGGCAGTTTGAGATTGTGTAGTTGAAAAAAATTTAATATATAAATTATATATGTAATTTTAAATAATTATTATAGGTTTTTTTTATTATTAATCACTGGACACATCCAGTTGACCCCACAAAGCACCATGACCTACAGTTGGATAACTGCAATAAAACCTTGTATATATTAAACAAGGTAATAAAGGTACACATAATTGGGGTTAGTCCTTTTAAAAAATGTAAAAAACTGATCTTTGGTGACTTACTGAAAGACATCAAATATATCATTGATACTCTTGTAAAATTTATTTATATCATTTACCCAACATTCCTTATTCAAACAATACTGAACTGCTCCACCAGTCATATTTTGAACCACATTTAAAAAGAGATTGCGATGAGCAGACCACACTGAGGTCCTTGTCCTTAGGTTATTCCTTAGTGAAAATAATTTACAAAAGACTCTTAAACCGGCTCCATATGTGATTACTTATGCCTTACTCACCCCTACATCTCCCAAAAACCCTGTATCTTATATTACTAATATATATGACAAGTATTACAGAAGTACAAATGCTTTCTTTACAACCAAATCAGAGCCCCAATCATATAGTGTGTGCACAGTGTATACTAAGGCAGCAGAGTACAAACCATCTTCATAATGTATCACAAACTAATAAATGGTACCGTAATTGAAATAAAAACTTTTACTGTGAAACCTGATGCAGAAATATCTGAAAACAATTCAGATGTGAGTAGATTTAACTCATGACTGTTTCCAATATTGTTTCTGTGGATGAATGATCACAATCAGGATATTTATTGCAGGGCTGGTTTATTAGATTGTATTGTTTTTCACAGCATGATCTTATTTCTTGGAATTGGGCATCCATGAGCCAGGCTGAAAAGTGTTTGCAGTACTGCTGGGTTCCTCTGAAAAATCCAACTTGCCATAGCTGCTGGCTGCTGCGTGGCCTTTAGCTACCATCTGCGTGGTCTTTAGTCCATCTTTGTACTCCTTAAGCAACTGGGCCTGTTCTTGCTCCTCCAACATATTTACCTTCAGCTTGATTTGCTCCCTATAGCACTGATTCTCTGATAGCTCCTGCAAAAACAAAGAGGCAAAAGAAAAAAAAAACACAGGTTTGACATGAGTCATATATTCATACATTCATTCTCCGACTTCTGCTGTGTATATATGTATATTGAATTGAATTGTTTGTTATTCCTCCCCCAAGGAATACAATAGCTCCAAAAGAGAACAAGTTAGAAATAAGAGGAATAAAAAAACATAAACATATAATAACAGAACATTTTTACATATATATATATATATATATATATATATATATATACACAGACTAAAAAGGAAAAAAAATATATACCTTAGCTGACACCCTTCTATCACAGATCACCCCAGAGACCTTTCTCCAGTTGTTCCATCCTGCCTGTATTCTATTCTTCACCTCTCTTCCACAGTCTCCACTGCTCTGAACAGTTGAGCCCAAGTATTTGAACTCCTCCACCTTCTCCACCTCTGCCCCTTGTAACCTTACCACTCCACTCTTCTCCTTTTCATTGACACACATGTACTCGGTCTTGCTACGACTGACCTTCATTCCTCTTCTCTCCAGTGCAAACCTCCACCTCTCTAGGTTCTCTTTTAGCTGTTGCCTGCTCTCACTGCAGATCACGTCATCAGCAAACATCATTGTCCATGGAGACTCCTGTCTGACCTCATCTGTCAATCTGTCCATCACCATTGGGAGAAGAATGCTAGACATGGAGCTACGAGGTAAGAGACGAAGAGGAAGGCCAAAGAGGAGATTTATGGATGCAGTGAGGGAGGACATGGAGGTAGTTGGAGTTGGAGTTGAGGATGCGCAGGACAGGGTGAGATGGAAATTACTGACTCGCTGTGGCAACCCCTGAAAAATGGGATAAGCCGAAAGGAAAAGAAGAAGAATGAAACAAACTTGTTCTTCTTCATCAACTTCCAAAATTGACCTCTGCTATGTCAAATATTTGACTAGCAGCATTTTAAAAAGTTGATTGACATTGTATTCAATAACTTTAATTTCTTTTCCAGTGATTCCTTGAAAACAGTCTCCATGTTATATGAATGCTGTTTTTATATTATCTGTTGTTTTTCCTATCCTGGGTCTCCTTCCATACCAAGTCACCTCATCTGACAACTGACTCTTTGATGTTGAGTAGCAGCTACAGCTCCTCCTGAGCGACAGAGCTCCTCAAACTATTTCCAAGGGAGCATCCTGCCCCGTGACAGAGAAAGCTAATTTTGGGGACTTGTATCTGAGATTGTGTTCTTTCGGTCTGGACTCCAAAGCTCATGACCATTAGCTAGGGTATTGACAGGTAAACTGATAGCTTTGCCTTTCGACTTAGCTCTATCGTTACAATAACAGACCCATACAGCAACCGCCTTCTGGTTTGAAGAAGCCATCAAGGCACCAAGAAAGCAGAGATAAAAATCCATTTGTTCCTGAACTGTACCCCACCCACCCCCTGCACCTGGAAATACTCTCCATAAAATTAATGAGCCAAACAGAGCCAGTGACGGACGCTGTCAAAGCCAAACTTGTCGCAGCCCAGCATACAACGTATTGTTTCCATGCATTGTGTATTGCATCGTATTGAAAGTTAAATAAATAAATCAGTATGATGATGCATAGTAATCATTTCTTCATATTACATTTCATGATATCACATCTACTGAATAGTTTACTCTACTGGACTTTGGAATAACAATTAGCATTTGCATAAATGTTATGATTGTATTTTTAAAGAGAATATCTCAACCTTCAATAAAAAAAAGTGAATTTGTTTTGTGCAGATTAGCCTTGCAAGTACATTTTATAATTGCTGATGTTATAGGAGGGATAGTGATTATATTGGGAGAAGAATGCTAGAGATGGAGCAACCACATAAGAGAAGAAGAGGAAAGCCAAAGAGGAGGGAGGACATGGAGGTAGTTGGAATTACAGTTGAAGATACAGAGGACAGTGTGAGGTGGAAATTGTTGACTCACTATGACGACCCCTGAGTAAAAGGATAAAGAATATATGGAATAAAGGAGAAGAATATATGACAGTAAATCCAATATATTGAAGGTCAAAATGATTGTGGTAACATTTTAAATTTCGTCACTTTTGACAAGCATAAACATTTTTTATTTTATTTTTTCTTCATTTCGCGATGTTTCTCTGCAGGAGTGGCCCATGTTTATTTGAACGTGTGAGATAAATTAATTGTGTTTGACTGGCATTAACATAGTCAAATTAGAGCTCTTAGTTGCTAATACTGAACACCCTACAGGCAATTGCGTCCCAACCCACCAGAGTACTTATCGTGCCGTCCTCCACTGCCTGGCAGAGGTGTAAAGACAACAGTGTTCTGGCTCTGTAATAAATAAGTGAATATTCTTTCTATTTGATTGTTTACCATTATGGGACAGATAAAAAAAGTGCTGCTTAGAAAGAGTGAGTTTGTTTCCTGGGTTAAGTGGTAATCTTGTTTCAGTCTGGCTGTATGGTTTAGTCAGGTGTAAATTATTGTCACTGTTCCTGTGAACAAGCCGAGCTAAATTATAATGTGATGCTAACAATGTCTTAGGATTCACACCCTTGCTACTTTATTTGTGTGAATATGTGAAATGGTTCTCATCGGTGTTCAGAGAAGTGCCTCTGAATGTCACCTTCTGTTATGATCTTAACATGATTGTACTGTAAGCCTGTTGTCCTGTCCAGGGGCCACTCTCCTCACTAAATACCAGGCTACAAGTAACACAATTCAACAGCCCTTTATCTCTGGTAGTCTCTCCAGGACAATGTAAAAAGTATTTATTTTTTATGGACAATTCTTATTGATCAGGGTCTGCTGATTCTGAATGGTAACAATAAAACCAAGTTCTGGACTTTTACACCTGGCACCAACCTGCTCAGTAGTACAAGGATGGGGAATTTGTAGCTAGAGAACGCCACTGGAAAGTAAGACAGTTGAAGATGTTGGATGAATGATTGGATAGATGGACTAATGGATGTGTGGAATGAAGAATAGATGGATACATACTGTAGATTATTGGATGAATGGATGGATGGATGGATGATAGGTTGATAAATGGTTGGTTGACTGAATATATTGTTGGATGAATGGACCAATTGATGAATAGATGAATGTATGGATGAACAGAGAGAATCCCCTCCCTTTTCCTCTCTCTCTTTCTTTGTATTTTTTTTCTCTCGCTCTCAGACTTGTTTGGGGGTATACCCGTAGGTCCTCTCCTTGTTGTTATCTTACTGGTCGCTCTCTGTGCCTGGTGTGTTTCTGTGTGTGGAGGATGCTCCATGCAGTGCTCTGGTAAGTCAGCTGCTGTCCCTTCTCCTCTTTTCCCCTCCCCATTTTTTTCTCTCTTCCCTATGATGTTCTCCGTCACCTGAGACTCATCTCTCTCTCTCTCTTCTGCATGATTTCCCTCACCTCTCTCCGTCTCTCTTCCTTTGCATCCCCTCCTGGCGACTTTGTGTCTCTCTTTCCAGGCTGCGCCTCATTGGTGTGTCCTGATTCCCTCTTCCATTAAGCTCCAGTCTCATTGGTCGCCAGCCTCCCAACAGCTCTTTCCGCTCCTCTGTCAACCCCGTCTCTCTCTCCGTCCCTCCTCCTTCTCCATCTATCATTTCTCGTCATCTCGTAATACGTAAAAATGATTTGCATGCAGGAGGAGAGCGGAACTTTGCAGTGAGCACAGTAAGTGAGCCGGGGAAGACGGAACGGAAGAGACAAACGAATCGAGAGAGCGAGAGAGAGAGGGAGAAAGAGAGAGAGAGAGAGAAAAGCATAGGCAGGACTGAACAGGGAACACTACAAGAGATCGAGAGAACAGCAGTAAAGTTTAAAGAGAAGACGGCGTTTGGTAGGTCACTGTTCCCTTGTCCTATTTCCTGTCATTGTTTCCCGGAACCATTTCCTGGAACTGTTTCCCGGAACCGTTTTCCAAAACAGTTTCCTCCCACTTTTTCTTGCCTCTGTTTCATGTCGTTGTTTGCTGTCATTGTTTCCCGGAACTGCTTATCAGAACTGTTTCCCAAAACTGTTTTGCTGTTTCTTTACGCTCCTGTTATTGTATCCTGGAACTAATTCCAGGTAGTGTTTCCTTGAACAGTTTTTCATCAATGTATCTTGGAACTGTTTCCCAGGACCGTGTCTTGTTTGTGCCTGGGCTTTGACCAACTTGACCAGAGGTGTGTGCCTGTTTGTGTCTGGGTCTGTGTGTTCGTTAACGTGGCCTGACTGTGGCGGCATCTGGAGTGTTGTACTGTGGTGTCGGTTCAATTGCGGTCATCGACTGGTTGCTGCTCCACTCATGTTGGTTGATTTGTTTTGCTCTGTGACCCATTCAGACCTGCTTCAGGCAACTGATATTTTGGAAATGTGTGAGTTTAACCCGACGCATAAAAAGTTGTGAGAGTTTAGACTGTGCTGCTGACCTTAAGTGGATCCTTGCTCCCTCAGGGTTTTCATCACTGTCAGTCTATCATCCAGTTCCTGCTCCAACTTCTGGTCTGTTGCAGTGACGTTGGTACTCTTTGGAGTAGAGATGGAAGTATTGGAATTTCACAATAGCCAATATGGAATAATGGGGGGAGGAGGTAGAGAGGAGGTGCTCCTTTACCTTGGTCTTCTTTAGTCTTTCTGGTGTCGCAGATGTTGTTGTACCCCATTGGATGGAACACCTTCTCTGGCAGAGTTGTCCCCTTCTGTTAACTAACAGGACGTCGTCCTTAATGGTGTCCCCCCGCCCCAAACACTGGCTATCTTTGTGTGTATCTGAGCTGAGGTCGGAAAAGAAAATCTGTGATGATATGTGATGACATTATGGAGTGAAGTTGAACTCCCCAGGTCTGACTGAGACAGGGCTCTAGAAATAACCCTGCTTCCCCCATCATAATCCTCCTTTATTATTGTTATTGTTCTATGATTTTTAAAATTAAAACATTGGTGTGTGTCTCAATTGTATGTGTCTGCTACTCGGCACGGGACTGTGTCTGGTACTCGGTTTGGTGCTCAGTTTAGTACTTGGTTTGGTACTCTGTTCTGCACCTGGTTTGTTCTCTGTAATGTGACACTACCAAATGAGATTCCTATAATGACAATAGTAACACGACAATACTGACATGAACATAACATAACTGTTCTAAGATGACCGTAGTAACATGACATTACTATGTGACAGTACTAACATTATGCTGGTAACATTGTAGTACTATTGTCACGGTACTAAATGACAAAACTAACCCTGTCCCTGTTCTTGATTAATCAATATTATCGCCCAATGTAGGCATAATTGTGTAATCTCCATACATATTTTTGTATTATGATAAATAAATACCTGATAATGCAATGTGTATTGTCAAATGATGAATGTTCTAGTAAATCACAATGGTCCCAGTTAAGACAGCACTGGTATGATGGCAATCTTTTAGTTGGTCGGCTGAGGTATGGAGTTAAAAAGACAGTTGGATTTCTCTGAAGAGACTTGGTACTGATCTCTGTTCAGGGCAGAATGGAGCTGCTCTGCTGTCCTTCCTCCTGTCTGCTGAACTGGGAACATTAGACCAAAACTACAGTTCACTCCAGAGCCTCTGGTTCTAGAACTGAAAGTGTGTTGTGTACAACTCCCAAAAAAGTACTCCCTAATAAAAATCATCATTATATTTACAGACTATCTAGTCTTTGTTATTTACTTTTGGAAAATTGTCAGATGATAATCTGACTTTTTTTTTTAGTGACAGTTGTTTAGACTTACCATAGGATGACCGTCTCGCTGGAATTTTCTTACCTAACATCTTCATGACAGCATAGTGATCCATCCAGATTTTTTACTTGTTTTGTCACTTATTGTTGGACGACTTTGGTGCAGCTCTAAAACTTGAATGTTATAAGGGAAGTACCCTCAATGTAATACCTGTGCCTGACCAAAAGTGTTATGCTGAGCTGCACTTCTGAGACATACGTGAAACTTTGAATGTTAAGAGAGTATGAAGAGGACATTCCTCAAAAAGGGCTCTGTGTTCCCATCCTCGCACACACACCTATGGAGCATTCCTCAGGGAGAACATGATCTATCTCCTGATGGGCAGGCCAATTAAAAAACAATCAGGCCACTTGAAATGTGCTGCTAATGGGAAAGCCATGGCAGTGGAGGAAGTTCCTCTGATTAATGGACATTTTCACCTTGTGGCATAACACACTCCCCCAGGCATCCATCACTGCAGAGGACGATTGCAGCCTCCAGGCCGGCCCTCCAGCCGGACTAGTCTGCAATCTACACATCTGTTGCATATTGTTGGCTTATCAGTAATTATGATTCCCATCATTAGCATTGTCTACCACATCAGAGCGAATTAGCCCGTCCGACCTGTGGTGATGATTGTGCTTTTTCGTAACAACTGGTGGAACGTGGGTGTAACCAAGACGGTGCAATCTGTTCTCCAGACTAGATTATGCTGGGTAGTTTGTTATTTTGAGGGGGTAAACGCTGGCCCACTGGGGGCATGCACAATTTCAGCAGCACAGTCAAGGCTCTTTTGCTAAAGGAGAAGTGAAAATGGTGTTTGTTTCTTTCCCTCTGGTGCCATTGTAAAGCAGTGAGCTTTCAAACGGAAAGTATTAAATGGTGTGAGAGCAGTTGGTTCCATTTCAGGAGCTACTGTGACCTACTTCACACTTCGGCTACGAGCTGTAAGTAAGGCTTTTCATAACCCAGCCTGGCCTTTCCTTTTAGAGGCACTGCGCTGCCGAAGAACAGTATTAGGGGAAGCCGAGGAGCTGCTGTTGATACAGTCTGAAAGCTGACCTTGATGGAAATGTCATGTGACTTTATTTATTTATTTATTTTACGGAATTCACTTGCTGACCTTTGGGAATGGACAGCACTGTTTCCTCTAAGTCATTCCTATACGTGTATGACCTGAAGGACATTGACTTTGATGACATTATTTTTGATCTCAACCCTATTAAAATCTTGGCTACTCTTGACCCAATTACTTTAATTAATTTATATTCTGTTCTTAAATGTTGTACATGATCTCAAGCTCAACAATCAGAATATTTTGACATTAATCTCAACTGTCAATTTTGAATTCAATTTTGACTTTCAATCTTAACAATAGGATTATTGATTATTAATAGGATCTCAACTTTACATGACTTAAGTCATCAATGAAATTTAACTTTGTTCTTGACAGTGAATGTTATCTATGATCTAATTTTCAACAATGTATTTTGAGATTAATCTCATCTCTCCGTTATTTTATACTGAAATTAGACTAATTGATTTTTTTTTTACTTTTTTTTTCTAAACTTTAAATTACTTTAATCTGTGCCATTAATTTCTACTTGTTCTTTATATTGATTGTTTTGTACAATTCTACACTTGATATTGTCAATCGTTTAAGATTAATCTCAACTTAATTTTATTTTCTTAAATCTTATCAATACGTTTTGACTTTAAATTTCACATTGAATCAGTGTAATTGATGTTTTACTTTGTTAATATTGAATATGAATATGACTCAATACCCACAATGAACTTCAACATTACAGCGGGACATTGTACATAAATTGATTTTTTTTTCTGGTTTTTGATGTTGAGCATCAACAACAACCTCAACTTAATCTGGAATATTGATTTTTACCTCATCATTGTATTAAAATTCCGACTTCATTCTTGGCCTTTGACCTGACATTATTCTCAACATGAAATCATCAACTTTATTGAACATCAACTACTCTCTAAACTCTCAGTACTTTTCCCCCAGTCATGTGTGGCACTTAAATGCCTCCTTAAAGCTGAATAGCAGACAAGGTTGCAACAAAGAAAACCTACCATCTTTGTTCATTTTCTCCCTACTCAGGGTGGAGGAGAAACAGGGGTGCTCATAGATTCTAATTTCAGCCAGTTTAGAAAGCTAACGCCTCAATTCATCAAGATGCAGCAGAGAGGTGAGGATCAGAGCATTTATATGGGTAATTCTGAGTATCAGGTGATCCCGATATCGATCCGATACCTTCTTATGGGTTATTGTTAGTGATGGGTCCGGCAACACTGGCGCGTTGGCACATGCGTCAAGCTCGTGCAATGAAACACTGTGTCGATGCGCGTATTGCTTTTAGAAAGTCACGTGACCAATAAGTGACGGGTTGGGCAACAGTGACGCGTCGACGCATGCGTTGAGCATGTCGCCTTGGAAAGTCACGTGACCGATACAGGAACTGCTTCGAACTGACATGAACGCGCCAAACTGTGTCTGTGAGGACGCACATCTGTCAATAGGATGTATCTGCCACAACAAAGAATCTCCGTTGTGATCTTATTCCATCTCATCATTGAATTATGGCTTAGCCTCCAGGAAAAAGAAAGGTATCCACCATCTTGATCTCATATCGGAAAATAAATGAATATCCTTGTTGTTTGTCAAACTTTACCAGTTGTCCTCCCAATTTCTCTATATCCCAGCCTCATCTGTGCCCTGTGTGAGGAGGTGTTTTCTGCAATTGGCGAAGTAATAATAATTAAAAAAAAATAACTTAAAGACGTAGGAGAAACGTTTTTTAATAATAAAAACAATCCACAATTTTCACGTTATGATTTTATTCATTGATTGATTGTATCTGAAAATATTATGTATTAAATAAAGAAATATTCTAAATGTGAATGTCAAAACGAGACAAAATACGTTATTGTATAGTGTAGTGATTTATTATGTCCAGCAGGTGTCAGTATTCAGTGACACAGTTTCAACACAGTATCGATACAGTTTTGCAATGTGTCGAAAAGCTTCACGAGGCCTCATCGACCCATCACTATTGTGTTCCATTTACAACTCGGATTGCAATATAGGGCTGAGGTATTGGATTGCATTGTGTGTGTGGTTATATTTGCGATGTACTATCCTCACTTTTAGAAATTTACAATTTAAAATCAGATGACGCCTACCTGACCTAGTATCGCATTGAGCCATGTATAATTTTTTTCAAACAACTTTATTTCCCACACCAGTTGTTTCTTTGTTCTTCTTCTAAGTCAGGCCTCCGGTGGCCAAGATTGTTACAGGAAAAACTTGTCTTTTTGCTCATTTTATTAGGAGTAATTTAACTGTCTTATACTGCAACTTTGAGTGCCAGGCAACACAGGTATCAATCTGCTACGTTCTTTTCTCTGTTGTTGAGAAAAGTTGTGTTCCGTTAATGGCTTCTTATTGAAAGTTAGGGTTGAGGTATCAGGTCAAATAAGGTTGAGAACGTACGATCTACACATTTTGGCTCATATCGAAGCAATATATGAGTATCGTATTTAGCATTGCTACTTGTTCAACCAATCCTGTTTTCTAAACCAGATTTTTTGGTTTCATAGTTTCTTCTATTATGTCAAAAACATTGTTGTCTTTTGGTTTAAAACAATTTGTTAAATTGTTTTAACAATAATACAGTAATTTACCAACCAAATAATTCTAATTTGTATTTACTCTGATCTCAGAATTAATGTTTACCAAACAGGGACATACAAGAAAAACTGACACAAATAACTGATACCATTCTGCATTTTAAGGCCATCGCCAATTTCATTATTGAACCTCTTTAGAGCTTTTCTTCTAACAGTACTGTGAACAAAGGCTGTACTTTCATCAGTACTAGTACTTTTATCAAAAGAGTCAGCTGCAGTGCTTGCACCTGTGGCATTTATTTCTTTAAATGATAGGGAGATTTATCACAACAGCAGACGGTGACGATGACAGCCGCCTCCATTAATGATGCCTCCATGGCAGCATAATGAATAAAGGTCTGGAACATATTCCCTGCCTCTTCAAAGGCAGAGACAGGGGAAAAGGCAGAGTTCTAAAAAGGAAGAGTTGTTACTGAACATACTTCTATTTTTCAATAGGGCGACTAATGGGAGTAGAGGGTACTTTAGAACAGTGCTAGAACAGAAGGTGCTCTCTGAAGAGCTGGGTTTTCAAGAGTTTCTTGATGACAATGAGGGAATCCCAACCTGGTTGTCTTGTGTGGGGTGTCGGGACAGGCTTGGCTCATTGAGTACGAAGCACAACGCTACTTTCTGGATTATCTGTAAAGGCCACAGAAGCTGGGTGGCATGTGAGGTCAAGTAATGCCTAAAGATGGTAGTGTCTAAAGATGAATAGTGTAAAGCAACAGAGGCTTAATGTTCTGATCATCCACCATGACCCCCAAGTTTCTTTCTACATTGGTAAAAGCTATAGATAAGGAGTGGTTGGTAGTTATAGTAAAGTTTCTCTCACAAGAGTTTCACTCTTTAGCTAGAATTAGCATTTTTTTTTTCATGATAAAAAAAAAAACATGATCTCTTCTTTAAAATATTGCAAATATAGCAAAATTTAAACGCCATATTTGTCGGACAAAAAGCCTCACTGTTGATTAATCAGATAATTTTAGATTTTTAAGTGCCCATTGAAGTCAGTCATGGCAAGAGATATCTCTAGTAAATTTGTTTATTCAAAGCAAAGGTACAACACACCTTTTCTGTGCATACTTGGTGTACCATTGTCTATCTCATCCTGCTCTTCTGTTCTTCTCTCTGACCGGCTTGATCGTCTTAGCATCTCCCCTTGACTTTTGGCCACTCTCTCCTTCTCTTCTCTTTCGTTAGCAGCAAATTTTACTTTTATCTGTCTGTCTTTTATTTCTATTTTCTAACTTGACTGTCACAGAACTGTGGTGGAAAAGATATTGCAGTCTAGGGAGGTGTTATAAGGTGATATATCTTCTCTACTTGGCAATGTTTCCTTCCCTGTGTTGATGCTTGGAACATGATTATCGCAATAAGAGAGGGATCAGTGTACACTGAATTTTCCTGATATGTATCAACCTCCTCTGAACATGTCCAAACCATCCTAGCCAAACCAACCAACCTAGCTTCTCTAGCTTTTTTTTCAGACTTAATGTCATCTTAATGTCTGTGTTGTCAATTTTAATTACCTTATTCCTGATCCTGTCCATCATTGTCACTCTTCTCTCAGCATTTAAATCTGCCACCTCCTGTCTTCTGTCTATTGCTAGTGTCTCACAGTGGTCTCACAACCATCTCCACTGCTCTGAACAGTTGATCCTGAGTATCTAAACTACCTCACCACCCCTGCTGCTTGTAACCTCATCATTCCACTTCCTTTCATTCACACACGTACTCTTTCTCTTCTTCCTCTTCTCTCTAGTGCTCCATCTCTCTAGGTTCGCTTTCAGTTCCAAAAAGGGTTTAGTGGTAAGCAACTGGACTTCTTTTTGGAGTTGAAAGGCATTTTAATCTTCAACTGAGGAACTTAATCAGTTTCTGGTTAATGTCAAAGGGAACACTAGTAGTTTTAGTCCTCTAGACCTTCTCTTCTAGTTGTTGCCTATTCTCACAATGTCACCTCCAAACATCATCATCCATAGAGACTCCTGTCTGACCTCATCTGTTAATCTGGCAATCACTAAATAAAACCAGATGAGGCTCAGCGCCAATCCTTGATGCAATCCCAACATCACATAAAGTCTTCTGTCCTTTCAACAGCACACCACTGTTGTACTGTTCTCATACGTATCCTGCACCAAATGAACCAACTTCTCTGCCACTCCTTCCTCATACAAAACCACAATTCCGCCCTTGGTACCCTGTCATAGTCCTTTTCTAAATCTGCAAAAACATAATGCACCTACCGCTGACATCCTGTGCACTTCTGAAACATCCCAAGGAAAATATTGCATCTGTTGTACTCTTTCTTTGCATAACACCATAATATTGTTCAGAATCTCTACTTCTTTCTTAACCAAGCCTCAACTGCTCGTTCCCAAATCTTCCTCCAAAGCAGAGTTTTTCCTTTTAAAAACGGTGAAGTGACTGCATAATGTATGTTCTAAGAATAATATATACTTTACCTTTTAAGATTGTAATGTAGGACTCAGGTCAGTTTAGTAAAGGACTAAGGTTTTGGTCTGGATCTTCACTGATCACACATAGATGTGCCTTACCAGCAGGGTTGAGATGTGTGTAGGCAAGATACAGGGATGTTTGGTTTCCTCAGCATGGCAGATTTTTGTAGTCATCCGCGTGATCTAATGATTCCCTCATCTAGCAATGGATCAAGTCTACAGATCCTGCTGTTTCTTCTTGATGGGTTCTTCTACAGTGTTGCCACCTCAGCTGGGAATGCCTGTCTTTGGACATAAGTGATGACTGACCTTTCTGCCTCTGCACCTAGGTAAGGGCTGAAGTCATTTGAGTGTGTAGTGATTTGCTTTTCTTGGTCCCTTTTCACCCTCAGCACTAGATTCTTTTTTAGTTATATGTATCACTGATTTAAGGAGTATCATTCCGTCTGAAAAGTATGAAATGAGCTGGTCCTTGGGGTTTTCAGTGTCTTTCACCAGTGGTTCTCCAGACCAGTGCGTAGTTCGATGCTTCCTCCACCGGCCGGCTTTCCTACATTTTCAATAAAAATTCTAAACCATGCAGCCTTCTTTTCTGTTTCATGAACTTCCCTGTGTTCAATTCTCTTGAGCAGTCATCAGCAGGGTTGTCTTTGCTGCTTACATAACCCCAGTGTGAAGGTGACATGTATCACACCCAGCTTTTTGACTAGTCTGAGGTAGGTAACTGAGCCATACCCACTTTCACCTGCGTTCGGTTTTAGACAGCCTTCATGTAGCGAGTATTCGGGTTCTCTGGACAAAGTCACACAGATCATTGTTTATGTGTTGCTTTTTATTGACAGCACGCTGTTCAGTCTGTCACGGCTCTCTTTGGGAACGGAAAATCAAAAAAAGGATCAACATAAAGTGTCCTTGTAATCAATACAAAGTCTCTTTCTGTCGGGGTGGGCAGGTTGCAGCTCACTCATCTCCGTCACTGGCTCTATGTGTCACAGCTGTCATCTCTCTCCCTTCAGTCCCGGCTCCTACTAATATAGGAAGAGTTTTGATTAATATATTTTCGCTAACCTGCGCCAGGCGCAGCGTCAGCCTCGCCACTAGTCCTCTCTCCCAGCATCAGCTGATCGCTAACCACTGCCCCGCCTCCACAGTGCAACACTGAAGCTTTCAATTTTCTCTGGCTTTCTTTCTCAGGCTGTTGATCTATTCCAGCCACCTTTCTGAAGCAGTGTGGGAGAGAGGTTCATCCCAGCCTAGGCCCTTTTTGTAGAACACTTGTAGCAATTGCTTAACTGGGAGAATAAGAGGGGTAAGAAGACCAAGAGGATCAACGATTGAGCTTACAACAGATAGAATTTCCCTGTGGGTGTGTGGCATCTGCCTTAAACTGATGTTAAACTGGAAATTGTCTGCACTGCAATGGCTATTTTACGGTACTCCACTGCAGAGTTCCTCCAGCTACGTCCCGGCCAGCCTGCACCTCCACCAATTGCATCTCATCTCCTCTTGGACTCTACTTCACCGCCAGAGATACATCCATCGTGGATCTCCCTGGAACATTCAAGACGACACCTCTAACCAGATAAAAAAATACGACAGAACAGAGTAAACATGAGATTACGTGGGATTGAAGGCATCTACAGATGACAGTTGTAGAGTCTAATGGCTGCAGGGAGGAAAGATTTCCTGTGCCGTTCAGTGGTGCACCTACGTGGAATTAGTCTGTCACTCAACAAGCTCCTGTAGCCAATAAGGACCTTATGGAGTGGATAAAGATTGTTGTCCGGTATCGATTGTAGTTTGCACAACATTTTCCTCTCAGACACCATTGATAATGAGTGTCTCCACCCCCACAACATCAGCTTTGCAGATTATTTTATCAATCTTTTTAGCGTCTGCAATCTTCAACCTGCTACCCCAGCATGTAACAGTATAATGGATCGAGCTTGCCACAACTGACTCATAAAAAACGCTGAGCATTGTTCTGCAGATGTTGAAGGACCTCAGTCTCCCGAGGAAGTAGAGACGGCTCAGGCCCTTCTTGTAGATGGCACGTGTATTGGTTGACCAGTCCAGTTTGTTGTCAATGTGGACTCCCAAGTACTTGTAGTCCCTAACCACCTCCACATCTACCTCGTGGATGGGAAGAGGGGTCACATGTGATGTGGGCCTTCTGAAGTCCACAATCAGCTCCTTTGTCTTTGCGATGTTGAGTTGAAGATGGTTCTTCATGCACCATGTGACAAAGGAGTCAACCACTGACCGTATTCCGACACCCCAACTATGGCCGAGTCGTCAGAAAATTTCTGAAGATGGCAGGTCTCTGTCGGGTAGCTGAAGTCAGTGGTATAGAGGGTAAAGAGGAAAGGGGAGAGGACAGTGCCTTGTGGTGGTTTATTGAAATAAAATTGTGAGCATATTCCACAACTACTTTTGTATTTAACATTTTTTTTGTTTAAATCTTTTATTGGGGTTTTTTCAAAGTGACAGATGTGAAATACTGTACAGTTATTAAAGGTACATATGATATAAATGGTTCACAGCATTCACAAACGTGCAAAAAAAATTAAAAATCAAAAACTCAAAAAACACAGAGAAGTGAAAAAAAGGCAAAAAGCAAACTATCTAAAAAAGAGAGAGGTGAATAAATAAATTAACCCCTCCCATGTCACTGCCAGATTTCTTTTTACACCGTTATTCACTGTTACACCAAAAACGGATGAGTGGAAACAAAATATTTCTTAGCAATTTTTACACACAAATGGAGATCCTTTTCTACATTTCCTACAGGTGTACTTGTGGCACATTTCTCTGTGCTACGATTTCTGTTGCAACTCCGACGTACTTGGCACGTTGTCGTTTTCCCTTCAGAAACCCTTTACCTGTTTGCCAGAGACAATGATGTAAAAAAATGTCCACAGTGACAGTCCTGCCTCTGTCCAGAAAGGGTTCAATCAGCCTTGTCACAACACTTTCTGAAAGCCGCTCTCCGACTGGACGGGTGGAGTCTTTTCCTAAATGGCATTGCACATGTATTTCGTGTCCAAGTCTGCTCCAAAACTTTATTCTGAACTTGTCCGGTTTGGATGCGATGTATTGTAGAAAAGGACACTGCACCTTTGTGTTAATCAA
Organism: Paraplagusia blochii; assembly: GCA_016785265.1. Classification (NCBI taxonomy): domain Eukaryota; kingdom Metazoa; phylum Chordata; class Actinopteri; order Pleuronectiformes; family Cynoglossidae; genus Paraplagusia; species Paraplagusia blochii. Next base: position 303,427 of record JAFBJS010006231.1, read on the forward strand.
CAGTTATGTGTTGCCCTGGGTTGTATGACAACACACAATTCTTAACAAAGTGCTGGCAAATGTCTGAAATAGCAGCAAATTTGTCTGTCTGCAAGCATTCAAAACGGGTGTCCTTTATATCGAAACGTAAATATCCCATTAACTCTTGATATCGGTCCCGGTACATTGTGGACATTACTGGAATGCCAAAGTTTTTTGACCAGCAGTCCCGCATAGCACCAGCTCCGCCAGCTGCTCCTCTGAAGAACAATACAGCGATGAATGCCATCAGCTCTTCGACACTTGTGCTCCAGTCAGGGTTTGTTGGACTGTGCATTCTCTGAGGGTCAACAGCATGCTGTGATGTCAAATAGACAGAGGAAGCTTTGCAAGCGACTTGTCACTCTGCATCTTGCAAACTCTGTTGGTCCAGAATTGGTGACTGATGTCTGAGTTTTCTGTGTTGTTTGAATGGTGCTGAAGTCCTCAATTTGTCGCTGGACCCAAACAGTGCCATCTTTTGCAGTCTCTTCTGCCGGCTTGATTTTAGGATGCCTCTTGCCTTGCTTCATTTTGGAAGACTTTCCTTTCACAGATGTAGACCCTTTTTTATCTTCTTCCTCGTCAACAATAATTCGTTTTTTAGTCCTCTTACATGTCTGTCTCATGGGAAGAGGCTGTTCCATCTGTGAACCTGTTGGTGTTGGCACATCCTCATCAGATGATCAGTGGGGATAAACTCAGATTCACAAATGAAGGAATCTTTTTCAGTACTTCCAGAGTCCACATCTGGAAGTGCTTGTACAATAGATAAGGCTTCCTGAAAAGTGTACATCTTGGTAGGTTGTCTTGCTGCCATTGCAATGCTTGACTAACTGGACTTGAGGATGTGTCTGTTTTTAAAATGGGGACTGCATGCAGCATTAACATATGTTTGGGAGGTGAGTGAGTGGGTCGTGAGTGAGTAGAACGCATGATGCATTAACATATGTATGGGAGGTGTAAGTAAGTGTCTCATTAAGGACGCCCCTCCAACTCTAAACCTGCCTGCGCAAAAAAGCGCAGTCACAGGACTAGGACTCACACCATCTGGTCCTGCAGATATGATGAGTGGAGTCTCATCAGTTGCCTCTGGACCTGATAGACAGAAAGGGAGGGAGAGCGAGTAGGAGGAAAGTTGGGGTGTCGCTGGTGTGTCAAATGTGTTAAAAAAACAGATTTAACTCATTGGCCCTGTCCCTGTCTTCCCCGACAGCGGCACCTCTGCTGCAGGGTGGCCTGAAACCATTGATGATCTTCATCCCACTCCAGACTTCTCTCATGTTGTTTTGCTTTAGTTTCCACTCCAGCTGTAGTCATCCTTGGCTTCCCTGATCTTGATCTGTAGTAGTCCCTGGGTCGTTCGCACCTCCTCTTTGTTTCCCGCTCTGAAGGCCCTCTTCTTGTCGTTCAGAAGAGCTTTTATGTCCTTAGTTACCCACGGGTTGTTACAAAGGACAGTCTCAGGTGGAACAATGGAGTCAGTGCAGAAGGTGATGTATCCAGTAATACACTCAGTGAGCCCATCCAAGTCCTCAGCATGGGGCTCACAGAGTGCCTGCCAGTCTGTCGCCTCAAAACAACCCTTTAGTGTCTCCAGGGCATCCCCGGACCATCTCCTTACAGTCCTAGTGGTTACAGGCTGCCTTTTGACCAGAGGAACATAGCAGGTGGTGATGTGAACCAGGTTGTGATCAGATCTACCCAGTGGTGGGAGGGGAGAAGAACTGTATGCTTCTTTTGTATTAGCATACAGCAAATCAAAAGTTTTGTCCTCTCTGGTGGTACAGGTAACATATTGGGTGAAGGTGGCCAGGGTTGTGCCCATAGTGACGTGGTTGAAGTCACCTGAGATGGCAATGAAAGCTCATGGATGTTTAGTCTGAAGCCGAGCAATGACAGAATGAATGGTTTCACAAGCAGAGGAACATAAACAGCCACCAAGATGACATGAGAGAATTCCCTGGGCAAATAATATGGTCTGAGTCCAACAGCACACAGTTCAATGTACGGGCAACAAATTTGCTCTTTGATGGTGATGTGCCCTGAGTTACACCACCTGTTGTTCACAAACACAGCAAGCCCCCCTCCTTTCCTCTTATTGCTAGCGGTGCAGTCTCTGTCGGCACGGACAGTTTGAAACCCTGTAATGGACATGTTGTCATCAGGAATGTCCCGGTGCAGCCATGTTTCCGTGAAACACATTAAACTACTCGCCCGGTACTCCCGTTGACTACGGGCAAGCGCTGTCAGTTCATCAGTTTTATTCGCCAGTGACCGTACGTTCCCCATGATGATAGACAGCAGACATGGGTTATATCCCTTTTTTGCTATAAGCCTCCGCCGTTTTACCTCCTCTATCTTCCTCTTTTTCTGCCCTGCACCTCTGCATCCTCTGTGTGTTTTCCTCCGGATCTTAGCCGGTATGTCCGTAGTTCTCACCGACAGTCCTGTAGAGCACAGCGCAATCAACTGATCCCTGGAGTAAACACAGCGCCCGGCGTGCAGTTGTTGTGCTGCAGTCCCCTTTTGCAACGAAAGCAGGAGTTCCACAGCAATAAAGAACGACAAAACTCTCTCCAACAGCATGTTTTGGAGAGGGTAACAACTTAAACACAATGTTCCAAGAAAAAGCAACTAAAGAAAGTAATAGAAATAACATTAAAGTCAAAAGTATAAAGCCTGAACGGGAGCAACTGCTAACGGCTGCATGCAGGTCGGCGTGTGCGCAAAGAATTCTGCAGAATTTGCTGGAAGAAAAATCCTCCTATGGCCCCCACCCCCGGTATATGGATGTGTCCTGAACTAAGGGCGACCAACCTCCTGGGTCACACATAGAACATTCCTTTCCATATCCCCCTTTTACATTTTCTTGATTTTCTTAAGTATTGATTATGTTTTTCTCGATTATCTGACTCCATGCAATCAGTGATAGATGATAGACATTAAGGAAAAAGAAAACACAAATGTATATGATAAAGGTAAATAAGTTGAAGTCATATCACAACCAAATCATTGATATTCTGACCCTCGGCGATACTTTCAAATAGACATAACATATTCAAAATAAACATTCCACGATTGAATTATTATGATTAAAATGCAACAAATCTTCTGAAGCTATAATATGGTATCACACAGTTGGTGTCAACTAGTAGAATAAATGAGTCAAACTATCCATCCATCCATCCATCCATCCATCTATCCATCCATCCATCCATCTTTTCACGAAGGGTATGATGCAACAATGTATGGAGCCAACAACAATTAACACAATGAACAAAATCACAACAGCCTTGATACATAGAGCTCCCCATTCTCCGACTATTGCTTCTAACCCTTTCCACACACACGTGCGTTTCTCCTTGGTTGTCCAATAAGTCCAAATATGCTTCCTCATCATCTCATATAATTGTGTTTTTCTCTGGGAACCATACAATAATCTACATCCAAGGCCACACACAGGTTCACAAAATAATTTTGGAGCATCTTTGTTTTTACTAAATTGTCCTATGGTACAAATTATTTTTTGATATTCTGCACATTCTCTAGAATTGTACTTCTCAGGGATTACTGTTGGTTGGGTTCCTGTGGCTTTACTAAGCATACTAAACAATTGTCCGGTGTCATTTCTTTAACAGTTGCCCACATACTTCTGTACCAATAGTTTTGTGAGGCTTTCGCTTCCAATTCATCTTTAAACACATTGTACTTGTCAGGCCATAATCTTTTTGGAACTTTGGGACGAGTTTCTGGACCAATTTTCCTATAATAGCCATTACATATAATATCTGTCAATATCTCTAATCCCCCTGTGGATCTTTACAATCCTGATGGAAACTATCATCCTTGTTTTGATCCACATTATCTGTTCTATACCCTCTACTTTCAATCTCAGCCAAATCAACATTTTTAGTTTATACAGTAGGTTTTGTTCAACCTCTTCCTGTATCATCAAGGGTGTGAATTTGGTTGTAGCAAAATTAACTAGTTGTGTTTACTGGCAATGTTGTAGGTCTAACTGTTATTTTCTCAGCTGTGTTTATGGTTGTAGACTGGAACAGTCCAGAGTGCTTAGTGTGGCTGTAGTTGCATTATACTCATCCGCTTCAACCCAATGGATCTTTGTCTGGCTTTTGCTCACTTTTTCCTTCTCTCCAACTTTTGTCATCTCCGGAGTCCTGGTTGCTTCATCCAGATTTGTTCTGGGCGTGTTCCCTGAATGCACAGGAAGGTCATTGTCATTATTTTCAGGTTTGACATCATTTTTATTTTCCTCCTTTGGTTCTGTGCTCTCTTCCTCTTTAAGTTGACTGTTTGAACAATGGTTAAAGTGGTACCATGTTGTACTCCCTTCAACCTGAACTGCTGTTGGTGTGGCTCTATACACTTGGTATCTTCCTTCCCACCGGGGTTGGTGGCACTTCCTCCGAAAAAATTTAATTGAATACCAGATCCCCTGGTTTCACTGGTTGTTCCACCTCCTTCCACTCCTGGTTCTCCTCTCGAGCTTTTCCTGCACATAAATAGTTCTATGGATCATAGTTAGATATTTCATATGTGCTTTTAATCCATTTTGCAATTGCTCAAACGTAGGTCTTTTAAAAGGACCTCTTATATGTGGTGCTGGCCTGGGTCGACCCGTTAGCATTTCATGCGGTGTTAAATGCGTGATTCTATGCGTTTGCATGCAATAGCTCATAAGTATTAATAGCAAAGCTTTTATCCACTTCACTTTAGCAGTAGCATTTTATTTGGCTTAGCCTTTAAAGTTCCATTTATTCTCTCAGACATCCCTTGACTTTGTGGGTGGTGCACTACTCCTAAACGTTGTTTGATTCTTAACTGTTGTAGAATACCTTTGGCTACTTTCTGTACAAATGCAGATTCATTATCAGAACTGATCTCTGATGGGATACCAAACCTTGGAATTACTTCTCTGATTAGAAATTTCACAACTGTCTCAGGCACTTAAATCTTTTGAAGGTGTGGCCTCAACCCACCTACTGAATCTGTCAATTATCACAAGCATATATCTTTTTCCTTGAACTGATTTTATCATATCAACATAGTCCATGACCAGATGTTTTATCGGACCCTCTGGTACTGGAATATGTCCCACTGATGTTTTGATACGTCTTTTCACTTTCTCTGAGCCCATACTTTACACTACTTAACACTTTACACTGACTTAACACTTCCTCCACCATTGCCTGCATGTACAGTGACCAATACCCCTGTTGTCAAAATCTTCTTCATTACCTCCCCCCTTGCACAGTGCACTTCCGAAATCAGCATTGACAACAATGGCACTGGTGCCACCATTAAACCATCCTGCAACTTACATAATCCTTTCTCATTTTTTGTTGCATCCCGCCTCCTCCAAATGTCCTTCACTTACGGTTGTCTTCTTTTGTATCAAAATAATATCCTTTAATAAGAAATCATCTACATACTGTAGCAGTGTAAATGAGTTGCAACCCTTCCAATTCTTTTCTGAGAATTTATTTGAAAATTCCATAAACCTTGTGGAATTCTGGTGGTATTGTTTTCCCCTGTAGGTAAATGCAAATACATATATTGTGAATCTTCAGCTAATGGAACACTGAAAAAATGCTGAAGACAAGCCAATGATGGTAAAGAATTTAGCATCTGGAGGCACATTTGTAAGCAGCGTGTTTTTTTTTTTGTTTGTTTGTTTTTGTTTCATTTAACGATAAGGCGGTGTTTTTGAATCTGTGGTTACTGGTTTTACTGATTTTTAAGTCAAATGTTTCTAACACTGGTGCCTTAATGTCTCCCAACCAATAAAACTGTTGCTCTTTCTGATTGGATGGTCATTTGACAGTCTGTGCCAATGCCTTTTGGATTATACCTACTATTGAATGAACACATAATTGTCATATTTAGTTTGCACAATGCATTTCCCCTAATCAGATTAACAGGTGTTTGAGACTAAAATTAGAATTTCAGTCTCCACCTTTAACATAGGAAACTGACCCTGCCCTTCAGAGTTCTATGGGCATCCCTAGTATCCAAAATTATTTCTTCCCCAGGGGCCGGCCGGACTTCTCGGTCCCCTTTGCATTGACCTGTCCCAAGGACCTCTGTACGTGTTGCCTTGGACTGGAGCCTTCATTGCTTCCACTATGGCATTTCTGACCTATGTCAGAAGAACTGGGCTTCTTTCAACCTTATCCTCAGTCTCTTGCTTCCAGCTTTTCAGCTGTCTGGTTATGTACGCGGCAGGGATTTCAGTCTCTGAAAGTGGCTCCCCCCTGAGAGCCTTTGGATCTACTTTCGTGGGATACTCATTCCTCAATACTGTCCACAACATGGTACGATATGCATTGAACTCGGTTCCATCTGCTCTGGGCTCTAGCATCCATCCATTGTTACTGTGTCTAAGAAAATTCTCCATTGTTGGGGCTCCACAGCATCTGGCTGCTACAACCTGTTACTTTGGAGGAGGTAACACAGAGACTCAAAGTTCACAAAGCAGGTATCTAGGGAATTTATGCTCCGCCCCTGCTGGATGGCAACACCTGAAAATAATAATGAAGACAGAACAAAAGGTGTGGTGACTAGTCTCCATAAATGC